>JAHRHZ010000043.1:28572522-28585730 GCA_024137785.1 Ginglymostoma cirratum
AGAAGGGTCTAGGCCCGAAACATCAGCTTTCCTGCCCCTCTGATGCTGCTTGGCCTGCTGTGTTCATCCAGCTCTACACCTTGTTATCTCTTACCCTGGCAATGTTCCAGGTTTGAATCCCATCATGGCAGATGGTGGAATTTAAATCAATAAAACAAAAGTTTGGAATGGAGAGTCTAATGATAACCATGAATCCACTGTTGGAAAAACCCATCTGCTTCAGTAATGTCCTTTAGGGAAAGAAACTGGTCTGGCCTACATGTGACTCCGGACCCCCACAATGCAGTTGACCGGCAATAAATACTGGCCTAGCAAGTGATGGCCTCATACCATGGACAAACTTAAAACAAAGTAATGGGTAGTGTTTGATAATCTCCCTTCGGGACAGCAAAGTATTCGATGGGTCCCAGTGAGAATTTCCACCTCCAATCAGCCAGTGCTCAACCTTGGCTTTGATGTTATTGACTGTATCCTGGTTGGTCCTTTAGTTGAGGTTGTAGATAGCATCCTCTGTGGTTCTGACAGGTAACAAACCAAGAGGCTCCAGAATATACTCCTCTGATGCTGCTTGGCCTGCTGTGTTCATCCAGCTCTACACCTTGTTATCTCCAGAATCAATACCTGGTTTTTGCGAAGGTCTCCAATCCCAGCTGGTGTATGACATTTGGCCTCAGTCTAACATTCACAAACCACTGACTAGATATCCTTAGACAGTAACCTTCATAACTCATGACCACTGCCATCTCATAGGACAAGGACAGCAGATACATTGGAACCCCAGCATTTGCAAGTTCCTCTCTGAGCCACTGAATTGGAAATATATTGCCTTTCCTTCACTGCTACTATGTCGAAATCCTGGAATTCGGCCTCAAATCACACTTTGGGTCAAATGGATTTTGTCAGTTCCAGAAGGCAGCTCACCACCTCCTTTTGAAGGGCAACTAGGGACGGGCAGCAAATGTTGGCCAGACAGTGATGCCCTCGTCCATGAATTAAAATAAAAACTAGGATTGGACAATAAATTCTGGACCAGCCAGCGATGCTCACATGAATAAGTTAAAATGTCTAGTTGACTAAATCAGGCTCAGCCTGACGTGTCCATCTGTCAATGATTGAATATTTTCAGCAGAGGGTGAGGGAGAATTAGTTTAAAGAAAATGGGTTCTGGTATCCTCTAGTTTACTGATGCTTTACGAACATATTCACCATCTCTACTGTCACTGATGGCAACATAACCTTCTTGCATCACATTATTGCTATGGACTGTACTTGCTTCAAATTGGCTGACAAGCGAATCAGTGGATACAGAGAGAAGGCAGCAAAGTGGAGTTCAGGCTGCAGTTAGATCTGCCACGATCTTGTCAAATGACAGAGTAGCCTCAAAGGGCTGAATGGCCTACTACTGCTCCTAATTTATATGTAAATTGTGGATAGTTTTGCATAACATGTGGAGATGATAGTGTACTTGTATATGTCCCTGGGCAGGTGATCCAGACAATATTCTGGGAACTTGAGTTCAAATGATCACTGGTGGAAGTCAATCAATTAATGAATTTAAACAAAATACTTACTTGGAACTGTGACTGTTACGCCAGTAACGATTGTTGTAAAAGCCCACCTCGTTCATATATGGGATCGGGAATGTCACATTGTCAGCAAAACCCACATCCTATGAAAGAAATAAATCTAAAATTAAGATGCCAGATGGTGATAGCAGACAAAACTGCCTAAACTGAGTTTGAGATCTGGCAGTAAATTTTCATGAGATTCTCTCTGCTCTATTTCTGTTAATCGAGCAGAATCCTTGCTTCTGTGCAGACCTATACTTCTGCTGTAGTAGAACTCCTAAGGAAATACATCCTGTCTCTCAGCGAAGAGAAGTCACACTGTTTGATGTTTGTTTCTGAACAGCGATTCTCTCTTTAGGCAAAAGCAATCAGAAGCAGAACCCAGCGTGGACTGTGCAGTAATAGATGATTCTGTGATGGAATAAATTGTCTCAGTCGCACTGCCCAACAATCTGCATAAATTAGTTACAAGAAATGACGTTCACTATTGTTGGTGTGCAAGGGAAATGCTGTGGTTTTCCAGTGTGCAAAAGTCATTACCCTTTCATATACCACACCCTGAGTGCTGGAATGAAAGAAATACCTTCCAAATATTTACTCTCATTTCCTAACCTTCTCTCCTGAATCCTCTTACCGAATTACAGCTCTTTTGTCCAAATGGCCACTTCAGAGCAATAGTCTGACAAAGGACGGCATTGATCCTTTGTCAATTTCTGTCCTCAGTAACACATGGCCCTTGCAACAGATAACTGCAGATAGTCCATTAATAGATTGATAATCAAAAATGGAAAGCGTAGCTGCATTTTATTCTTTCCTGAGCCCAGAGGTGCTGAGGCTACGTGTGTCCTTACTGCGTGCCAACCTCAGATGTTGCAAATAGATTTGAAAGGAATAAGACTGAGGTGTGACATCAACACGACCCATCCTCACAATGTCTCATGGACATGTGGGCAGGACTTCCTAGGATCTTGAAAGAGTCAGGCTTACAATCAGGTTGTCTTCAAAGACTCTGCAACAATGTCTACCATGTCATTCTAAGCTGTAACTAATTGTAAAAGACTCTTCTGGTTAGATCTGGCAGAGATTTCCTTCCACCACTTTAGAGCCAGCAGGTCCTACTTGTTCCTAGACGAAAACAGGCAGCTGTCTCCGTCAGGAGCAGTGTAGTGAGCTGATATACCAATACACCCTAGTGAGCTGGTACAGCCATACACCATAGAGAGCTGCCAAACACATACACCATAATGAGCTGGTACACCCATACACTGTAGTGAGCTGGCACACCCATATACCGTAGTGAGTTGGTACACCCAAACACCATAGTGAGTTGGTACACCCATACACCATAGTGAGTTTGTACACCCTCACATCATAGTTAGCTGGCACAACCATATGCCACAGTGAACTGGTACACCCATATGTCATAGTTATCTAATACACCCATGCACCACAGTGACCTGGCACACCAATAGAGTACAGGGAGCTGAGACACCCATACACCATAGTGAGCATGCACACCCATACACCATGGTGAGCTGGTACACCCATACACCATAGTGAGCTGGTAAATCCATACCCCATTGTGAACTGGGACATCCATACACAATAGCGAGCTGGGACACCCATACACCATAGTGAGCTGGCACACCAGTACAGCATAGTGAGCTGGCACACCCATATACCATAGTGAGCTGTTAACACCTTTTCACCATAGTGAGCTGGCACACCCATACTCTATAATTGGAATGTTCCCCTCAATATTGTACCAGGGACCCTCATGGATTAATGACTCAATGGCAAGTGAGCCAGAAGAGTACTTTCATTTTTGTGCAGGGGACTTCAATAAAACTAGGGAAGTGAGGCTTGACATTAAAACAGCTTTGTTTGTTTGCACTTTCTCCCCTGTAACAAATATTATCATTTTGTCCACTTAATTTGTTGGACTGACCAACTCTTGGGGAAAAAGAATAAACAACACTTTGCCGAGTGGTTGTGGTGGTGCTGGTGGCACTGACAGAGCTGCCGGAGATGGGAAGGGAGAGATGCACATACATGGGGCTGGATCTGACGTAGGCTTAGGAGTGGTCAGGAGGGTTGGGGTGTGGGGTGGAAGGAAGGGTGTGCATAGCGCACTTCGGTGCCGGGCAGCAGGAGGTCATGGGGTCATAGGATATGTTGACAATGGTCTTTTGTCAAGACCTGCCTTTCTCCTTAGGCCTGTGCCAGACCTTCCCATCTCCCTTAGCCTGTCCAAGATTGACTTATCTTTGTTGTTGACCTAGATCGCCTGTTCCCCAATGCTAGCTGGCCAACTCCTTGCTGGAAACCCAAAGCCCAGCAACTCACGTGCCAAGGACAGACAACGGTTAGAGGAGATGATTGGCCAGCACTCCCTAGTGAGTGTGCGGGCTTATGCTTGAGGATTCACAGCTGTAAGGTAAAGACATAATCTGGCATCCTGGGAAGTCCAAGATGCAGGACAGCAGCCAAATGTTAGAGTCATCATCATCAGCCATTTTCAAAAGGAGCTAAGTCTTCAAGATGGCTATCATTAGTCATGTTCCTGCCCTTTACGACATATATTCTGTGCAAATCACTGACTGTTGGAGGTGAGAATAGGCTTTTTCTACAGCTGGTGTGAATGTAAATCAATTTCATTTCTCTTCATCACAAAGACTTTAGCGAACCAGGAGGTGACCGTAAGAAACCATACAAGGCATTGATTTTTCAAAACCTGTTGATCTGTGTGAGCTGCCAGCTTCAGAAAGAAGCAGCGCTCCACATGAAACTCTCAGTTGCTAGGATTCAGCATAGTATTAATTTAGTATTGATCGGAGTTTGACAATTAGCTAAATTTCTGATACTATATGCATAGTCACTCTTCACTGAACAAATTGTTCTACAATAATAAACCTCTCCAGTGCTCTGATTATTACACGAACTTTGAAAAATCTGCAAATGTATTTTTGGCAGTAGGCTAAGAACTCGATATTAAAACCTTTAGTATTTTTACATGCCCTCCTCCTTTACTCAGTCTCTCTTGATGGCAGTAAGCTGCTTCTGAGGTATCGTACCCCTACTATCAACAACCCCTTGCAGCTCGTACGAGTGATTAGGAATCTAATTCTAGAGAATGCTAGAGCCAGCCCTCTACAGACTGTCCACCAGGGGTCACTGAGAAGCCACCAAAAAAAAATGCCTGGTCCATTTTCTCCACTTTGCATAATTTGTACTGCCGCAGCTACCATCAACTAATTCACTGCATATCAGGGATGAAGCCTTGCATTTTCCCGGTCTGTATATATCAGCGTTATACTGGGTGAATCTTTTTTTAGGTTTCTAGTTTGAAGAATTATTTTAAGCATGGGCAGGGTGAACGGTGGTGAATTTGATCTTTGACGATAGAACAGAACAGATGACAACAAATTTTACATCCCAACTGATTCTCCATTCGACAATAACAGGGCTGACAGTCTGCTATCTCTCATGTTGTGTTGCAAGGCAAGATCAATTTCAACCCCATACCTTGAAGAACACCACCTATCTTTCAGGTTTTATACCCGGTCCCTACTCAAATAGATAACTAATCAAATGACCACCGAAATAACCAGGAAAAGGACGAATGCACACAGGCCAGGACATGGCAGAAGTGCAAGACAATAGAAGGGAGGCCAGAGAAATTCAAGAAATGATGACTGAGATATCAAAGTTGGATTTGTAAAGCCAGTGTATTGATAAGCCAGGAAAAGCTGAGGGAGGTGAGATGGTCTGTAAGCTTGAGATTCCAGGATATTATAGCAGAACACTGCTGAGTTGCAATGTCAGTAGTGTGAGAATGGAATGACAGATTTTTTGTCGGGGGGGGGGGGGGGGGGGGGCGGTGGTTCATATTGGAGTTTAGGAGGAACAATTAGAGAGTTCTGAGAAATTACCACAAAAGAGAAAGACAGGCAGGTTGTCAGCGAGAGATTGAGGAGAGACTGGTTTGTGTGCGGAACGAAATTCCTGAGGAAGTGGTGGATGCAGGCATAGTTACAATGTTTAAAAGATACGTAGATAAGTACATGAATTGGAAAGGAGCCGGCAGATGGGACTAATTTAGTTTGGGATTATATTCGGCATGGACTAGTTAGACTGAAGGGTCTGTTACTGTGTTGTAAGACTCTATGACTCAATGTTTGAAGATTCAGTATTTGGTGTCAAATTCTTTGTCCTGCCTAGGATTGTGAGGATAGTACTGATAGGCTGATATAGGAGTGGTAATCAATTTTAAGATGTGTTTCCAGACATATAAGAACTGTGGAGAAGAAACATGAGATTATTGTGTTTGACCAGGTAAGGAAGGGGCAATGGCTCCGCTCTTTTTAAACCCCTCTTGGCCAGGCTTGATAAGTATTTTTATTTCTTTAACATACAGGTAGTGCACTTCAATTAAAGATGCAGTTTACCAGATGCAAATGAAGACCCCCAACTACTGATTTTTTGCCGAGTGAAAGAAAGGGGAATTTTATAACGTGCTAACCCTGAGAAAATAATAAGGTGTAATCAAACACATACAAACAGATAATAAAATTAAGAAAAGGGAAGATTGACAAATGCAGGCAGGAAAAACCAAAGCTATCCTTAGAGTGTCGGCATCTTTGATTCTTTCTTATCCTGATACCTGTGTTTAATTGTTCATTGGTAGTCAACAGTGTTGAGGCCTGTCGATATATTCAATGAATGATTCTCACTCAGTTTGCTTTTTCACTAGACGCAGCCTTCGGAAATGACGAGAGAAACAAGCAGCGGGAGAAAGAGGGGAGTCTGTCAATCCTTGTTCCTATGAATCCGTATTCTTTTTCACTGCACTGCTGCTCAAAAGCAGCTGGTTTTTTTTTTATGGAGAACTATTTTCAAACATGTTGAGAGACACTGGCAGGGAAGGAAAGAAAATTCCAGCTCTTGTCATAAAATTTTTTTTCTTCTTTTCACTGACATTCAAAAGCAGCTTTTGAAACGTGGCTCAGTGTGTATACCCGAGTTTAGCTCCATTGTGATTCAAAGCTGGATTTCTGGCAGGTGAGCCCATTCGCCTCCCAATATGTGAAATTATCAAACAGGTGTAAATTGAAACAAGAGATACAAATTCCTGATGCTCACTCAGTTGCCAGTTTCAATATCTTTAGATAAAATGATAGTTTCATCAATATTGCCTCTTCCACTTGAGTCTCACTGTGCTTATCTCAATCTCTATTCTCAAGTTACCACTGTGGCCATTTCAGTTCATGTTTCTTCTGTATTAAAAACCATTTTAGTCCATGAAAGGTCTCAGCTATAAATGATGGTAATTTAAATTTGATGGTCTAGTAATTTAACAGGGTGAAAACAGCCATTAAGTGGATGTTGTATGAGTAAGACAGAGTTGTTTGAATGTCTGGTTTTGGTTTGAAATTTAGTCATAGAGAAGGAGGTAGAGATGGAGAAATCCCATTTAAAAATGGAGGGGAAGATCAAGGCATATCATCGTTCACAGGAAAAATAAATGACAATTAAAGCAGCTGATATTGAATGTTGCAAAGACCACACATCCACAATTCAGCATTAATGCAGTTACAGGCGCTTTCTTTAGAAAAGACGTTTTAAATATTTAGAGAAGACAAAATGTCAGTTTATTGTAGAATAGTTTCTTGACTTCCTGATGTCACAAACAGAAATGATTTTGGTCATTTTTATAGCAATGAGTGGAACATTGTAGAAAATATTAATTAGGTAATTTATATCCCATATCCATGATAGAAGTGACAGGACAAACTCTCAAAAAATAGTCCCAAAAAGTTTGAAAGTCATACATACTGTCAACACCATCCTAGCTGGATTGAACTACACTTTTCATTCTTA
The DNA here is from genome assembly GCA_024137785.1 of Ginglymostoma cirratum. Classification (NCBI taxonomy): domain Eukaryota; kingdom Metazoa; phylum Chordata; class Chondrichthyes; order Orectolobiformes; family Ginglymostomatidae; genus Ginglymostoma; species Ginglymostoma cirratum. Next base: position 28,579,971 of record JAHRHZ010000043.1, read on the forward strand.
GAAATAATTGGAAATTTTATTCACAACTTATGTCACTGTCAAAACAGCATCAAACCAAAGATGAAGAGATGCAATATTCCAAATTCAATTCAAATCGTTTCATAAAGGTACTCCTGCTTTCCAAATACATATGATTAAAAACAACACTGGTTAAATCTTGTCAGATTTAACTTAAGTAGACTCTCAGTTGTTTTACTTCAGTTCTCTGTGATGATTGCAGTGCTATTTCAACTCACTACATCTATCAATTTTTGCGAACAGAGGAAGTTCACAGCATTTCTTTCATTAACTATGCTTTGTTCTCTCATTTTATTTCAATTTTCCACAAGTCTTTAGGAATAAATTAACAAACGTTTGCACAGAAAAGAACAGCTTGTCAAATCATGCTGTGCTCTATCCTTTCTTTAAACTGTGACTATTCAATTTGTGTTACAATAACCAGTTGACAGTCCTCAGCAACAACCTGCACAGTTAAGGTGCACAGACTCAGGGTTAACTCATTGTCTGCATGAAAATTTAGTTGCTTACATGGGCACCAATAACTAATGTTTGACAGCAGGTTTAGGGGATGAGGAGGACAAGTAAATTCAGATTCCAGCTCCCCCTCCCTGCTTAGTGACATTTTATTGTGTGAAGTCTAATGTGTGCTACCATCCATAACTTTTAAGTGTATGGGCTCTTTAGGGGTTTAGGTGGTCGAGTGTGCACCTTCATGGTCTCCAATAAAATGTTAATTTACTCTTCCACTCTCCTGGAAATGGAGTACCCCTGTGGTTCAACAATGCTGAGGAGAAATTGGATTTCCACATCATGTGACTGAGCTGCCCCCATCCCATGTTTGGCCCCTTCATTAGACTGTAGATAGTGTGGGGAACTTGTGATATGTGCAAATCCAGAATGTGCTACAAACTGGCTGAAGCACTCATTTGCATGTTGCAGCCCATTGTCTGAAATGACCAGATTAGGGTAAATGGGCATTGCAAGTATCTGCTGCTTCTGTCATTATCGAGTGTCATTTCCTGACCTCAATCCATTTGGAGGAATAACCTATGGTGATGAGCTGTTGAATACACACAAATATATCTCCATACATCCCTAAGGTTTTATTGGGACTTTGGTACAAATTAATAGTTCTCTTTGTTCTGACCTTTACATAGAAACCCTACATTGCGGAAGGAGGCCATTTAGCCCATTCAGTCGCACTGACACTCGGAAGAGCATCCCACCCCATCCCAAAACCCGGCCAGTTTACCCACACATCTTTAGACTGTGGGAGGAACACAGACATGGGGAGAACGTGCAATCTTCACACAGACACTTGCCTGAGGCTGGAAATAAACCCAGGTCCCTGGCACCATGAGGCCCCAGTGCTAAACACTGAGCCACTGTGCATACGTGGAACCAGCCTGGCCATTGACAACATGTTCCTCAATGTTGCTGGAGATCCCAGGCCACCAAACCACACAGCTGACTGAGATTTCGATGGCACATTGTGACTCTCAAGCGTCCTTTATTTCGCGAAACGTTTGCCGGAGTTTGGTGGAAACTCTCTGGCGTTGATGTAATTCCAAACAGTAATCTTGTTCAAGCAAAATATTCCAGAAGGAGTTATAAATATTGTGAATAATTTTGATCGGTCATAGCAGCCACACCTACCTCCTGAACCTGCTGGACCCCAGTTATTGGTCTCTGATGAAGCCCCCTTATCCCAGGCCTTGGATATTTTCCTGGGCTTACAAAGGCATAGGGATTTTTGCATTTTTCTTCACCGTAATGCTAAATTCAGTTCTTAACCTTCCTAACCCTTTGAACAAGTTGAGATATTCCTTTCCAAAAGATCTTTAGCTTGTGTTGCTTAACCTCTTCCATCTTTTGGATGAGACTGAGGTTGATATGTGAGCTTCTGGTCAGATGTGTTAATTCCTGGATGTGAAATGCAGAAAGATTTTCTCGATAGGATTCAGGTGTTCTGTATGCCAGACAGTTGCTTGTAGTATATCATTAATGGACCATCTATTTGAATTTATGTTGGCAGTAGGTAGAGTTTTGTGAACCATGGCTCACTGTCAGATAACATTGTGAAACTTGCCTTTGTGTCTAACTGAAATTTATGAGATACCTGTTAACATAAGCGTCACTTTATCAAAATGTCAAGTCTGGGTCATTGATTATAACTTGGAAAGTCTGAGCTTGTCTTCAATGGGAGACTAATCTACCTTATTTATCCCTTAGTATGTATCTTTCTTTGGTCTTTGGCTTTTCTGTGACTATGTCATACTTCAGCACTTTTCTCAATGTGATCTATTGTTTTACAATAAAAGAATTTAGTTTTAAAATCTGAGCATATGCAACTGTGAGAGTTCTTTTGCTCCACATTGTTGGTAGAGACTTTTAGTATCTGGTGTCAGCCATACCCACTGCAGTGGATTAACCCATTTATATTTTGTGATGCAGTACCATATAAATTGAATGGATTCCAAAGATCTCCTGTGCCAAATTTCATCTTCCCCTTAAGATTGACCTGTGTTAGTTCCAAGCCTCTTCACTCACCATCTGAATAGAGTTCCGGGTCTTCTTTGGACTGCAATAAATCTGACAATGAGTCATCAGTAATGCCAGTAATAACCTGGTTTTGTATGAATTCTGAATTTAAGCCAGCTTAGTCACATCCCTCCACTAGTCCATACAAGTCACTCATGAAGTCATAGTAGATTCCCCTGGATGCTTCTATTAATATGATATATTCTGACATTAGATTTTGCTCATTTAAGAATGTATTTAATACTGACCTTGATATAATTGTCAAAGGTTTCAGTGGCTCTTTAGATGTGGTTAAATCTTCTGTTAATCCTTACTAAAAGATTGTTCAGCTTCTGGCAGTGTTCAGTTTTAAAGCTATCTTACAGATTAATAATTGTTTTTCCCAGAATGTCCAATTTGGCTTCCATTTGACCTATCTCTGAAATTAAATCTTGTTGACAATAATATGTTGATTGCAATGGGTTCCTAATGTGGTTAGATATTTTATTAAAGGTTTTTAATTTCACCCATGTTTTGTTGCTTTTCTGGAGGGTTATCCCACTCTCTATGGATTTAATGGAGGATTGCATGATTTTGCAGCTCTAAAGGGGCATTCCTGCCTTCTGTAGCTGGAATGGAGACGTCCACCAAAAAAAATGTCTATGCTACACCAGAATAACTTGCTTTTTAAAAAATTGTAAATCGTTCTCTACTTCAAAGGACTGGGTCTTTGATTTTCCTGGCTCTCCAATCCTTCATGGTACCTTCATGGTATATGGCAGAAATATCAAAGCTGAGCTGCGATTGAGTTTTTTTAAACTCTTGCCCTTTCAACACAAATTACTGCACCATGTAATGATTCCCCTTTATACCAGGGATGTTTAGTCTTGACTCATTCTATCTCTGATGTTTGTTCACTCACCTGCTGAACTTGGACTTGAGCCCACTTCCGTCGATCACCATTTCACAGCTAAATCTTGAAGCTGAAGATTTCTTTTGTTCTAATCTATCCTTTTGCAGATCTGAAATGCTTTCTGTGTCACTCTTTATATTATCTCCAGTGTGTTGTGCTTCCACGATGATTTTCTTTTTGATTTGCTGAATTCTTTAAACAGCAATATCTGTTTTCCCTTAATTCATTTGGTTTAGTCGTATAATTGACTTGTTGGGATGGGTGCTGCTAAGTTATCCCATGCTGATCACCATGTTGTGTGTCCTGGAATCTGTATCTTCTAGGTTTTTGGGTTCATCAAAGGCATATGTGGTCTACACACGCAAGGGTCCAACAAGAAGAATATTGAAGAGTTAGTAAGATCTAATTTATTGCATCTCTGCCTCTACTCGTAGATTATAAGAATAGGCTCTACCTTACTACAAACACTGTTGTAAGGATGTGGCTTTTGGTCTGTCTCCCATGAAAGTAGTAAGGTGATATGAGTCTGACAACATTGGGACAATGGTGGAATATCTGGATGCTGTGCATGAGGACTGGGTACCAAGGAGTCCTGGGTGAAATAACTCCACAGAGAGGGGCATCATGTCACCAAGTCACCCTTTATTTACCTATAAACAGTCCTCTGAGAAAGAGTACACTGCCTGTGCCGTGTGGTCAGGTAAAACAGTATGCTGGGACTTCCTGGTGTGTGCAGAGCTTGCTGACAGCATAATGGAGCAGAGCTTAGTAAATGGAGTGTATAATCACTGAAATGAGAGGGACACATGAATTTGGTATTTCCCTCATCTATCTAAATAGACATGAGCATGGCACAAATCATGGCTTCTGCCACAGAAATTAGGGCAAACAAATTTCTAGTCCAAAGTGGGCCTTAAAGCTACAAATCAGATTCACAGTTGATAAAATAAACAGTGAAAAGTCAACCAGTGATGCCTTGAATAAGGAATATCACTGCGAAATGACTGAGAGGTTGGAAGTGATGCGAAGGGTATATAAAAGTGAATTTCTGTTGGACCAGGCACCACAGATCATGAAGCAGTCTCGAGGGGCCGTAGCAACATGTCCCTCCTCCTGTGAAGCAGCAGTGCTAACCACTGAGCTACTGTGCTGCCCATGCTGGCAGACAAGTTCTGCTACAGAGGACTCAGATGACTCCATAGAGGAGAAGGTGGCATGGGCTTGTGCACCAAGCTGTGGGGTACACTGGCAGAGAACACAGTGCAAAGGTTCTCATTTCCTTAGCCTCTGCTCCATCTCAATGTTGTGTTGCAGGCTGAGAGGTCCTAGCACAGCTGCCTCCTTATCTGTTGTGGCTTTAGTGTGCTCAGATCAGCTGCTGTTCCTGTCAGGACACAGCCAAGCTGGCAAATGCAGGATCTCATCAAAACACCCCCCAAAAACAGCCCAGATTTATCCGACCACAATGTTAGGGCCACTTTTCAGTTTGATCTCGGTACCCGAGGACCTCACTCTCAGCCAATTCTCAACTTCTCGCACTGTTCACCACTCGCTCACTCAGATCACATTACGTGTTGCAGTTCTGCCTTGTGCTGATTCTATTGTGTCCTGCTTGTTTTGAGCAGCAAACTTTACTGGGGCTTACACACATGAGGTGCACTAATCTCCCGGGCCACTTGCTGCCGAGGCTTAAAGCTTTGTCCTGGTTTCCCTCAATGCCCACACAGCACTCCACCCAAGTTGATCTCTGGGTTACTGAAGTATAGCATGACTCTCCACTACCTCTGTGCGGTGAAATCAATGTCATTATACCTGGTCTAACACATGAAAAAATAATGAGTCTTCTCGATCTTAATCCTCTCATTCTGCCTGCCATGTAAGTTTGGTATTGTTACTCATTAACTTCTCGGTTTAAAAATTATGTTTATGCAACTTTTCACATTCATTGACAGGAGCTTGGCATCTCTGGCAGGGCCACAATTTACTGCCTGATCCTAGCTGCCCTTGAGAAGTTGTTGTTAAACTGCATTCTTGAGCTGCTACAGTTTATGTGTTTTGAATTCGCATATTCCCATCTGACCCCAATAACCTTTGATTCCCTCGCTTAATAAGAATCTATCCACCTCTACCTTCAAGCTATTCGATGACTCTGCCTTCACCAACTTCTGTCGCAATCACACAACCCTAGGGGAAATAAAATCCTATCTTTGTCTTAAAAGTAGGCACTCCTCCCCCAACACACACACACACACACACACACACACACACACACACACACACACACACACACACACACACACACACACACACACACACACACACACACA
>JAHRHZ010000043.1:28594282-28614627 GCA_024137785.1 Ginglymostoma cirratum
ATCTGCAGTTCCTACTATCTCCGAAACCACTGGGGCTAGCCGTTGCCACAGCTAGTGAGATCAGCTAATTCACTAAACAAGATGCGCTAAACTCAAATGCAACAGAGAAATCATGAACTGGGTACTTTCCTGGCCTTTGTGAGCCTGGGCTGTTCAGTTACCTACAGAGCCAATGGGTCAGGGCAAGTGCTTGAAGCACTTTGCCCAGCTGTGAATGCAGCCTCTCAAGTTGGGAGCAAATTACTGCAGCTGCTGGAATCTGTACTGAAAACAACAAATGCTGGAGATCACAGCGGGTCAGGCAGCATCCGTGGAGAGAGAGCAAGCTAACATTTCAAATCTAGATGACTCTTCATCTGAGCTGATATGTGTCAGCTCTGATGAAGAGTCATCTAGACTCGAAATCTTAGCTTGCTCTCTCTCCATGGATGCTGTCTGACTCACTGTTATCACCAGCATTTTTTGTTTTTAGCCTCTCAAGTTGTTGACCTATGCAGCAATTCATAGACATATAATTTCCATCAGCAGTGAGACCAGGCAGGTGATGTGCACACTCGAATTCAAATGTCCCACTAATCATTTCCCACTCTTTAAAATGACTGTGATCAGGTGAGTGGAACTAGGCACTGGTACCATTGTGGCTTGACTTTACATTTACAGGCAGGCAGTAGGCTCTTATTTGTTGTATTTTTTGACAACTGTGTCATAAGGTTCCCAAGCAGTATTGTACCTTCAGTAGGGACAGAACTTATTCATATTCCGATGATATACCTTCAGTTGTGAAGACAGAGAGCCCTCATTGATGTATCCCGTGATTTTATAACAGTTGTTAGAATGACTTATTACCAGCCACACGTACAAAGCACATTGCCTGGAACAAAAGCTACCTTTGTACGCCTATATAAATGACTATAAATTTTTATGTGTCAACTGCAAGACTTGATAAAATGTTAAGGTTTCTAATCTGATTCTGGTGACATTCCGTTCTGCCCATCCCCCATAGCATAGTGTTTGCTACTTTGCATTCAGAAATCATCTCCTTTTTCACAGCTTGCACTCCCTGCAAACTATAGACAATTGGCCAGTACTCAAGGTCGTTATTGAGGTGACTGACGAAAATTAGGAACACAGAAAAGCCCCCATCATAGTGCCCTGTGAAACAACACTGTTGGTATTCCTTATTACAAATACTTGGCCACAGATCGTCACCCTTTGGTGTTGATCCATGGGAAAATCAGTCAGTCAGTTCAATAGCTTACTGTTGAAAGTTTTAAACAATATATCTATAGGTTAAGACCTTGTCAGTCTAGGATGTGATAGATTCCTCTGTACATATTAGCATATCTTTAAGTTTCAGCTGATGAAGAGGCCAAAAATAAACGATTAAGTTGGAATTCAAATGATTGATTCAGAATTGTGGCTCAGATATATTTTGTCAGTTTTCTGGTATACCTTGTAAGCATTTGCAAATGCTAGATATGAGGAAAATAGATCAATTCATGTTTGAAGCAGTCCCAGGTTTAAGAAGCCAAGAACACTTTTGTCACAATTACAAGCAAGTGCACCCAACTGCTGAATGGCGGTTTGACAGTGTTAATATAATCTCTGTCTCTAGCAGAGTGCTTCTCAGCTCGCTGTGACTTATCATTATTTCTACATTTTTCTACTGTCACTCTGAATTCCCACATTCAATGTCATTGGTATTATTTGGAATCACAATTCATCTTCTGGGCTCCTTGCAACCTCTGATTCCAAATACTGAGTTCAACAATTCCCTGTCTTAGTTGTAACCTCAATTGTCATACATGCCTCTCTTACTTTAAAATCCATTGTTTACCTGATTAACTTGGAGCTGTCTTTATTTTCCAAAACATTTCACAGTGTGAGACAACAGCAGAGAAACTGAACAACACTTCACCCATCTGTTGAATGAAAAGTTGAGGCTGCGAACTGCGATGCTGTGAGCCCCGATACCTTCAGGGAGTACAATACAACAGTGGCCAGACTGCAAGCCAAAGTGGTTTTGAGGCATGCAGGACAACCTCCTGGAAGAGCTGCTTGGACCCTGAACATGCTTGGACCCTGAACATGCTTGGACCCTGAACAAGTTTGGCCATCAACTTATGAAATCTGTGCCCTCGTTATTCCAGTAGGTCTCCAGTAACCTAAAAGTATTGCTTCAAAGTGTCATTGCCACAGAGCCGTATGGAGGTATAGGACCTTCTAAACACAAGTGGAATACTTAGTCTCACCTGCCATTCAATAAGATCATGGCTGAGCTGCAGCCTACCTCCGCTTTCCTGATGTTGCCTCGATGTCGTCGAGGTGAAAATTTTCCTGCCTCAACAAAAATACTCAGGGCATGACAGTCTTGCAACTTTAAGGATCCTCCTCAAACATCAATTTCCTTTTTTTAAAAGATAAGGTTGAATTTCCCTCTCACTGTGATCTCACACCACAAAAGATATTTGACAAAAAAAGGAACATTAGAGAGCTCTTTGATAGAACGAGATTGTAAGTAGGAGTAGATGACATGACAATTGTCATTTTGGTCTAGTTGTTGAATTATTGTGTATTCAGTTTTGCTGCCCCTTATTCCCCAGTCACTGAGCAGATGTGATTGACCTATTGGCTACTGCTTGCATCTTTTGTTTTCACTCCACTGTTAATCTATGAAGCGTTGATCAATAAATTGAAGGTGTAATGTATTGGAAATGACTAGGAAATTTTACTACTCCACAAAATAATACCTTTGAAACTTGTATAATAAATCATTGAGGTGGGCAAATTGACATTAGTTTAGGGATTTTCAATTCTCCCAATGCGCTGATTAGGCCACGATACGATAATTTACCTATTGTTCAGAGAACATAGACAAATTAATTGCATAGAGACATTTAATGCATGTGCTAAGATGGCAAACAGCTCTGGTCAAAATTCTTGTGAATTATATAAAACTTCAGGAGATAGAAACTGATCTTGGCCTAATACACATATGAAGCAATATGGAATTTTCAGCCTGATTCCCCCTGCCCAATTTCTCTATCCAATCATTTCAATGTGTGGAGTTTGAAATAGGCTATTAATTCACTCACCATTTCTGCTTTTCTCTGAGATCAATTTTATTGTTTATTACTCTCTCCATTGTGTCTCTGCAGTAGAACTATAATGAAGAGGTGTCATGTTTTTTCTGTAAATTTAAAATGGATCACAGGCAGACAGTTGTCAATTGAGTGCCATGATGTATGTTCACATAACGCTGTATCAATCCAGGAAGGTATCATGATTGCACTCCTTTGATTTCAACCTTGTGAATGTTTTTGCCTAAAAGCTGCAGAGTATCAGTGCATTCAAACAGCAGGTAACTCATGACAACTGGTCAAGTTGGTGTAATGGAAAAGACTTTCCAATATAACCTCAGAAGGCAATTATTTTTGCTGCATCAATGTGGTTAAGAAGGTTTTTGCAACCTTGCCTTTATTTCTCTGATCTTTGAGTCATGGGAGTGGGGACGTCATTTCGAGGTTGTACAGGACATTGGTGAGGCCTCTTCTGAGGTCTGGTAGCTGTGTTATTGGAAGGATATTATTAAGCTGGAGAGGGTTTAGAAAAGATTTATCAGGATGTTGCTGGGACTGGAGGGTTAGAGTTATAAGGAGAGGTAGGATAGGCTGGGACCTTTTTCATTGGCGTGTAAGATGTTGAGGGGTGATCTTATAGAAGTTTATAAAATCATGAGGGGTATAGATAGTGTAAATGGCAGGTGTCTTTTCCTTAGGGTGGGGGATTTGAAGAGAAGGGGGCATATTTTTATGGTAAGAGGAGAAAGGTTTAAAAAAGACATGAGGCACAACTTTTTTATACAGAGAGTAGTTCGTATGTGGAATGAACCTCCAGAGGTGGTGGTAGATGCAGGTCCAGTTGTGTTTAAAGGACATTTTGGATCAGTACATGAGTAGGAAATATTTGGAGGGATTTGGGCCAAGCACAGGCAGGTGGGGCTGGTTTAGTTTGGGATTATGGTCGGCATGGACTGGTTGGACTGAAGACTCTGTTTCTGCGCTGTATGACTCTATGGTATATTTATTTTCCCTGTCCAAGTCATGCAACGACCTCTTTAACTAGTACAGTCAGTTTGGGGAAGCTTCGGCCTTTGGGTACATGCTGACAAGGAACTGGACCTATCCACCTCATTAAAATCAGTATGGCTACCAGGCAGAGGAAACTGGATTTGAACCCTGAGGTAAAAGAATAATTTCTACCTATCATGAAGATGATAGGGCCGAAACGTAACCGTAGATGTAAATTCAGTGGCTGCCTATATAGAGAGAGACATTGGAATGTTTCACCTGACAAGGTATCAAAGAAGTTTCAAGCTGATGGACTTAAAAGGGAGAAATGCACAACAAACTAACCTATAATTTCCTGGAAGTTAGGTCAAACTGTGAACATGATGGGGAAAATGATAGCAGTTAGGTTGAGAAACATGTTTTGTGACTTTACCTTTCAAGAATACACAACAGCAATAGTTTCAAGCCACTTAAATCCTGGCCTGTGTGTGCTCGTGGAGGTTTGCTAGTGGGAACAGGTGCTTGTGTATGCCAGTGGGGCTGTGGTTCTTGGGTCTTCCATTCTGGATTTGAGCACTTTTGCTTTGAAGGTTACACCCACTAGTTGCCTTGGATTGCAGGGAAAGGACTCTTTCTCTGAGTGCTAGAAGCCAAAAGAATTCCAATTAACCTGCCAAGACTAAATTCCCAAAATATAATAAATTAACTACTTACTCTGTTCTTCTTGGACTCACTTCTCATTTCTATTCTGCATATATGCACATTGTGATTGTATTTCTTCTCATGTCTAGTAACTAATAAACTCGCTCTTTTGTTAAGTCAAGAACGTCTGGTTAAATTGGCTCTTTTTAAAACTTAAATTCCTTTGGTATTGGAGAAAACAATCCCCTAAGGGGTGGTCCTTTGTAAATGACGTTGTTGCAACCAGCTGTGGGTGAGGATGAATAAAGGAGGGGAGCCAATTTATCACTCCTCACGCAGGAACGTCACAACTTGGGGAATCTGTCTAGAACTGTGACTGGCTGTAACTTTAAAACACTGAACCATCCAGATGCCCAACACATGTTGCCAGATGTTGCAAGTGCAATGGGGTTAAAAAAAAGTACCTTGGAAGTTGCAAGAGCTGAGTTGAATGCCCTCAATTCTGTTACCAATTTCCTCGTACACATTCCTACTGCGTAAAGTTCGGCTTTGGGAGCACTAGTTCCAAACGTGATAAATTTCAGTCTGTGTAATATCACACTGCAGGAGCGCTGAGAGCAACAGCAGAAATGTGGAGTGAAAATAGCATCACGTACGTTTGTGCATATATCTTCAGGATGTACCCAGGGTGTTGGATCATTTGCATCAACTGACAGGCAGCATTATTGAAGTACTGACCTTTCTGGAGGTATCTCTGTAACCATTCAAATCTCAGCATCTAACTTCTCCACTTCAACTTCTCAATTTTGATGCCGCTCTTCACACTCTGACAAACATGGAGCTTCCTTTTTCAAATAAAAACTGAAAGAACTGCGAATGCTGTAAATCAGGAACAAAAACAAAGTTGCTGGAAAAGCTTAGCCAGTCTGGCAGCATCTGTGAAGGAGAAAACAGAGTTAACGCTTTGGATCCAGTGACCCTTCCACAGAACAGTTCTGAGGAAGGGTCACTGGACCTGAAACATTAACTCTGTTTTTACCTTCACAGATGCTGCCAGACCGGCTGAACTTTTCCAGCAACTTTGTTTTTGTAGTTGCCTTTTTCAACTGTCTTTCACTTATCATAAATAATTATACATTTGTGTATCTGTTCCACATGCCCTACAACCAAATCATCTCTGATGACTTTTCTGAAGCTTCGTCTACTGAGGAGTTAAAATTTTTTTTAAGAGTCCAGCCATTACTTTCTTGCATACTACGATGATGAAATTGACAATCCCTGATATTATTAAAGTGCCGTGTATATAATCATTCAAATTGCTTATGATTAATATATTCCTCTTCTCCACTCCTGATGATATTGATCATGATAGTACCTCAAGTGCTAACCGCTCATTGAGATTTCTCTTGAGTCCCATTCACCTTTCGAAGAGTAAAGGCTGGATTTAACACTCTTCTGTCGATGGGCTTGAAGCTGGGGGCACAATGAATGCAGTGGGTTACTTGCCTGCTGCCTACTTTCCTGCCCAGCCCAACTTCTGTTATAGCAGAATGCCATCTAAGGCACTATGGTGGACAATAATGTCTATTTGAGGGCCTGATCCTGCTGATGTTTGCATTTAATCAGTGACAGGAGAGTCCCATCCAATGTAACCAGTCTGGCAGGCTTCTTTGCAGATTGGTGGCTGGGAACTCAACTGGACCACGGGCTTGTCGACTGTAACCTGAGATATAACACCTCCTGAGGTTTCTCTACTCACATAGCCTCAGAAACACCAGCCACCATCTCCCTTGCTGACCTTCCTTACTCTCAAACACATCAGTCCAATCCGTTGCAGCTCACCCTCTGTGTACATGCCTGACAGTGACCACTGTTTATGTTGGTGTTACTGGGTTATTGAGAGTGGCTGGTCTCTGATTGGGCTATAGCTGTCTGAATTTTGACATCCATTAGGTGATGTGATAGTGAAAGCCCCCAATATCAAGGCTCCATTCGACTGGGTGTGGTATCAAGGAGCCCTAGCACAACTGGTATCAATGGGTATCGGGGGCAAACTCGCTGCTGGTTGGAGTCATACCTGGCACGTAGGAAGATGGTTGTGGTTGTTGGAGGACAGTCACCTCAGCTCCAGGACATTTCTGTAGGACTTCCTCAGGGTAGTGTCCTAGGCCCAACCATCTTCAGCTGCTTCATCAATGACCTTCCCTGCATCAGAAGGTCAGAAGTTGGGATGTTTGCCAATGACTACACAATGTTCAGCCACATTTGTGACTCATCAGACGCTGAAACAGTCCATGTTCAAATGCAACAAGATCTAGACAGTGTCTAGACTTGAGCTGACAAATGGCAAATAACATTCACATCATGCAAAAGCCAGGCAATGACTATCACCAATAAGAGACAATCTAACCATTGTGTTTTGACACTCAATGGTGTTACTATCACTGAATCCCCCACTATTAATATCCTTGGGATTACCACTGACCCAAAACTCAAGTGGACCCACCACGTAAACACAATCGCTACAAGAGCAGGTCAGAGGCGAGGAATACTGTGGCTTGTAACTCATCTCCTGACTCTCCAAAGCATGCCCATCATTACAAGGCACAAGTTAGGACTGTGATGGATTACTGCCCACTTGCCTGGATGGGTGCAGCTCGAACAACACTCATGATATTTGACACCATCCTGGACCAGGCAGCTCACTGGATTAACACTAAATCCTCACATATCCACCCCCTCCACTACCAATGCTCAGTTGAAGAAAGAGATAATAGGAACTACAGATGCTGGAGAATCCGAGGTAACAAGGTACAGAACTGGATGAACACAGCAGGCCAAGCAGCATCATAGGAGCAGGAAGGCTGACGTTTCAGGCCTAGACCCTTCATCAGAAATGGGGGAGGGGAGGGGGGTTCTGAAATAAATAGGAAGAGAGGGGTAGTCGGATAGAAGATGGATAGAGGAGACAATAGGTGGAGAGGAGACAGACAGGTCAAAGAGGCGGGGACGGAGCCAGTAAAGGTGAGTGTAGGTGGGGAGATAGGGAGGAGATAGGTCAGTCCAGGGAGGACGGACAGGTCAAGGGGGCAGGATGAGGTTAGTAGGTAGGAAATAGGGGTGCGGCTTGAGGTAGGAGGAGGGGATAGGTGAGAGGAAGAACAGGTTAGGGAGGTGGGGACGAGCTGGGCTGATTTTGGGATGCAGTAGGGGGAGGGGAGACTTTGAAGCTTGTGAAATCCACATTGATACCATTGGGCTGCAGGGTTCCCAAGTGGAATATGAGTTGCCGTTCCTGCAGCCTTCTGGTGGCATCGTTGTGGAAAGACATTTTTCCCTCCCCACCCTTGTCTGTTTTCTGGAGGGACCACTCTCTCCGTGACTCCCTAGTCTGCTCCACACTCCCCTCCAGCCCCACCACACCCGGCACTTTTCCCTGCAACTGTAGGAAGTGCTACACCTGCCCCCACACCTCCTCCCTCACCCCCATCCCAGGCCCCAAGAAGACTTTCCACATCAAGCAGATGTTCACCTGCACATCTGCTAATGTGGTATACTGCATCCGCTGTACCCGCTGTGGCCTACTCTACATCAGGGAAACCAAGCGGAGGCTTGGGGACCGCTTTGCAGAACACCTGCGCTCGGTTCGCACTAAACAACTGCACCTCCTAGTTCTGAACCATTTCAACTCCCCCTCCCATTCCTCAGATGACATGTCCATCCTGGACCTCCTGCCGTGCCACAACAATACCATCCGAAGGTTGCAGGAACAGCAACTCATATTCTGCTTGGGAACTCTGCAGCCTAATGGTATCAATGTGGATTTCACAAGCTTCAAAATCTCCCCTCCCCCTACTGCATCCCAAAACCAGTCCAGCTCGTCCCCGCCTCCCTAACCTGTTCTTCCTTTCACCTATCCCCTCCTCCCACCTCAAGCCGCACCCCTATTTCATACTTACTAACCTCATCCCGCCCCCTTGACCTGTCCGTCCTCCTGGACTGACCTATCTCCTCCCTACCTCCCCACCTATACTCACCTTTACTGGCTCCATCCCCGCCTCTTTGACTTGTCTGTCTCCTCTCCACCTATCTTCTCCTCTATCCATCTTCTATCCACCTCCTGCTCTCTCCCTATTTATTTCAGAACCCCCCCTCCCCTCCCCCATTTCTGATGAAGGGCCTCGGCCTGAAACGTCAGCCTTCCTGTTCCTATGATGCTGCTTGGCCTGCTGTGTTCATCCAGCTCCACACCTTGTTATCTCAGTTGAAGAAACTTGTATTTTCCATAAGAAGCATTGCAGGAACTCAACAAATATCCTCAGACAGCACTTCCAAACCCACGGCCACTTCCATCTAGAACGACAAGGGCAGGTACGTGGGAAGACCGCCCCCTGCAAGTTCCCATCCAAGTCACACAGCATCCTGATTTGGAAATGTATCACTGTTCCTTCAGTGTCACTTGGTCAAAATCCTGGAATTCTTTCCATAAGGCCATTGTGGGTCAAACTACAGCACACGGACTGCAGTGGTTAAAGAAGGCAGCTCACCATCACCTTCTCAAAGGTAAATGTGGAGGGGCAATAAATGATGGCCAGCCAGCAACACCCACATCCCACAGATGGATATTTAAAAAAAACCTCCTGTCCATTAACAACCATTAATTGTGGAGCAGCTGGTCTTCTGCATACTCCTGTCGACCTTCATTTTAACCAGGGCTCATGGCAGGGTGAGGAGAGGGGCACGCAGCACAACAATCCACATAATTCACTCCTGGTATATCACAGGGTAAGGGAGATACAGACTGAGCACCAGGAGACAAATGCTGAACATTGACTGAAACTATGATTGAAAAGATCACTTACTGAAGGAGGGAAGGAAAGGAGAATGGACAAAGTTTAACAAAATGGGATCAGGACTCTTGGGAACCCAGTCACTGAGTTGTTGGACTCTCCTCGTGCATCAAATGCATGTAAACTTAGATTGGTTTAAGTAAGAGATGCCTTTGGTTTGTTTGGATAGATTCAAACTCCAATGCATATTTGTGTCCTTGATATGCCACTGTACAGAATCGAACTATGTTTGTGACTACATACATAACTTAAGATAATTTTTATGAATAAAGTATATTTTTGAAATAAAAAAAATTGGTCACCGAAGTGGAAGTAGATGTAGAGGTTATCAGACGTTGAGACCCATTAGTGTGGTTTCGGATGGGATTAGGATGAATTGCAGATGTGGGCTAAGGTCTGGCAAATCAGGTATTATAAGCAAGTGCATGAATTTTGAAACCTTGTCTAAAGATGTCTTGCAAAGGCTAATCAGAAGTCAGGATGACAAAGAATTGCGCATTATGTATGGCATGGAAGTAAGTTATTTGCCCTAACTGCCTGGATTGGTAACTAAACTCTGCCTGAATCTCTTATGATTGTATCCAAATGTTCTCACCTTTCAGCACTTTCCTCTACTTCCTTTACTCTTCTGTATTCAACTCATTTGCTTGGGAAGGCACCCTAGCCACTTGCTTCAATTACTTTCTGTGGTGCTAAGCACAGCTTGAATAAAGAAATTTCTTTTTATTTCCATGTTGGATTTGGTAGTCACTATCTTTTATTCATGAAGCTTGGTTTTATATTGTCTCTTAAGTGGAAACACACTTCTACTTCAATTCAGTGATAATTTTAAGACTTCTAAGGTCTCCTCTTAGCTTTCTCTTTCTTAAACGAGAGTGTCACAATCTGTTCTATCTTTCCTGATTTCTCCAATCTCTCAGTTCCAGCACTTTGCCCTTCTCTGTTTTTCTTGATAGAATGGAGACCGGAATTGTGCTCATTATTTGAGGTAACCTGAACAGAATCCTGTGCAACTTTAAGGTAATGTTATTAATTTTAATTACAAACTCATGGAAATAAATCTCCAAGGTTTGTTGCATTTCTATTTGCTTCGTAACATGTGAAACTATTTTTAATGATTTGTTTATCTGTATCCCTTTTTCTCGTTGGATCGACCCAACTTTTATTTTCTGCACACAAGTGCATCACTTCATTTCTCACCCTTGTTAAAGTTCATTTTCTATTTTGCACTTCAAAGTGTAAATTTTCCTATCAAAGTTCCCAAAGTCTTACCAGGACATAGGGCTGCTCTCCCGTTGGAGAGAGATGATTGGTGGTGGTTTAACCTGAGAGTTATTACAGTTTGGGCTGAGGGGAGAGGAGGCCTTGAGAAAGCCAGTCCTTCATGGTAATCTGAATCAGTGTGGGAATGGCATTATTCTGTGCCACAAACCAGCCATCCAGCCAACTGACCCCTCGGTAAATTTTAGATTTAGATTTGGATTTTATTGTCACACATACTCAAGTAGAAGTACAGGAGTACAGTGAAAAGTGTATTATGTCACCGTACACAGCACCATCTTGGTTTTTTTAATTTTTGGGATGTGGGCATTGCTGGCTGGCCAGCATTTATTGCCCATCCCTAGTTGCCCTTGAGAAGGTGGTGCTGAGCTGCATTCTTGAACTGTTGCAGTCCTCCTGCTGTAGGTTGCCCCACAATGCTCTTAGGGAGGGATTTCCAGGATTTTGACCAAGTGACAGTGAAGGAAGGGAGATATATTTCCACGTCAGGATGGTGAGTGGCTTGGAGGTGAATTTGAAGATGGTGGTATTCCCATATATCTGCTGCCCTTATCCTTCCAGATGGACGTGGTCGTGGGTTTGGAACGTGCTTTCTGAGGATCTTTAGTGAATTTCTGTGGTGCATCTTGTAGATAGTACACACTGCTGCTTCTACTGAGTGTTGGTGGTGGAGGGAGTAGATGTTTTTGGATGTAATACCAATCAAGTGGGCTGCTTTGTCCTGGATGCTATCATGCTTCTTGAGTGTTGCTGGAGCTGCGTTCATCCAGTCAAGTGGGAAGTAGTTCACTGCACTCCTGACTTGTGCCTTGTAGGTGGTGGTCAGGCTTTGGGGAGTCAGGAGGTGAGTTATTCACCATAGTAGTCCTAGCCTCTGATCTGCTGTTGTACCTAAGTACAAAAACGTGGATTCAAAGTAGTAAAAGAAGCACAGTTTGAAAAGTTAAGCATTACCTTCATACAGGAAGTAGAAATATGAAGAAATAAGTTAATAGTTAACATTGGATTTTTGAATTGCCCAACAAGCTCAGGCCACCTCCCACTCAGAGCCTTCATTTGCTATGATCAACAAATTTTGCACTTGACCTTCTTAGTTCCAAGCTGTCATGTGAATTTTCAATGACAATGTTGACACTTGTGAAACTACTTTCTATCATCCTCCAGCATGAATAGCAATGCCACATGCTGGCTCTCTGCTTTCTAATTTTGAAAGTTTGTTTTCAGCTCAGCTATTTGGCCACTCTCTCCACAACTTGCAAACTACGTCATATGTTCCTTCATTTTAGAGTTATATTTCATTTCCTCCTTCTCAACATTGCGGAAGGAATACAGCATGCAGTCTGCAATGGTTGAAGAGAGCAGTTCACCACCACCTTCTCAGAAGCAAGGTCAAAAATCACACGACACCAGGTTATAGTCCAACAGGTTTATTTGAAAACTCTATCTTTTCAAATAAACCTGTTGGACTATATCCTGTTGTGGTGTGAATTTTGACCTTGTCCAACCCACTCTAACACCAGAACCTCCACATCATGGCTTCTCAAAAACACATAGGGTTGGGTAATAAATGCTGGTCTTGTTAAAGCTGCAGACATGTCAAGTAAATAAAAATACCCAGGCAGCAAGAAGGTGGCATGTTGCCTCCATCCTATAGCCTGGAACCACTTTAATTGTCCAGTGCAGTCAATGCTTTTATTTTCAAAATATAATTTATTCATAAGAAATATCTTTATGTATATAGTCACAAATGCAGTTTGCCTCTGTACAGTAACATGAAAAAAACAGACATTGGAGTTTGACTCTACCCAAGAAAACTAAAGGCACTTCTCACTTGTGTAAGCCTATATTTACTTGCATTTGAGGCACCAGATGGGTTCGATAACTGAATGGGCACTCATTAACTTCGGCAGCAGCACCTCAGACAGTTGTCTTTCTCCAGTGCACTTTGGCAGCAGCTGTCCCTCAGCAGTTAGTCGGGGACCTTGGAATGTCTGCACAATTCAGTCAGGGTCAACTCTTAGTTCTGGAAGGCCAACAAATTTCAGGCAGACCAAAGAGCGCTTTTCATCGAGTTGATGGCCCCTCAGGCGCAGTCAAGGTTTGTCTCGTTCTGCATCCTGGGCAACAGCCTGTATAGCACAGAGTCCTGTGTCATGGAGCAGCTCGGAGCGAATCTCGATAGAAACCACTGCGTCTTTCCCTATACCTCCTTTGCATAGACATGTTCCAGCAGGAGGCATGTGACTGTCTCTACGGCCCCCACAGCCTCTTTGAAGACAGTGTGGCCAATGAAGCTACAGATGAGCATGAATTGGGGATCTGCTCATTGCAGAAAAAAAGGGTCGGGAAGATGTTGTATGACATTTTCCATTTGTTGGTCAGTATTAGATACATGAATACAGTAGACGCATGGGAGCAGCACACTGCCCTCTGTCTACTCCCTACCAAGTCATACACCTGCAGACTCCGGACTACATTGCCGTTCCTTTGCTGTCATTGGATGAAAAACCTGGATCTCTCATTTAGAGCACTGTGGGTGTATCTCCGTCACACTGTCTAGGAAGGCAGCTCACTACCGCCTTTTCAAGGGCAATAAATGGACCTAGCCACCAATACCCATACTCCATGAAAACATAAATAATAATGCAACGTCTTTTTATCTTGAAACATTATGCCATTTGAAGACAGCACATGTGAGTCAGCGTTTAACCCAAATTTTGGGACTCATGGTGATAGTTGACAATGTTGTGGTGAAAATCCTAAACCTTAATCACTAACTCAAACTAAGAGAATGAGAAAGTGAATGCAGCAGACAGACAGACAGAAAGGGAATTATGTACATGAATGAATCTATCTTCAGTCACACTACAAAGTGAATTATAAATGAGACTGTGGATAATTCCTGTCAGCTCTGGTCACCTTGTCAAAAGTCTAGCAGGAATCTACTTCAGCCTGTAGAGAACGGATTCGGACCAAGTTCAAGCAGTGAAGTTTATTCAGTCACCTTACTCTGACTGATGAGAAAACTCCTAAACCAGCAAATTCTAATGCTGTTGTGAGAAATGCATTGAAGGCCGGTTGAGGAACCATGCTGGGTGTTAGAGATATATCGGGATAGGCTTTCAGGAATTAGCATTCTAGTGTCAGGAGCGCATGCTGGGAATTCACACAATGGTTTCCTGTGTTCTCCAGAGATATTCTCAATTTGTGTTCCCATTCCGGGTAATGGACAAATTAATTCAACAGCATCAGAAAAATGAGAGCCCTTTCATCAGATAAATCCCTGCGGGATTTGAATGCCAGCCAGCTTGTCCTAATTATTCATTCTTGGTCCATGAAACTCTGCACTGAGGACAGTGTCTAATTATACAGCCTGTTGTGCTTTCTTTCCCCATCATACAGCACCAGAATGACATTTAACCTTAGCTAATTTGACAAACAAGTATAAAATAATGTAAAATGGACTGCCAGTGTTTTGTTCATAAGTCTATTCATCTTTCCACTTTTAATTTTGCCTCTGTATTTTCTTAAAGATTTAAGTTTCTTTACCATATTTTGATTATTACATCTTTCAAATAAGAATTCTGTGCATCTCTAGTATGTAATTACTCTTGCCTTGTAGCCTGAAGGCACATTTCTAGTGAGGAATTGCCTGACCTGGTATAGTTACACTAATGGGTTTTGACAGAAGCTCATGCAAATTTTGAAATTGGTTGTCTTATCTCAGCTTCAGACTGTTTTCCCTGTCTTGGAGTCACTGCTGATTTGCTTAATGCTAATGAGCATACAGCTATTTGACTTTTGTCAAAAAAAATGAGTCACGTGGACTTGCAGGCTGTGCTTCAGATAACTTCAACCCTTTCCCCCAGTAGTAATGGCATGTTTAATTCCCTACAAACTGTAAGTGTCACTTTAATTTGGCATTAGGAAGCATAAGAAACAGGCATCTTGTCTAATTCCTTCAAACAATGTGATTTCAACACATCTGCAGGCCTGGAATTTTGTCAATATGACATGATAAGCCCACTTGTGGTGCAAATTAATGTGAGACATGCATTCTAAGGAAACTTTGAATCTGCTGGAAGAGAATTTTTACTTTTACTTTAATTCTTGCAAGTTTTGTGGGAGAAGGCTCAGATTGTAAAGCGGAAAGCCAAGTTTGAGAAAATGTAGAATAGCAGATTAGCTAGATTGGGAAGTAGATGTTCGGTGACACTGAGGTTGGGTTTTATATGGGATAAAGGTTGCAGGAGGAAGAGAAGCTGGGAGCGATGTAGAAGACAGTGCAGCTACGTTTGAACTCAGGGTGAAAATGACACATGGAGGAGGGGCTCATGCTCTACAATATACTCAGAGCCTACATTGTAGTTGGAAATAATAAGTTCAATGATGAAAGTTTAAACATTTTACAACTAAATTTGGCGAACTGTATCGATTCCTTTCTAGCTCCACATCTTCACAGGTCACAACTTATTTTAAATTTAATCAGGGTGTGAATATTGCTGATTATTTCGGTTTTAGACTGTTTCTGTTTCAATATTAGAAACCATTCAGCTATCTTTTTAGTCAATGAGTAGCTAGTATATTCAGAATAAAATAAAGATTATGAACAGAAAAAGATTTAGACTTTGCAATGATAAGTATGGCTAATAATCTAACATCCCAAACTTAACATGAGACAATTGAGGTGAGAGACAAACAGTAGTTAAACACCCCATGGAGAACATTAAATAGCCAAAGTGATCAAAAAGATCCCATGGCCTTGTCAGAAATCACTCCACCCCCACCAAAAAATAAGAATTAATGGCAACATGGATCACCAAATCTTATTAAAATTTCCTAGGGATTACAATGCTTCACTTTTGACAACCTGGCTTTGAAGTTCTTATAGCCTGACATGGACTGCCTCAATGAATGTTAATATTCTGATGATTCACCTACATTTCTTGGAATGATGTTCTCCTGGATTCTTGGAAATCGCATTTCAACACTTACTCAGAGGCACAACTCCTGTTTTTCACAAACAGCAAGCTTCACCAAGCCAGTTTTGCCCTTGGGTTGGTTTCTTGTGTTCTAATCTATCTCAGCTATGTAACACAAATACTACTTAAGGGTTTCCTCACAGCTCTATTAGTGACACATGCACCCAAATCCCTATAACTGCCAAGATCCTTCTGGAGAACCAAATCTAATCTTAGCTTCTAATGCTTCGAACTTCTCTTGCGTTCTAACAGTACCAAGCCATCCAACTATTCCTGACCTGTCACTAACTCCATAACTACACAGGCACAGTATTCAGTCAGTGCCTTTACAGCAGTCCAGCTTAACATTTCTTTTTTACACGATGCTTGCATCTGTCTTTTCTGTTTGCTTTTTGTCTGTTTGTCTTCTTTTTCAGCTAATTGTAACCTGGAAATGTTCTTCATTGGCCACTGAACTGCTTTGAGTCACCGAACGAAAGCCTTGCAAAAATACAGAAGAGGAGGAAATGTAGCTAAAATTTTAGTACTGACAAATGAACCAATCAGCAATGGGACTTGAATCCAGCAAATCTTTAGAACTGAGTAACTCTGCATCGGGGAAACCAAGCAAAGGCTTGGAGACTGCTTTGTGGTACACCTACGCTTGGATTGTGACAAATGACTGCATCTCCCAGTCGCGAACCACTTCAACTCCCCCTCCCACTCCTTGGATGACATGTCCATCCTAGGCCTCCTCCAGTGCCACAACGATGCCACCCGAAGGCTGGTGGAACAGCACTTCATATTCCGGTTGGGAACCTTGCAGCCCAATGGTCTCAATGTGGACAAGCTTCAAAATCTCCCCGCCCCTGACCGCATCCCAAAACCAGCCCAGCTCGTCGCCGCCTCCTTGACCTGTCCGTCTTTTCTCACATCTATCTGCTCCTCCCACCTCACTGACCAACCCCACACCCACTTCCTACCTACTAGCCTCATCCCTGCCTCCTTGACCTGTCCGTCTTCCTCCCACCTACCCACCCCTCCTGCCCTACTGACCAACCCCCATTCCAACTCGCTACCTACACTCACCTGTACTGGCTTCCTCCCTGCCTCCTTGACCTGTCTGTCTTCTCTCCACCAATCTGCTCCTCTATACACCTTCCATCATTGCCTCCCCCTCTCTCTATTTATTTCAGAGTCCCCTTCCCCTCCCCCATTTCTGAAGAAGGGTCCAGATCCGAAAAGTCAGCCTTCCTGCTCCTCTGATGCTGCTTGGCCTGCTGTGTTCATCCAGCTCTACACCTTGTTATCTCAGATTCTCCAGTATCGGCAGTTCCTACTATCCCTTAGAACTGACTGTTGCCTGATTATGATGTTCAGCGAGTGCTTGCACCTGTTGCATGTTGATACAACACGAAATAATTTATTTCAAGTTTTTAACAGAGAGAAGTCATTGTGTAAACCTTCAATAGCCAGAAGTGAAATGCGTTCTCTGTTGGAATATTGATGTATCACTTGATGTATACGCTTAATGTACTGAGTGGTAACGCTCTCATTGAATTGTGGTATGTAGACTGAATTCTAGTCAATTAATTTTTTTCAGACGTCATGATCGTTTCCTGGTTGTGAACCCTACTACTGATATAATGTACCTTCCAAATTCTCTTTCCCAGAACAAACCAATTAAGAAGCATCACCTTTCCCAACCCCACAAAAAACATCTTCACCCAGGCTTCCTTTTCATCAGTAAAGGGATGGCATGCCTGCCAAAGCAAGCCTTCTCATTAACTGGACTGTGGTATGGCCGTCTGAAAGAATTGGCTTTTCTTTTGGGCTACGGTAACCTCAGAAGTGGCGAGGATACCTGGGAAGTCTGTACCCTGCGTCTCTCAGTGTTACTTGGATATCCAACTGAGAGAGCTGAGGGTTTGCAGTAAGATGTGTTCTACCAAGGGGAAGAAGATGAAGGAAACCACGCGAGTATCAATAGAAGGGTCCAAGGAAGAGAGCAGCAGCAGTATGGCCTCTCTAACATGATGACATTTCAATTGTTCCAAAAAGACCACATTAAGCTCCACTGAATTTAATAACCTCATAAGGACTTGACTGGGGATGGGCAGAACATCTAAAGGTCTTGAAGAGGATGGAAATGTGATCCTAGGACTCCTCATAGTCTTAATAATAATGTCTATCTTATATAATGTAGATATGTCTAATGTAAATTGTACCTGATTGCTGATAAGAAACAAACCATGTCTTATTTAAGACAAGAACCTCTTCCTTTTAGACTACCTAATGTTTCTGCATTAGAACCTTCGGCTTGTTGATCCAGCCAGAGAAGGGGACAATGGCAGCGATCTAAGTGTTGGCATTGGCTGGCATTATATATTTATGAGAACTGGTATCAGTGGTGGGTCATCTGCGGCTTTGATCCAGCTACACCATCACAAAATAGTGGCAGCAATGGAAAAGTAGTTATTTTAGTTGAGAAGAATAAATTCCAATAAGCTCCGAAGAGAATTCCGGTTACAGGATTAACAGTAGCAGCAGACAAACCCATGGCAAGATTCTACAACCCAAACCTTCGATGTTAAAAGCACTTCAGACTCAAAGAGGGAACTGCAGATCCAAATGTGATCTAGAGGTTACATTAAGCTGGCTCACCAGTTACATCTGCCAGTTACCGATGGTGTCAGGTACAGATCAGCTATGGGAGTAATTAGAGGTTCAGCAAATGGAGATCAGAGGCATCTTGAGTAATCTAGACTTGCCTACATATGACTTCAGGTCTCTATTTTAGCTAAAAAAGGCAAGGAATCCTCCAATTCTGTCACAAGTACATGGAAAAAAACCCTGTAGGTGACACTACAGGGAAATGGCTTGGCACACTGCAGACTTAAAAATCTTCCAGACAAAGAGAATGAAGCAACATTGTGACATTGCAGAATGGATAAGCTTTGAAATATGAAAAATAAATAATCATATTAGAAAGGGATGACAAGGAAAATAAATTGCCAAGCAGATTTAGTATCAGAGATGGGTAAAATAAAACTCAGAATTTGATATTTTGGGAACAGAATTTGGATTTGGATACAGAATTGGCCCTAAATCGGAAGCTGAACAAGCAAACACTTTTTTTGTACTTAATTGATACTAATGTCACGAACAAATAAAATTCTTAAAAGACAAGATTTAACAGAAGAGTTAAACTTCCAGGGAGTCATAGATAACTTTACAAATCATCTCTGCAGGTTAATGGAAAGATGTGACATGTAGCTTTAAAATCATAATTCATTACAGACAGAATTGTTGTTGTTAATAGATTCTTTCAGTAAAGAAAACCTTGGAATTGGTTCCTTCATTTTCTAGTGAACTATATTTTAATTGAAACTTTCTAGCTGTGTGACAAAGGAAATAAAAATATTTGTTGCAACTGATTTAGATGGATTAAAAAAAAGACAGCCAATAGACCCCACCCCACCTCAGCTGGATGAACAAATGTAAAACAGTGACCACTGAGATGACTGACTGTCTTAAGTTGCCACGTAGGAAAATCTATTCTCTGAGAAATTGAGTGCTCACAGACATTGCTGAGGGGGAACTAAAAGATTTTCCATTTGGAAGCAAACATGTGCTGATAAAAGGGCTCAGAGCAAAGACTCAGGAGTACACATTGAATTATGCTGATTTGAATAGCAGAGGAGCGGGGGAGGGGGATAAGTACTCATGTAACAACAAGAGCTGGAGTTCTCGCTCCTTGCCTGTTTCAATCATCATGTCAGGAAACAGTGCCTAGTGAAAAAGCAACTTGGATAAACTAGCCTTTGCTGAAAATTCAACAATTTTGAAAGAAAATGCTGCTGCTCTGGGTACAAATCAAAAAGTAACATTTAATCACCTGTGGCCTCAGCTTTAAAAACCCAGCAACTCAAAGTCCCTAAAGTCTATTTAATGCATATGATAAATGTATATAATAAACAGATAAACATATCTAAATAAGTTTGTTAAAACGGGAGAGTGGTAAAACAGGAGAAATAAGACAATGCATTAAATTAACACATGCCACATGATCAAATGAAATTCTTAAAAGAGCAAAATTTAAAAAGAAAATCATATTGCAGAATTAGCTTTCAAGGGAATAATTTATTGCCCCTATTCCAATCTATGATTCCCTGGATGTTTAACTCTTCTGTTAAATCTTCCTCTTGTAAGAATTTTATTTGTTTTATTTTATTTGTTTTATTATGTGTCATTTGTTCATTTAATGCATAGATATGTTTCCGTATATATTTGATGCTGCGGGCATGTGTGGGGATTTCAAAAAAATGGGAAAAAGTGCTTTTGGCCTGTTTAACGGTGTATTCTAATTGCAGCAGCTTTAGTGTGGGGTGGGTTGGTAGAAAGGTCAGGAAGCACTGAAACAGAAAAGCAACTGAGTTTACTAAAGTGGTTGTCATGAGGCTTAGAGAAAGCAAGAGGAAGGGTATCCCGGATAACAAGGTGTGGAGCTGGATGAACACAGCAGGCCAAGCAGCATCATA
>JAHRHZ010000043.1:28619627-28643043 GCA_024137785.1 Ginglymostoma cirratum
TCCTGCTCCTATGATGCTGCTTGACCTGCTGTGTTCATCCAGCCCCATGCTTGTTATCTTGTACCGATATGATCTGTTTGTAGCATTTTCAAAGGTGTTGGAAATTCTGTAAATTCTTGGATATTTAAAGGTTCTTTAAATCTACTGTTTTGAATTGAGTACTAGGCTAATCTTTGCATTGAACAGATCCATAGAAACCCTATAGTGTGGAAGCAGGCCATTTGGCCTATCGAGTCCACACTGACTCTCCAAGGAGCATCCCACCTACGCACCATCCATCCTAGCCCTGTAATCCTACATTTCCCATGGCTAATCCACCTAGCCTGTATATCCCTGATACTATGGGTAATTTAGCATAGCCAATCCACCTAACCTGCACATCTTTGGACTGTAGGAGGAAACTGGAGTGCCAGGAGGAAACCCACGCAAACATGCAAACTCCACACTGACAGTCACCTGAGGCTGGAATCAAAACCAGGTCTGTGGCACCATGAGCCAGCAGTGTTAACCACCAAGCTACATGCTGCTCCAAATAGGGAATGTGGAAACTCACTATGAATGTAATTTCAACTGCACATACTTCCAATGCCATATACAATATACAATAAATACTAACTGGCTTTAATATTTTGGTGAAGAGTTGTCCTTCACTTGAAATGTGAAATATTTGTCCCCCACCGCCCCCCTATCTTCAGCATATATACCAACATTTTCCTAGCCACAGTCAGTTCAAAAGAAGGGTCACTGGACCCGAAGCATTAACTCTGCTCTCTCTCCACAGATGCTGCCAGACCTGCTGAGTTTCTCCAGAAATTTCTGTGTTTGTTTCAGATTCACAGCATTCACTGTTTGTGGTTTTATTATCACCATTAACTTTCATTGCACAGATGTGAAGAATGATTTCTTAGGAGAGGGATAAGACGGGAATTGGCACTCTAAGGAGGAAAGGCAAATGGGAAATCTGGAGCAGAAACAGTCCAAAAATCTGGTCATATATGTTGCTGAGATAACAAGCATGGGGCTGGATGAACACAGCAGGTCAAGCAGCATCATAGGAGCAGGAAAACTCAATGTTTCGGGTCTAAACCCTTCATCAGAAATATGTTGCTGAATTTGTTTTGGTCAGCTGACACGATCATCAGCTGTCTTTGTTTTTCACTACTGTGTTGGTGAGATTCCATCCTGATTTCTCTCAAATGCCAGGAATCTTCGAGAGTTTCAATTTTCTGGTGGAAAATTACAGGTCTCAGCCTATAATCAAAAGTAGTTAAAGAATACACATTCTATGGTTATTGGAATTGCATGGCAGTATTCTGGAACTCCTGCTTCTTGTAAAGTACTTTAAAAAATTCTTCCAGAAAAGAAAAAGAATCAAGAAAGCAAAATTGAAACTTGACCCATGACAATAAATTATTTTCAATAAAGGTCGATGTAGTTTGTACTTCACTGCAGGATTTAAGCCTATCATTTCGGCTGACAAACCAGTGCTGTACAGAGCGAGCCATGTATTTTTAGAGGTGGACTTTTAAACCCTGCACTGTCTATAATTTTCAAATAGAACTGAAAGATCCCTTGGCACTATATCACAATAGCAACTGCAATTCCAAAGCACTTTTTTCTGCTTTGGCCCAGTCAGCATCACAGACTAACATTCCTATTCCCCCCAACACTTTTCCAGTTATGAATGTGACAGTGACCAACGGTTTGTGATGTAGGTCGAGGGGTATATTGGCCAGGGCACCCAGTAATAACTGTCCAAGCTCTTCTTTGGAATAGTGCTGTGGGATTTTTATATCCACCTGAACAGCCAAATGACCCCCTGGTTTAACATCTCATCGGAAAGGCAGCTCCTATGTCAGTGCAGTATTCTCTCAGTACAGCACTGAATCGTTGGCCTGGATTTATAAATTGTTAGACTTGGGATCTTGTCATCAGAGGCAAGAGTGCGACCAACTGAACGCAGCTGAGACACATTTTGAAGATTCAGTGGTCGTGAAAGGTGCTGTATTCATACAAATTTCACCTTCCATGTGAAAGATATAATCTGACATCAGCAGAATTTAGACAGACTTAGTGATCAGGCAAGAACATGGCAGATGGAATATAATGTGGAAAAATGTAAGGCTCTTCAGTTTGGTAGACGAAACATGCGCAGAGCATTTCTTTAATGTAAAATGCAGGTGTGCAAATGGACGTGAGTATCCTTGTCAATAAGCCATTTAAGGCTGATATGGAGGTGCAGTTATGAGGAAGGCTAATGAAATATTAGCCTTTATTGCAAGATGATTTGCTTACAGGAGTAGTGAACACTTGCTTTATTTGTCGAAGAGCTTGGTTAGACCACATTTGGAGTACTGTGTGCAGCTTTGCTCTCCCTACCTCAAGAAATATTTTATTGTCACGGAGGAGCAAAACTTAAGGATCACCAGATTTATTTTGGGGATGGCGGGAACAGCCTATGGAATGAGGTTGGGCAAACGAGGCCTGTATTTTGAAGGAAATTTTGAAGCATGAGAGGCAGTCACATTGAAATGTACAAATTACTTAAAGGGATACACACGGTCAATGCAGATAAGACGTTTGTCCCAAATAGCCAACCTACATCTGTAAGCATTAGTGGAGGGACAGGCAGGTAGAGGAGGGGCAATGAACAGGGGTGCTGCAGTTTTCAAAGGGCACTTTCACCAGCCCACCTCCTCCTAACCCAAGCACTTTGAGGGCAGCATTATACAGCAGTAAGGACAAAGTCAATAGTGTCTACAAACAATGTGCTGATTTGACTGGACCAAGTCAGATGAGAACAACAGCACAGGATTGGAGGACATCGTTGTGGCTCTGTTGCGCTGAAGCACCCAAACTTGCACTCCAATATCTTCCCAATCTTTTAACACGAGCTCTGCCTCTGTCTTTTAGTCTCAGCAATGATTATTGGCAAGCTGTTTGACGATTGAGTGCGTCACTGCAGCGCAAAGACTGCCTTCACAGGAATGCACATTCCAGCACAGACTGCTGCCTGGGAATCATGGCTCTTTTCACTTTCCTTCAGCTGGGCTCCTGCTGTTTCACTGTATTAGTGGCTAACTCAGTGGAAGCCAGCAACAAGCGATGACCCTGTTACAATTTCTGCCCCTCAGCTGAACACTGGGCCATCTTGGGAGAGACATTTTCTACAAGTACAAATAAAAAACAAAGAACTTCCACATATTCGGAACTTTCCACATCATTAGGGTATCCCAAACCACTTCCCAGCCAATGAATTATTTTTGAAATATAAACACTGTTGCTATGCAAGCCAACAGGGATTTCTAATTCTCTACACAGTTACATTCCACTGGATATCAGTATAGATTTGCTAGGAAGGATAAATCTTAGAATCCTTCTGGTACCGAAAAAAGCCCATTTAGCCCATCAAGCCCATGCCAGCCCTCTGAATGTCATCCGGACCAGATTCACTGTTCCTCCCCCCGCCCTGATCCCAAGGCTATCTCCGTAGCCCTGCATTTAGTATGGCCAAACCATGTAACCTATGCATCTTTGGACTATGGGAGGAAACCCACATAAACATGGGAGTAATGTGCAAACTCCTCACAAAGAGTCATCCAAGGCTCGAATTGAACCTGGGTCCCTGACGCTGTGAGGTAGTGGTGCTAGCCACTGTGCCACCATGCTCAAGGTGTTGCTCAAAATTCTGGAAGAGTGCCTTTGGAACATTGAAACATAGAAGTTAGGGTCAGGAGTAAGCCATTTGTCCCCATGAGCCTGCTCCACCATTCAATATGATCATGACTGATTATTGAGCTCAATACCCTAATCCCACCCTCAATGCCTGATTGAACACTTCAATCCCACCCCATAACCCCGCATGGCATAAGTAATCAGAAATCTATCAATCTCTTACCTTAAACATACTCGAAGCCTAAACTTCCACAGGCCTCTGTGACTGAGAATTCCAAAGGTTCGCAACCCTCTGAGAAAAACAATTTCTCCTCATCATGAACCTAAGTGGCATCCCCCTTATTTTTAAATTGTGTCCCCTGGTTTTTGACTCCCCAGCAGGAGAAACATCTTATCTGCATCGACCGTGCCTACCCCTTTAAGTAATTTGTACATTTCAATATGACTGCTTCTCGTTCTTCACAATTCCTGACAATATAGGACTCATTTGCCCAATCTCAATCCGTAGGCCAATCCCGCCATCCCCAAAATAAATCTGGTGAAACTTAAGTTTCACTCCTCCATGACAATAATATATTTCTCGAGGTAGGGAGAGCAAAGATACACCCAGTACTCCAGACGTGGTCTAACCAAGCTCTTCTACAAATAAAGCAAGTGTTCACTACTCCTGTACATCAAGAGGGTTGAGACAACCTCAACATGAAGTTGGATAGTAATCCCATTGGAAATGGTGTTGATGGTTAGCAGAAGGTATGGACTGAGATTCTCATTGGTCTTGGCTTATAGAGTGCTGGTGATGACTACCAGAAACATGAGGATAGATTATCCTCATGGCAATGTGCCTTAATTATCTTTCTATTTCAGAGTGCTGCTACAGAATTTTACAAAAGAAGAGTAGAAACAGCTAGGGTACAGCCCATGATAAAATAAAGAGGAAGTGGGTTGTGGTAGGAGGTTAAACAGTTGAATTTCGCTCCCTTAAAGAGTAAACTTGTATTTGTAAATCACCTCTCTTGATCTTAGCAGGACTTAAATTGCACTGCAGGTAATTAAATACTATTTTGAAAGAACAAAGTCACCAGAGACAGTTCTCTCATTAGAGAGAGAAAGTGAGAGAGATAGAGAGACAGAGAGAAAGAAACAACAGGTTGTGAGTTTAACTTGAGGGTCACCACACCTCAGGGCAAGGTTGAGAGGACATAGCCTTCATGGTGTTCTCAGTACAGGAGCTGACCATACATTTTTAGCATAACTGTGTTTAAGTAAACCAGCTAGCCAGCCAACTGTACTAGCTTGGCCCTCTAGTATGCTCTTGAAATGGATTAATTGCAGATGTAACAGCCATTAGCAGCTGCAGTCCCAGAAATGCTAATAATAATTACTTAGAAAATTTGCAGTTCATCTGTTTTCATTTTTCTAGCTTAATAAATATGGAAGGCAAGTACACTTGGGGGAAGGCCCCTACTCTTCTTTGATGTCGTCCTCAGTTTAATATTTCTTTGCGAGTGATGGCAGTTCTGACAGTGAAGCACTCCCTCAGTTGTGAAGGACCAGGAGGACATATGGCTGAACTTGACTCTTTTGTCCAAGTCTGAGTTGGATGGTTTATCACTGTGAGGCCTAGCAATCTAATTTTCCTGAACTTGCAACTTTATTAATCTATCCCACCTCTGTGGCACATCTTCTATCTGGTTTCTACCCCATCAGCAAGAACTGTTCCTGAAACAACTTGCCACTGACCACATAAACACTGAAAGACCAGAATCCTATGTGCACACACCATCTCTGAGAGGCCCAGACAGGTCCTGCATTGCCCCTCATTGGCAACGATTAGTGCCACAGCTCCAAATGGAGGTTGCCCATTGGCTCACAGCCAAAATAGCTGACAGTCCCGTGCCAATAAAACCTCATCCTCTATACCTAGCCACAGTTTAAGCATCAAATCCACGCACTTTACCTCTCTATTTCTACATTCTGTTTGCATACCCAGTAAGTCTACTCAGTGCCCGATGTAGACCCACAGCTTATCATTGTACAGTAGGGGAGCATCACATACAGGAAATCACTTACACAATTCAAAACATGAGCTTTTATTTCCTGTCAGCAAAATGGAACACAAACAAAACCAATACAGACTGCTGTTTGCCTCAACCGGATTTTGGCATTGTGAACGATGATTATTTTACAGTACAAGCTGGCCTGCTGCACCCAGCCATCATACATTGGAAGGAGGTGACAGTCAGGTCCAGTCTGACTTGTAGAGCCTGCTGCAGTTGGACCAGGATGGCGCCCTCGTCCCTGTGTCCTCCTCCTCCTCAGGAAACCACACCCATTTTGTTTAGCCTCCAGCACATGACCTCAGTGCCTGCTCCAATTGTGCAGAGCAGAGCTCACCTCGATGGTGTAGCACACTGTGCCTGGACTGTACTGGTCCAAGCAGCATCTTCAGCAACTCCATCGTCTGCTCCACTCCATCGTCTGCTCCACTCCATCGTCTGCTCCACTCCATTGTCTGCTCCACTCCATCGTCTGCTCCACCCTATCGTCTGCTCCACTCCATCGTCTGCTCCACCCTATCGTCTGCTCCATCTCAGACGCTGGTCCAGGCACTAAGCCTAAGCTCTATATCCATCAGGGAGCTGTGTAATGGTACCATGGCCGTGGCTGTAGTGGGTAGTCTTTTCCCCAAGTAATCAGCCTGGACCCTCAAACACAGCGGGTACACAGGAGTGGACCAGGACCGAGGCGTTATGGCAACTATCAGGGCTGTGGGCACACACCTTGAGGAGGTGGTAGCAGAGATCACAGATCACCGGAACAGAAATCAAATGGAGCCCCTTCTTGTTGATGAACTCCACAGTGTTGCGATATGTTCCTCTCAGAGTCGCGTGTGCTCTCAATGGCACTCAGAACTGAGGAAGGGTCACCAGACCCAAAACATAACTGATTTTTTCTTCACAGATGCTGCCAGACTTGCTGAGCTTTTCCAGCAACTTTGTTTTTGTTCCTGATTTACAGCGTCCGCAGTTCCTTCGGTTTTTATTCTGTTGGACTTGAGGCTGCGTAACCTGACTTGATTTAACAATGACTATTTTCAGCATGCTTTCTGTCATGCTCGCATTGTAGACCAAGTTATTTTGTAAAATAAAGCTGTTTTCTCGTACTTCCACTCATTACTTTAAGTTCATTCACATAACTCACCGGACCTTAAACTATTTAGCAATCTAATATGTACTACATTAATTTCTTAAATACAGTATATTAAATTTTAAGTATGTTCCAGTATGAAAAAGACAATTTTTCTGAGAGTTAAAGGAAGAATAGTACGTTATGGCCGCTTTTAATGGATACATTCACTCTGATGCCTGAATAAGGGCCTATTTTTGAACTTAATCTTTGCCAGCCAGTCAGTTGTATCCACCCAAATTTAAATGCAGTGAATCGTGACTCAGCCACCTCTTTTGAAGATTAATTCTAGTCATTTTTAATAAGAACAAAATGCCAGGCAACTGGGAGACTTGTCTCTCATAAAAAACATTACCACTGATAAGGAAAACGTCCAAGACTTTGCTTTTACATGTGCATAATGTATGAGGCTCAATTAAATACAGATTTCTTCTCCAATGGTGAAGCTATAGTTCAAAAACTCTATAAATATAGCTGCTCGAGTGCAGCAAACACTTGCAAAATTGACAGAACGTATGTTAGTCAAATGGTCCCGCTTTGATTACTGAGTATAGATGAGAACTGTTGAGGGGTGTATGTAGGGTTATTGGCAGGAGTCTTTTCTCTAGGTTGGGAGATTTCAAGACTAGGGGGCACAGTTTTAAGGTGAGAGGAGAGAGACTTAATTAAAAAGAGAGGGGCGATTTTTTTTAAACGGTGGGTGGTTCGCGAGTGAGGAAATGAACTTCCTGAGGAAGTGGCGGATGTGGGCACAGTTATAACGTTTAAAAGTCACTAGATAAGTGCATGAATAGCAAAGATTTGGAGGGATATGGTCCAAGAGCAGGCAGGTGGGACTAGTTTAGTTTGGGATTACGGTCAGCATGGACTGGTTGGACCGAAGGGTCTGTTTCCATGCTGTACGGCAATGATTTTAAACAGTGATGGCCCTGCTTGTGAGGCCTAGTTTTTGATTATACTCTGCAAGGCCAGGATATTATACAATTATCTGTGGTAGCCTTGGTAGGAGAAAGAATTGAGCCAGCACTTCCGGCTTTGTGATTGTTGCTGGCTGTGTGGGCATTGGGTTTGGCTGGATTGAAATGCCCTTCACGTTTGAAAAACTTGCCAGCGTTGGCTGTCCAAGCTCAGAAACAGGAGTGTCAGTGAGCGAGATGCTGAAAGGCAGCTAGCACCTGTGGATGTATTCTGCCTTCTCAGGAAGATCAGGCCTGGCTTTGCACAGATTAAAGCAATGCGCTTTAGACTCCTGTAACAGATTGATGAACTGTCAGCTGGCAATGGACCATAGCAAATTAACGTTTTTAATTTCACTGGAGTGAGCCATGACAATCCTGGACAGAGAAATTATTGCTGAGCATAAAACAACCTAATTTGCATTTTAGCATATCTAGCGGTCTTCCTGAATTAAGTTTCTGTTATGTGCTTTTTCTCCTCCCAAATGCACTCCCCTCTTGCAACCTCCTCCCCCTCTTGTGGTTGATTTTTAGTTCAGGACTCATAGCATTGACCTTATTAGACCAGGATATGTCACTAATCTCATTAGAGCCTTCAAAAACTGTTCTTTTACCTTCATATCGATGCCGGTGAAAGAGGAAAAAGAACATCAGCTGAGTTGCCCAGATGAAGAGGACTTCAGCAGCGATCTCTGGAGATTTCCAAAAGCCTGTTGACTTTGCTGTCTAAGCTGACATCTAAACAAGATGCCATTCGAAGATGCTGGAAGATAGCAAATACAATCTGGAACTGGCCACCTGCAGGAGTCAGGGAGAAGAGGACTCACTTCAAAAAAATGTGGGGCGCTGTTGGAGTCAGGTGGCCATCCAGTTAAACCTCCAGGAATTTACCCAACCGGAGTGGGCTGGCAGACCAAGAATTAGGCAAGAGACTTTTTAAGCCTTTTGAAATCTTGGTATCACAGTGGGTCAGTGTTTAGACAAACTGAGCTGCAAAAGGGAAACTTTCTGGCACAGATACGTGAATTACATTAGACAGAATGCTCATCCTTTTTGTGTAGAAAGGCAAACTGTGGGGCTATTCCCCTATGTTTCTTTCAGAGCTGATCATCAACAGCTGGAATAACCCAGCAGGAAATAACCCTGTTATGTAGCCTATTTTAACACTCAATAAACCAGTTGTAGAAACCTTGGCAGAATTGTGCCCTTTCTACAGACACTGAGGACAAAAGTGAAATCCCATCTGCTTCTCTTCGAATGTCGGGATGGGGCATGTGACCTGAGGGTATAAAAATCTCAAACTCCACCTTATTTAGGGTAACATGAAGCAGGCATGCCATTGAAAGCACATTGCTCATTGTAAGTAAATAGTTTAATGTTTCACGTCACTAGACAAGATTCAATGATTGTGAAATTCCTCGTGGAGGTAGGGCGAAATAGATGATTACATATCAGCAATCCACAATATACTGCAACTAAGTGAATTAAAGGAAGAGAAGACTGAACTAATGCAAAGCAAGCTGTCCACACAATCCATCCCATTTTATGTTGCTGTCTGAGATGAACTTCACCCCAGTTGACTCTTGTCTTACTGTTAGCCTGTGAAGCAGTCCTGTGTATGTATGTAAAAATCAGAATATTTCAACAATTAGCTGTGGAAACTCTTGTGCTTTCCAGAGTTGCCTCCTTGTTCATTCTGCTCCATTACTTTAATGCATCTATTGACTGTTCTAAAGGAAAAGTCCTTCTTAAATATTCGCTGAACTCAATAGATTAATTAACTGAAATAAGACAAGATGATATTAGATATGTCTTCCTAGAATCATGGATAAGGGTAAGAAATAAGAAGAGAGAACCCTCTCTAAGGTAAGTGCTCAGAGATTTCTCTGTCAGC
The DNA here is from genome assembly GCA_024137785.1 of Ginglymostoma cirratum. Lineage (NCBI taxonomy): Eukaryota > Metazoa > Chordata > Chondrichthyes > Orectolobiformes > Ginglymostomatidae > Ginglymostoma > Ginglymostoma cirratum. The sequence continues at coordinate 28,629,339 of JAHRHZ010000043.1, forward strand.
ATCGAATTAATGCTGTCGAAGTGAAAGTCACATTCCAGAGTAAATCTCTAGAGATTTCATCCATCTTTACATTCCCACTATTCAAAGCTAGCTTTCTATCAACAGCATTCCCTCCACAAACCCTGCAGCACCATGTCCTATGAATATTGGAACATTCTCATTTCCCACATATCTCTATGATCTATACTTCTGTTTCAGCAAGATAGCCACTTGTTTTCTTTTCAAGGAGCCAGAGCCAGTACCCAGTGCTCTTTTCAAATTGAGAAAACTGAAGCCAATTGACAATGTCACAAAGATTGAAAAAGGAACTGAGAATGTAAAGAAGGAAGCAGAGTGTGTAGAATGACTTATTTAAATACATACATGCCCGAGAGATGGTTCCCAACAGACGTCTGAGAGCTTAGTCAATTTTCAGCCAGGGTAATTCTATAAATGGATTTACATCAAAGGCGAACACTATGTTGGAGAGGAAGAAGAAGAAAAGTGACTGGTAAATTTGCTGCACTCCGCAAGGAATGAACCTTTCTGTCACCCGTCACCAAACAATATTGATTGGGGTCTCTGACCCCTAGAAGCCTCACCCTTCCTGCTGTCAGAGTTGTTACAGCAGAAAATAACTCTGAAGGGACAGTGTCTGCACTGACAAAATTGACCTGCCACAGAGAAATTCTATGAAAATGTACAACTTTCTTCAGTTCCAGCAAAAGCTGCAGAGTTTGGTCTTTGTAATTTAAGGATTTCAAATGTTTCGAAAATTAAAACCAGTTTATTTGGGAGAAAAAGAAAAAACTAAATCTTTTCCAATAACATGAATCAAAAACTATAAAGATTCATAAGGTTGAACCGCGTATAAGCTGCTTATCGAGTTTCATACCTTCCTGGTTTGGGAGATGAGTCAGACTGTAATATTCACCTTAGTCTAATGCACTGCTCATCTCTGTGAAGGGCTCGGAATAACTTACACATATATAGTTAAATGTTGATAATGGATGCTAGCCAGAAGGAACTTACATAAATCAGAAAGGCTCAGGTTTGATCTCCATTTCACGCTGAGTGAGTTGATCCTGAAGACATAGTAGTGAATGAACCACAATTTGTCATACAGGGCTCTGAATGATTGAGGTGTACTGCTCTCCCCAGTCCTTTCCATGCTAATCTAAGGGTCTGCCTAATTGTCAGCAGCAGACCCCTGGTGAATCCTAACAAGAAGAGACACACATTAGAAGAGATACTTGACTGCATGACAGCAATAGGTACAAGTTACGTTGATCAGTTAGGCAGAATTATTTAAGGCTAGCAGGAATCAGAAATCACTCATCTGCTCCTGTTGGGAACTTGAACTACACTTCCTGATTCTCCATCCAAAGACTGCTTGAAAGCATCAGACAGTCTGCATGGTGGCTCAGTGGTTAGTACTGCCGCCTCAGACCCAGGTTCGATTCCACCCTTGGGTGACTGGCTGTCTGGAGTTTGCACATTCTCCCTATGTTTGTGCGGGTTTCCTCTGGGTGCTCTGGTTTCATCCCACAACCTAAAGATGTGCAGGTTAGGTGGATTGGCCAAGCTAAATTGTCCATAGCATGCAGGCTAGGTGGATTAGCCGTGGGAAATGGAGAATAATAGGGTGGGGGGTGCAGTGGAATGTGGTCTTTGGAGTATTGATGGGCTGAATGGCCTGATGCCACACTGTAGCAATTCTAGATTGGATGGAATTTTTTTTTACTCATTTACGGAATGTGGACGTCACTGTTTTAGCCAGCATTTACTGCCTATCCCTAATTGCATGGAGGACAGTTAAAAATCAACAACATTGCTGTGGGTCTGGAGTTACATGTAGGCCAGATCAGGTAATGACATGTAACGCCTAAAGGGCATTAGTGTAGCAGATGAGTTTTTCATGACAATTAACAACAGTGTCATGGACTCATTAGGCTCTTAATTCCAGATTTTTAATTCGATTTGGCAGGATTTGAATCTGGGTCCCCAGAATATTACCTGGGCCTCTGGATTAATAATCCAATGATAATACCACTAGGCCATTGCCTCCCCATGAATTTTCATGAATCATCAACATTAACTTTTCTAGAACCATTACTTCCTAATACTTTTATACTTTACAATTGACCTCAGGATCACTGAACTAGGAGAAGGGGAGATGTAAGCCAAGCTTTCAATTCCAGCTTGCCACCCTTTGCTGGAGAAAGTGCCTTTATAGATGGTTGTGTCACCCTCAAGACCAGCTGTTTCATTCTTTCAGAGAATGTGAGTGTCACTGGCCAGGCCAGCATTTATTGTTCATCCCTAGTTGCCCCTAAGAAGGTGATGGTGAGGTGTCTTCTGGAATCCCTGCTGCTCGTGAGGCACAGCTACAGTTATTGTGTTACTGGGAAGGGAGTTAGAGGATGTGAACCCAGCAATAAGGAGATACAGATCTAAGATGGTGTGTTGCTTCAAAGCTAGTGGGTAAGTGGCAATGCTAATCACCTGATGATACAGAGTGGGGGAGATTTGCTGATTCTGCCATTGCAGGAATTGTTTCCAATATATATCTCCCCTCTTTCTCTCAGTGGGAGAGGCAGCTTGCAGCATTTTCACTGCGGATGAGGTACCAGGTGGATTTGGATCTTGTTGAATGAACTGTAGCATGTGTCAGCGCCATTAGGAAAAATGTTAGAAACAGTAGAGCAGATTAATCAGGACATATTCACATTGCCAGTTACATGACCCATGTTTAGTGGGCCCCATACCTCCATTATATCTCAGGGACAGTTAGAGACGGGCAGTAAATGCTGGTATTACCAGGGATTTTCACAAGCCATAAATAAATAACCTTCTTAAAAACATTAAATATAAAAAAAATGAGCCTTAGCACAATGGCAAATATGAACACAGCTTCTACCATCACATCAAGCACAAAGGAAAACCTAGATATTTAACTGGAATGGGATGGATTGATGGGTGGTATTACAGTCAGGCCTGACACTGTCTTCTTCTGATACTCACTTTGCAGCATGACTCACCGGGAATTTTGCAGATGTAGGAACACTGGCTGGTAGTTTCCTTTTAGGCCTGTGCCAACGGTACTATAATGGCATTGGCAATCATCTCCTGCTCATCACCTCTACGCCCAGTCACTGAGTCAGATATGGCAATGTCCTGATCTGCACCAGCGCAATCTGTAATAAGGATTGAAGAGGGATGCAGCTCACCGTTTAAGAGTCTTATTGACTTTAACCTGAAAAATAACCAATGATTTTTCTTCCTTTCTTTGATCACAGTTTTTTACAAGTGCCACTGCACTGATTGAAATGGATTTCTGCTTTAAGTAAGGTTCAGGTGATTAATGGGTTTTCTATAAGCTCACTTTACTATATCATTACTTTTTTTAAACTTACTTATCCACTGTTGGCTATAGAAAACTATTATTCTCTACCTCACGAGCCATTTTACAAGGAATCACCAACATTATCTACGTGTCCATAACAATGTTCAGTATTTTTAATGGTAGAGAAAATTTAACATTGGCTTGTAAGCACTTTTCAAGAAATGCCAACTCCTCCCAATGGCACTGGGAGGATACTGTTTCATTCGGCCCAGATAAATACCATTGGGACCCACTGTCAGACTGGGCCTCCAGACATGACCTAAAACTTGTGTTCAATGCAGATCAATGGCACATTTAATCCTATCAGATGGGAGAAGGACTGATTGTCTGATCTTTGCTTCTAGACTCAACAGCCAAAAGCGGGTCTGCTGTAGATATGTGTTGCTCACATTTTCTCCCACAAGCTTAGCTCATGTTGACTTGAACTGCCATAAACTCATAGCCAGAGCCACACAACGATCTGAAGAAGGTGTTTGCTTACTTAAATACTGAGAAAACCATCATCAACTGGATCCGAGCTATGTCGAAGACTACGACCGTTTCTCTCAATTTCTCAAACAGTTAGCTACTAAATTTGTTCCTCGGGGCTTTAAGACAACTTCCATTCTCTTAAGGATCTGGAAAAGTGAGCAGCAAATGGAGATCCTGGTGTGGCAATAGCATTCCACAAGCCCCTTGATGAAAGATGCAAGGAAGCTGACAAGAAGCAGTGAAGGAGGTTACCTTTATTCATTTGAGCTGAAAGGTTTGAACATGCAGTTGTATCTATAGCATTATTTGCAGTGAGGTGGATATTGTTCAGGTAATGTGTCTGTCATGGTGAAAAAGTTAGCAATATATCCAAGCTCTGAGGTCTAAGTGTTAGACTAGTAACAATGCTAAGGGTATGAGGATAAGGCACAGTTCTGACTGTGAATTGAGTCATGGTTAATAAAAAGTCCTGGTAGGGAGTGAATGGGAGGGTGGTTAGTTGAACAGTTCGTGCAAAAAATGGTCTATTTGTTAGGATTTGGCTTTTGAAGATACATTCATTAATCTGGAATGCTCCTGTAAATTCACTGAACCTATCGTAACAGTGCAACTAATTCCTTTGTACAATACTATTTTTTGTTATCAGGACATCAATCTACTCACCATGAGTATCTGGAGGCCTTTGGTCCCTGAGGGAAGAGAGCCTCTTTCCTCTTATCCACTCAAAGCCTTCAGTGCTGCATTGGTGTACCTTGGTGCCTGTTTACAGCTTTCAAGTCAACCTGTACTTAGACCTACACTGTGATTTTCCTGAAACTGCTTACAAAATGGCAGCCCCAATCAGTGCCTCATGGTATTACAGATTGAATCACTGAATTGTTCTGGTACAAAAGAAGGCCATTCAGCCCATTGTGTCTGCATCAATTTAATCACATAGTCGTGTCTTTGCCCCATCCATTGAATGATTATTTCAAGCCGAAAAATGATCCAATACCTCAATATCCAGTAAGATGGCGGTAGAGTAGGACACCAAAGCTCTGCTCCACCTGTACTTTCGCATCTTTTTCTTTTTTTCTCCCTTCTCTCCTTTCTCTTGGCCTTGGACACCTGGCTCTGGCCTCTGACTCATGGCGTCCGAAGTGGGGACAGTGGAGACGCCAGCAGCCAGAGTGGGGATGATAGCGATCGGTGACTGGAGCGGGGATGACAGTGACTGGAGCGGGGATGATCGTGATTGGAGCGGGGATGATAGCGATCGGTGACTGGAGCAGGGATGCTAGCGATCAGTGACTGTGGTCACCGGTAGCAGCCCAGTGCGGAATTTGGCAGCAGCCAGCAGCTAGATCATGTGGAATGTCCATCTGCTGGCCTCCCCTGGACTGCCTTTGGAGAGACACTGTGATATTTGTCTTTTTAACATTGCTTCTTGTTTTTTTCTGACCTATGGTCATACTGTGCACAGCTGTAATGTAAGTTTTTGTTTCATTTCTCTATTTTGTATACATAGGTACCTTTGTACCTTGGTGACAGTAAGGACTGCGGACGCTGGAAGCCAGAGTCAGTAAACGTGGAGCTGGAAAAGCACAGCAGGTGAGGCAGCATCCACGGAGCAGGAAAGCCAATGTTTCATGCTGGAACCCTTCATCAGGGCCGGGGAGGGGGAAGGGAGCCCAGAAATAAATAGAGGGAGTGGTTTGGGGAAGGGTAGCTGGGATGGTGACAGGTGGCTGCAGGTAAGGGGTTATGGTGATTGCTCAGTGGGAAGGGTGGAGTGGATAGGTGAGTAGGAAGATGGACAGGTTCAGACAAGTCAGGTAGGCAGGACATGGGATAAGGCTGGTGGTGGAGGAATTTTGGTGTCATAAGTGATGATTTATAAACTTTTCACTGCACTCGTTTAAGTACATGTGACAGTAAAACTAATTTAATTCAATTCATTTGACCTTGCCTCCACCACATTTCCGGTACGTGTGAAAAAGTTTTTCTCACAATGCCTTTGCTTCATTTCAGCATCATTTTAAATCTACATCCTTTTTTTCCTTTTATGGGTGGGAACAGCTCCTCCTCATCTATCCAACATGATCATGATTTTGAAAATCTCTATCAAATCTTCTCTCAGCCTTCTTCTCTCCAAAGAAAACAGCCCCAACTTCTTCAATCTACCTTCGCAAGTGAAGTAGAGATCACATGAATATGGCAAGCCAGGAGTCTCATTGCATTGCTATTGATCGCATTTTTATCCCAAATATTTCCCTTTTCACAAAAATCAAGCAGAAAAGCATGCATGCATTGTGATGAAGGGTTTAGGCCCGAAACGTCAAGTTTTCCTGCTCCTATGATGTTGCTTGACCTGCTGTGTTCATCCAACCCCATGCTTGTTATCTCAGAGTCTCCAGCATCTGCAGCACCTTTTATCACTCATGCATTGTCATGGTCATTTTGACTTACCTGATATGCATACAACTGTTTTCATTCATTACTCATTCTCAGTAACTTTTGCATACGCATTGGACATATGGTTGATTATCATTTTGACCTTTTAATGGTATGTGTACATGTTGCTCATTTGGATGATGTTCCTTTAATCTTGTTTCTATGACATTATTACTGCAATGGTACTTGTTGTTACTCCCTTTCTGTTGTGCCGTAGACCTCTGCGTCTGATGGTTGATCTGTTCACTCGACAGATGGTAAGTTCACCTCTCCCTGATCAACCATCCATTGTTGAGGAACAGCTTCACCAGTTGTGTGTATATGCCAGTGGATCCAGTGGTATATCTGGTCAATCGTTCCGACTGTGCGTGATTGAGGTGTGATCTGCTCTGCGCATGTCTCAAGTCGCAATTTGGGTTGAATTTCATTGAGAGCATTGAGGGTTTGTACGTTAACTTTCTCTCCAATGCTTAACTCTGGGAATGCTTTAGCAATGATTTGAGAGGAGGTGATATCAAGTCGGTATTGTCACTGCATTAGTAATCCAGAGATTCAGCTAATGTCCCAGGAAAGCAGCCTTCCTACAGTTGACGAATGAATACTCTTTTATGTTGAACGCCACTTGCAGAAAGACTAGGGGGTGATAACGGCATAGCATGTCCTCTGGGTGGGGAATGTCTACAACCAAGAGTGGCTCAGCAGTACCACTACTCGTTGGGCTGGTCAGGTCCTAAAGGACGTAGTTACTAGACTGATTCTGTGGCAGGTGGTGAGGTAGCCCAACAAGAAGGAAAAATATACTTGACCGCATGCTCACCAATCTACCTTTTGCAGATAAAAACATTCCTGATGATATGAAAGACCACAACATAGTCCTAATTGAGACAAAGCCCTGTCTTCACATTGAGGATACCTTCCATTGTGTTGTGTCGCAGTGTGCTGGACTGGTCTGTGGCAGGTGATGAGGAACGAACAGGGAGAAAAAAATCAAAATTAGCCTCACCTTTACCAATCTGCCTGCCACAGATGATTCCTTTGGTAATAGTTATAGGAGTTACTGCCGTACAGTCATTCTAGAGACAAAGTCCCACCTTCACAGGGAAAATACGCTCATCATGTTGTGTGCCATTACCACCGTGCTAAATGGGATAGATTTTGAACAGATCTAGCAACTCAACACTGGACATCCATTTGACACTGCAGGCCATTAGCAACAACCAAATTGTAGTCCATTAAAACCTGCAACCTCATGGCTCAGCTTACCACCCACTAATATAATCAAAACAGGGGATTAACCCTGGATCAATGTAAGACATGCCAAGAGCAGCACCAGGTGTACCCAAAAATGAGGTGCCAGCCTGGTGAAGCTATAAAGTGGGATGATTTCTGTGTTAAACAGCATGAGAAGCAAATGATAGGCAATACTAAATGATTCCACAACCAAAGCATCAGGTTTAGGCTCTGCATTCCTGCTATATTGAGCCATGAATGATGGTGGGCAATTAAACAATTCACTGGAGGAAAAAGCTTTCTGACATGATTGAAACCCATGAACAGAGGACTAATATCACTCATCACAAAGTGACGAAAGCCACAACAGCTGAAATACTCTTTAGTTCACTCAGCAATCTCCCTGGTCATCACTGAAGTCACTTGATGAACCTCCCAGAATAGTTACAAGATAATCTGATCCCATGAGAATGAAGAGGTCTCCTCCCAACAACACACATGACCTGACTAGGATGTTGTTAGATCTCATATTTTCCAGTGAGAGTCTGAGTCCGGTGGTAGATTCAGGTTCAACTTTATTTTGGTACAACTTTGTTACAGCTTCAGATTTCCTTTGCAGTAAGACACACAAAACTCCAGATTGTATACATTTAAAACTTAGAGCGCACACCTCCCCAACCCACCCTCCCCCACCCCCCCCTTTGATGCTATTGGTCAGCGGCATTGGGTTACCCCTTTGTGACTGGCTCTCTGGTACAGCGTCCTAAAGAGATGGACAGGCTGGTGATCTTTCTTATCTTTCTCCTTGAAGCTTTTCACAATGGATAATATTTGCCAGTTGCACATTCTATCACATTTAAGACAGACCTGCTATTGTTTTATTTGCAGAGACTATATTAAACAAGTATTTTCCCACATGCTCTAACTACTGTAGCTACGTACTGCAGAGCTTGTCAAGGGCAGTTGTCAGTCATTTTGTGCCACCCAGTCATTGGCAGCTCTAACTGATGTCATGTGTCATCAGTGGCTCTCTGGTTTACTTAGCTAGGTACTCATTACAAACACCGCACTGGTTGTTGGGGTTCGTCATTGTTGTGCTCATGTTTGGCTGGTAGAGCACATTTCTTGCATTCTTCAGACCAGACTCATTACTTTGGTGGTTTGCGTGGATGGGTTTTAGCATGTCTAGTCTCAGCTCTTTAGCAATAATTACTCTATTTTCTTTGTACGGTATGCCATCTTAAGTTTTCAATTCATCTCTGTATGTCCACAACATTTTTGTAGCAATAGGTGTATCCTTGATGCATTTTGACTATCCTATCATTACTACTTCTTGCAACACAAGGAAAGTTGTACTCACTCAGGGATAGTGAGAACTGCAGATGCTGGAGTCAGAGATAACACTGTGTGGAGCTGGAGGAACACAGCAGGCCAGGCAGCATCAGAGGAGCAGGAAAGTTGATGTTTTGGGTCGGTACCCTTCAGAAATGTGGGTGTTGGGGGGAGGCGGGGGAAGGGAGCTCAGAAATGAATAGAGAAAGAAGGGGGTTTGCTGGGGTAGTAGGTGGGATGGTGATTGGTGAGTGTAGGAAGGCAGTGGTGGGGATTGGTCAGTGAGGTTGGAGGAGCGGATAGGTGGGAGAGAAGATGGACAGGTTGTGTCAGGTCAAGGACGTGGGGATGAGAGGGAGGGTTGGTCATGGGATGAGGCCCAGGGTGGGGAGATTTTGAAACTGGTAAAGTCCACATTCAGGCCATTGGGCTGTAGGCTCCTGAGGTGGAATATGAGGTGCTGCTCCTCCAGTTTCTGGGTGGCGTCATTGTGACACTGGAGGAGGCCCAGGATGGACATGTCACCCAGGGAGTGGGAGGGGGAGTTAAAATGGTTCGCGACTGGGAGGTGTTATCGTTTGTCACGAACAGAGTGCAGATGCTCTATAAAGCGGTCTCTGAGCCTCCACTTGGTCTCACTGATGTAGAGGAGGCCACATTGGGAGCTGAGTTTGCTTAATTTGATGTCAGATTCAATGTCTTAGCTGGATTCATGGCATCCCAGTGACTGTTGAGCTGTTGCTTCACATTTGATTGGAAGGTTTCTCACACTGTTGTCACATGCTGTGCTTTCTTCCTAGGGACTACAGCCCTCGACAGCATTTCTGTAATGTACATCTGCTTTCCTTGCTTGTATGTCATATTCAAATTGCAATCTGTAATTCAAGCAACATTATTTGAACAGATAGGAATTCCCTGAGGAAAATGCTTTGAAGTGGCTGCTGGTCAGACTCAACTATCACTGTCCCTTACAAGTAAGTTTTGATGAAAATATTCACTAACAAAATGGTCAGGCACTTTTTCTTGATCTGGGCACTGTGTCATTTTGTTTTATTCGTGGTCTGGATGCAAATGAACCAGCTGTCCTTGCTGCATTAGAGTTGCTCCAAGTCCTGTCTTGCTCGTATCACACATCAGGATGATTTGTTGCCTGCATCGTATTATTTCAGCCTTGGTATTGCTGTCACTAGCTGCTTAATTTTAGTGAATGCTCTATTCCCCAGTACCACCGCACATCCTTAGGTTGAGTTAGTGTAGTGTTTCATACTCTGATGTCAAAAGGGCAAAATGTTTGTTCATCATTTGACGAGTCCAACAAATTTTTGTAATACTTTGCATCTGTTGGTTCCCAAATCGCTGCTGTAGCTCTCACTATTTTGGGATCTGGGTGAAGATCTCACATCATTGTCTTGTTTTTGAGTTTAGTCCTCTTTAATTACAATGGTTTACTCGTTCATCTTCAAGTCCAGCTGGTGAGCTCTATCTAGCAATTGCACTGATTCTGATCATGTTCAGCAGTGGTTTCTTCATTTCTCAGAAATTAGCAGACCATCCACTGTAGGTTACACTCCAGTCAGATTGCTAGCCATCTCTTGTTGTTGATGCTGATATTCCTCCAGAGCTGTGCAAATGTCAAACGCGATGTGCAGTAACTGGTTTCTCCTGAAGGGAGTCCAGAATGTCGCTTGAAAGCTGCTGTTTCTCCAGCTCCATTTTCTTTTCAAATTTGTTCGCTCTTGGGAAGTGGGCATTGCCAGAAAGGCCATCCTTTGTGGCTTATGCCTAATTTCCCTTGAAATGAGAGTATTGCAGTGCCATTTCAGAGCACAGTGAAGATTTAACTGCATCACTGTAAGTCTGGAGTCACATGTAGCCCAAACCAGCTAAGGGCGACAGATTTCCTTCTCGAAAGAGCATGAATGAACCAGATACATTTTTACAACAATCAGCTGTACTTTCACGGCCACTATTACCGAGACTAGATTTATTAAAATTCCACCTACAGCTGTGGCAGCCTTTGATCACATGTCCCTAAAGCATCAGTCTGGGTCTTGGACTCCAAGTGATTTTGTCTTATGACACTATCTGCTCCACTTACTGGTGACAATTCTTCACATCTAAGCTGGTGAAGATTTTGCCTGTACACGTTGTGGCAGATGGTTGGCACTGGGCCGTGAAATCTCTTCAAATTCTTATTTAGATTCTTCGGGTCACTGCATACTGTCAGTTTTCTAGGTTTGTTTCACTGCCACCATGCTGCTAATCCATTCCGTAGGAGCTGTCAGTTCCTTGTTGTCTCCCTTCTTTTCCAGCTTCTCTGTCTTGTCTTGCAGGTTGGCCTTTAGGGCGGATGAAACCTTCTTGGCAGATGTTGAATTGGTCTGGCGTTCTCATCTTCTTCTGGATATTATTCTCCAGGAAGATGTCTTGATCTTTGCAGTCATTGAGGATATGTTCCACTGATCATGGTTTAGTCTGCTGTGACATGTTGCAAATTGCATTTTTCCACTTTGAGGATCACCAATCCAACCTTTAGACTTGCTCTGGCAGAGATGAGGGCCTTTTGCTTACTATCTATGAGCTGGAATTTCAGCCTCTAAATCTTGCCTTTGCATTGGGCTTGCAAAGTAATCTATCATCCTGAAAGTATCATCTTACCGTCATATAGCCTCATCTACACTTTCAAGGGCTTCATTGTTTGATTACCATATCGAACGACTTTGTACAGGTCTACAAAAGTCATCATGCGTGATGCAATTCTGTCTATCTGACACTTTATATTGGCTTGATTTTCTTTTCTTGCAATCGTCATTCTAACGGTCATGAACCATATACTTTCTAGCAATCTGAGTGAATCATCTTGTCATACAGCGTTCACGGATTCATCATAAACTTCAGCTGATATTTCTCTTGTCGCCAACTGTACCTAACTGTCCTATTTCCTCCAGTCACTTATTTGTGTGTAGAAGGATTTTGTGTCTTGCAGCGAGAGCATTGTTTTCTCCAGACTGGACATGACTTCTTTACCATTGCATGAAATCCTCTGCAATATTTGAATTTTGCCTTTTGTCAATGATCTACCTGCCCTTTGGGCCTGGAGCATCTATCAGTATAGTGCAACGCTTGATCTGTTCTGCCATTAGAATGATTTTGCTGCTAATTTACACCCTCAGCACTTCTTCATATGTCGATCCTATTCCTGAAGTAAATTTCTCCCCTCTCAGTAAATGCACTCTCACTGCAGGATCTCTGATACTTAATAAATCCTATCTTTAATTAGATCAGTCTTTAGTTGTGTAAATTCATTGCATTCTGCGAGCTGTTTAAGAAGTCACACATTGATCATTGAACTCTTTTTCATCTTTGTCCTTGATTGAACACACACCTTTCAGAAGTAATGTTCACTTAGGGTTCGATGTATGCATTCAAGGCTTTTAGAATACCTGCATCTGTTTTTAATTGAACTTCAGAGAATTTTGTGAACGTAGAATACGCTATGAAACAGTCTCTTTCGAATAGCATTAAGAGTATAGCCATGTATAGCTGCTCTGGATTGTTCAGTGGATCTGTCACAATTTCATAAGTTCACCATTGCCCATGAGAAAACTATCAGTCCTGCCACATATCACCTTTCATTTTAAACAGAACTGGGGGAGGAATAGTTGCAGCCATTGTGTCTTATCCAGTGCTCGAGTTGTGCTCTGTTTCATTTTTCTTTATCAGTTTCTTCTAGTTATTGTAGCAGTTTTTACAGCTCTGAACATTCCCATGTCTCACTGTCACCATCTGGTGTTTTTCTAGCAGGTCTTTAACGCTCATTCTCAGCCCACTTCAACACTCAAGCACTCAAGATAACAATCTGGCTTTTTGCTCTGATTGACTCAAAGCTGCCTGCAGGATGGCAGACCCCAGTTAGTGCCTCCTGGTAAAAGTCACATGAAAATGGTAAAGCAGGAGTCACTTTGGAACAGCTTGCACTTTCATCTCCAGCACCTGACACAACGAGAAAGCGAGAGGGGCTGGTTGGCTTTAAATCGTGCAAACAATACAGGCTTCTTACCGTGCCTCCTGCTGAGATATCCCCAGCCACACAAAATACGAAGGGCTTAATACTGCCTGAATACCATATTCATGCAAATGAGCAGGCAGCACAAGGTTTGTATCCTTTGGAACAATGGGCAGTGGTTGATCATAGATTATAATCTCTGGGCCTACTTTTGGGTTTAGTTCAATTTTGTGGCTGCTATTTCTGTTAAAATTCTTGAATCATGCTCTCATTTAACTTGATTTTGAGCTGTAAAGCTGCACTTCTGATCTGCGAGTACTGGAGGCTCATTCCAAGAGCAACCAGTGATACTGAGAACAAAAAAAACCTACTACGAACTGTGAAGTTTGTAGCAATCTAGCAGTAACTGATCTGCAAATGTTTCATTCAACATTGGTAGCCTGGGATGTAAAGCAAATATCATCAATATCACAGTCCACAACACAATTAAATATCTCATATAAGAATTCAGATAAAATGGAAAATGAAAAACTGCTATTCCAATAGATGCCAAAATTACATGTGAAAAACATTACAGCATCCATTTGATTTTTCAAAATTACATTTTATCTGTACTTTCATTACTTTTTCCTGAAGTAATGATGTATGCCACCACATGAATTAAAAAGTAATATCTTACGTCTTGAACATTGAGGACATAGATTTATCTTTGGGTGGTGAAGGACTATGATTAGAGAATATTGGTGCTAAAATATAGTGTTGTGTGAGGGGTGAGTGTGAGATGGTGTGTGAGGGGTGAGTATGTGCTGGTGTGTGAGGGGTGAGTGGGTGTGCTGGTGTGTGAGGGG
>JAHRHZ010000043.1:28643277-28653294 GCA_024137785.1 Ginglymostoma cirratum
GTGAGCTGTGAGGAGTGAGTGGGTGTGGGAGAGTGAGCTGTGAGGAGGATGCAGAGATGCTTCAGTGTGATTTAGAAAAGTCGAGTGATGGACAAATGTGAGGCAGATGAAGTATAAATGTAGATAAATGTGAAGTTATTCAGTTTGGTAGCAAAAACCAGAAATTAAATTATTATCTGAATGGTGATTGAATGGGAAAGGGGAAGGTGAAATAAGACCTAGTTGTCCTCATAGAAAGTAAGCATGCAGGTGCAGCCAGCAGTTAAGAAAGCAAATGTTATGTTGGCCTTCAAAGCGAGAGCGTCTGAGTACAGGAATAAGGGTGTCTTGCTGCAATTTTTCAGGACCTTGGTGAGAACACACCTGGAGTATTGGGTTAACAAGGTTAGAGCTGGATGAACATAGCAGGCCAAGCAGCATCAGAGGAGCAGAACTGTCTCCACACAGACAGTCGCCTGAGGGTGGAATCGAACCTGGGTCCCTGACGCTGTGAGGCAGCAGCACTGAGCCACCGTGCTGCCCTGAGTTAATGGTCGAGCTCTGGGTAGTGTAATCGAATAGAGAGACCTAGGGGTTCAAGTATATAGTTCTTTGAACGATGTGTTACAGTTAGACAGGGTGGTTACGAAGGCGTTTAGCACACTTGCCTTCGTTGCTCAGACCATTGAGTATCGTAGTTAGAATGTCATGTTGGTGAGGCCATTGTTGGAGTCCTGTTTATAGATTGGTGGTCCTGCTATTGGAAAGATATTATTAAATTGGGGAGGGCTCAGAAAAGACTTCCAACGATGTTGCCAGGACTAGATGGCTTGAGTTATAAAAATAGGAAGGATAACCTGGGACGTTTTTCACTGGAGCATAGCAAGTTGAGGGGTGACCTTATAGAGGGATATGGATAAGAAGAACAGCAAAGGTTTTTCCCTTAGGGTGAGTGAGTCCAAAACTAGGGAGCATATTGTTTTAAGGTGAGAGGAGAAAGATTTAAAAGGGACCTGAGGGGCAACTTTTTCACACCCAGGCTGGTTTGCATGTGGAATGAGCTGCCAGAGGAAATCGTCGATGCAAGTACATTTATAAAATTTAAAAGACATTTGGACAGATACATGATCAGAAAAGGTTTAAAGGGAAATGAGCCAAGCACAGGCAAGTGGCACTAGTTTAGTTTGGGAAACTTGGATAGCATGGACAAGTTGGGCCGAATGGTCTGTTTCATTGCTGTATGACTCTATGACTCTATGAGGTCAATACGTTAACAAGGGCGATTTTAGAAATATTTACATTCACTTACAGGGTGTGGGTGTTGCTGGATGGGCCAGCATTTATTGCCCATCCCTGGTTGCCTTGAGAAGATGGAGGTATGTTGCCTTCCTGAACTGCTGCATTTGCTGTAAATTGAGCCAGAAGCTGTTAGGAAGTGAGTTCCAGGATTTTGACCCAGGACAGTGAAGGACTGGTAATATATTTCCAAGTCAGAATGGCAATTGGCTTGGAGGGGATCGAGTAAGTGGAGGTACTTCTGTGCATCTGCTGCCCTTGTCCTTCTGGATGGCAGTGGCTATGGGTTTGGATGGCGCTGTCAAAGAAGACTTGGTGAATTTCTACAGTGCTCTTGTAGATGGGACATGCTGCAGTTACTGAGGGTGGTTGCAGAAGGACTGAACATTTGTGGATGTGATGCCATTCAAGTGGGCTGCATTGTCTCGGACGGTGTCAAGATTCTTGAACGTTTTTGGAACTGTATCCATCAAGGCAAGTGGGGAGATTTCCATCACACTCCTGATTTGTGCCTTTTGGTCAGGCTTTGAGGAATCAAGAGATGAGTTACTTTTTCCTAGCCTCTGATCTTCTCTTGGAGCCACAGTACTTATACGACATGTTCAGTTCAGTTTCTAGTCAATGGTGGCCCCCAGGATGTCGATAGTGGGGAATCCTGCAACTTTCAGGCTGTGAAAAGGGGCTGTGAGTTGCTTTCCTCTGACGGTTCTGTGCGACGAAAGAGCTGTCAGAATGGAAGTGCCATTTCCAAGGGAGTCCTGAGCAGAATCTCCTCTCAGAAATGTGGAGCTCCCTTCTTTCATAAAAATGAAGGGGCAGAGTGGCAATCTCTGCGAGGTGATCTGTGCTTTTTGTTGAATTCAACAAAAACCTGCAGCCAACAAGCCTGGTACATTCTGTATGGAAATTCTTTGATCAATCAGAGTCAACTTGCAAACCAATAAGCACCCGATTCTCATGTAAATTCAATTGTCGCTGCTTTGAAATGTGACCTTCTTCTGTCTGTCCTGACGACTGACAAGACAGAAAGCTTTGATAACATGAGCTACTATGTAACAATAGTCTATTTCGACCCATGAAACAAACATTGAAGGGTACATGGAAGAAAGTAGAAAGATGACCAAGTGTCCCTGACAAAGATCTTTTTTAATGAAGAAAGAACCCTAAGCTGCTCAACTAAACCAAACATTTTTTAAAAATTTTTATGAGAAATTGTTTTATGTACATGAGATGGTCCATTTGTTTTAATCAAAAAGTCTCTTTCTCCAGGTTTTAGCAGCACGCTCTCTGCAATCTTTCATTCAGTTCATTTCATAAATCTTAAATTCCCAGTACTCCAAATTTGAGTGGATAGAATTGTAAAGCAAACTCAGTATGACAATAGACATGCCTTATAACTTATATTTTCACCAAAGTTATAGCTCTGAGATTTGAATGATAGATACCACAGAGGCAGTGACTCATCTGTCAAATAGAAGAATGAACTTTAAAGATGGTTCGACAGAGAAGATCAAACTTGGAGCATCTCATGCTATTTCTTATACCATGACGTCTCTGTTTAATTTCATTTTATTAAGGAAAGTCAAAGTATCCTTTCTCACAGTCACTTTGCTTAAAGTTAGTATCTTCGAAGAAAAGATGATGAATATTCACGCTCTAGTGAAATGTACTTATTTCATTTTATTTCTCCTTGCAGGTTCATCAGGCTGAGATTTAGGTATTGAAGATAGGAGCTTTAGGTATTTTTGTTATAACATCGTCAGAGGGACTGTTACTGTGCCCCAGTAGTACAGTTTCTCCTCCATCCTTGGAGTAGTGCCTGTTACTGCACAAAGTGGCATTTTTTTCCTTTTCCCAATCCAGCCTTCCTATTCGCTGTCTGACTGGGATGTAGTTGTGCTGCATCCCAACTCGAAGTGGCAGGTTTTCAGTTCTATTTCCTGAGACTCATTGTCCCAGCATATAGTGGAGATTTCATACGGACTGGATTTGCCTCCAGAGTCAGAATTTTATGACACCCCCCACCACCCTCCCCACCTCATGATGAAGTAGGATGGCAGGTGAGAATGGCTGTAAATCATTCTGGGCAATATCACCAGGCCTGCCATCTTCCACCACCAGGACGTGTCAGTCAACTCACTCACTGGGTGAAATGGTCTGGGGAAAGCCAAACAATGAGAAAACCCAACATTTACATGGGAATGGTAGGTAAGGGATGGCCAGGGGCTTTTGTGGGCGAGGTAGCGCAGAGGTGGAGGATTAGGGAACAGGGATTCCAACCCAAGCATAATATTTAACCAGGTTCCAGAGACGAAAGTAGACCTACTGGTCTGATAACAATGTTCTTGGTGTCATTCACTAATCGAAACATTCCTGTGCTAAACTTGGAGATAAAAAGATTCAGAACACCCGTTGTACTGAGGGCCCTACCCCAGGAAAATACATTCTTCAGATTTGATGTAAATATATTTTGGTTTCAATATTTGCATCATGTTTTCTTTGCGCTTTTTAATTACACACGTACATTGTACCTTATCGGGTTTCCAAAAATATATGTACCTTCCTAGTAACCTCTAAAACAAACACTGTGCTGAAACAAAGAACATCTTACTGTTTTGGAATAAACTAAATGCCATTGTGAGTGAGTCATGAACTAACTTTCTGAGATGCACGAACCATGGAAGTCCTGTGCTCAGGCAGTGAGGGAGGACAAGGAATGCGCTGGCCTTGGGATTCATGGAATCAAAATGGAAAAATCTGCGACGTATATTTATTTAATGACTTCTGCACCCAGTCTTCTGGGAAGTGTATTTGCTTGGGTATTAGAACAGAGAATCGGTCCTTTCATTATATTAAAATATTTCAAATCTCTTAATTCACAGGAGTGTTATCAATAATACTGGACACCGAACCACAAAATGAGATTTGGGAAATTGACTACCATCTTTGTCAAAGAGATAACATTTAATGGGCATCTGAAAGGCAGTGAAGTAGTGAGTGAAGTGGAGACCTTTGGCTGGGAGGGATGGGGCTTTTGGGTATGAGAAACTTAGGACCTAAGAAGCTGGAAGCATGTTTCTCAGTGGTGGATCAATGCTGGAGTAATTTAAAATTGGTTTGCATCAGGGAGCAGCATCGGAAGAACACGGACCTTAGAGGGTTGTCTAGGTAATGGAGATTGCAGTTGTAGGAAGGAGAGAGGCCATGAAAACATTTGAGGATAAGGTTGAGAATTTTAAAATGAAGGTGCTGCTAGACTGGGAGTAGGTCAGCAAGCACTGTGTGGATGTATAAAGTTTAGGACAAATTAGATTGGGTAACAGAAGTTTGGATGAGCTCTAATTTATGGTGGGCGGAAGATAGGTAACCAGCCAGGACAGTATAAGTCTAGGGATAGCAAGGCCAAACATCAGGTTGAGGGATGAGTAAGGAAATAAAGTTTCATTTGTTAGGGTGTGATTGATGAGAGATCTGCAATTTAAAGACAAGAAGCTAAGAGAGTTTTCTTTTATTGAGAGAATTGCAGGAGCAAATTGCTTTGCAACTGGTACTAGATGAGATAGAGACGATTATATTTTTGAGAAAAGAGGCACATAGCTGAGGCAATTAGGAAGATATTGTGGAGAAAGCACAACACCGGGGTTAGTATTTCTGTAATGAAGAGCCAGTGCAGAAACGCTGAACCAAATGGCCTCTTCTGTGCTGCAAGCTCTTACTGTTCTGTGAATTTTGCAACTGTAATTATTTTAAAGCTGGGGATTTATAAATGAACAACTGAAGTAGAAAATCTAGACTCTTGCATTCCTTAAACAATTCTCTCCATGCATATACAAGGTTGATTTCTACAACGCTCCTGCACTTCAGTTCTGATCACTTACTTAAGAGATATCCCTTTGCCATCTTTAATCTGTCATTAGAATTCTTGACAGCACTAGTGTTAGGTACAAAACATGGAGTGGATCAGTTCAGTATGGGGACAAGACTTAGATTTAACACTGTAGGATTGAGTTACGAGGAAAGATTGGAAAATCTAGAGCTCTTTTGTATTTCATAGGGGTCCTGAAAAATTAGGGAAGATAGCATTGACAAGGGAGTCCTTCAGGATACGCTACAATTCCAGTGCAGGACAATATAGGTTAAATCCAGTGAAAAATGTTTAAAGACTGATGTCGTGAAGCTTTTCTTTTCATAAAGATCAGAATGATCTACACTTGATGTTACTTCAGGTCACTGTAGTTTCAATCATGTGTTGGTTACATGATGAGGGCAACGTTTATTCTAGGTGGATGAGCTAAGGTAAATGCAAAAGACAACTAGTGTTTATGATCATAATCTTAGTGGGTCCCAACAATGAAATATGTCAAATTGTAACTGCCATTGTTCATCTATATGGAGCAAGGATCCCACAAGGTCAATTGACTGTTAGTAGTGAGACAAGTGCAAGGAAAACTTTTCAAGAATGCTGACGGCTCTGATTAATTTGTATCGAATAAATTTCCTATTAATGAAACAGGGAGTGAGTTCTTCTCTACCTCTTCTTTGCCTGACCTGGAACTGCTTGATGCCGAAACCAGGAGTTGAAAGTGAATCTACAGTTTCTAAAGTTTTCCAACATATGAGAATGTTCTTTATAAAAGACTAAGGGCATTTTTCTTCAACAGAGCTGGCTTTTCTCCAAGATATGATTTGAGGATGGGTGATTCCTGTATTTCAGGTAAATGGAAGTTATTGGATTCAGCAATTGCTTCAAGTTTGTTTTATTTCGCCCCAAAAAATCCCCTTTCTGTCAATGGCCCATTAGATTGATGGCAGAATGCGATTTTCCTGTAGGTGATGTTATGAAACTTGAACTGGAAGAAATGTGTCCATCAGCTCAAAATCTCAATGGTCCTCTGTATCACATGGAATCCCTACAGGGTGGAAGAAGGCTGTCTGCCCTATCAAGTACACACAGACCCACTGAAGAGCATCCCACCCAATCCCTGTAACTCTGCATTTCCCCACAGCATCCACCTTGCCTGTACATCTCAGGGCAATTTAGCATGGCCAATCCACCTAACCTGGACATCTTTGGACTGTGGGAGGAAACCAGAGCACCCAGTAAGTGCAAACTCCACACAGAGAGTCAACAAGGGTGGAATTGAACCTTGGGTCCCTGGTGTTCTGAGATAGCAGTGCTAACCATTTACCCACCATGTGATCAAATCTAATTACACAATCTTCAATACCTCTGTGCATGCAAAGGGAAAGATTGGCAATTTATCTGCTTGTAAAGTGAGTCTTAATGCAATCCTGTTTTTCCACACTGATGAATGTAACAATCTGTTTGGATTGTCGTGTCCGAACTCAGAGAGAAAGGGCATTGCTCACCGTTAATATAGGAATTATAGATAAAGTAACATTGGTGCTGCCTCACAACAAGTTGTTCTGTTGGACGACAACATATCATCTGTCATTTGTGACCTTACTTTGCTGCTAGGGCCTTGGAAAAGGTCTCTCTCCTCTGTCGAAGAAAGGATGAAGTCTGTTGTTTCAATGACCTGTGCTTCTGGCCAGAAAGAGTCAGCAGTTCCTTGAGGGCAGATGTTTATTATTTAATAGGTTACTGTAGGCATCCACAGTAGATATCTCAAAATGGCAGAAATGCTAATATTTCAATATGGGGCTGCATGGCCAAAGAAAGCTGCATGACATTCATCAAAAGATGTGCAAAGTCTTAGAGAACACTCGAGTCTTCAGAGAGCTTGGTAATCTGCAGCCCATGAATCATCTGATAACATCCAGTCACTTTGTTGTTTATTGTGCGGCACAGGCATTTCCAAACCTTGCCCGTGCTGCACTATGAAAGCAGAGTTAGATCCCTCAGTCACTCTTTAAATAAAATTCTAGTCAAGGTGTCAAGGCTACAAGCAAAGAGAGATAGATAGTCCTGTCACATAGTGGGAAGATAAATGTCCTTGCACATTTCTAAGGTGATTTCAAAGAGTGCAGGTGGCATCAAAAATATTGCTTTGCAGCTAGATCTGTAAAGAGTCACCCCAACCTGCTCATGAATCTCGGTTATAGCTGATTAAAAACCTCGCTGTAAATATTCTAGGCTATACCAGAGAATGGATATCTGACCTGACAATCTGCCATTTTGCACTGCTAGCAAATTGCCTTAACCCTCTCGAGTTGGGCAAGAGTTTCTCATTTCGTCGAACAGAAAGTAACGATGAAAAGATTTCAATTCTGGAGCTTGAATTAGGCGAGGAGCTGGATTGCAGTCTTTGGCAGTTTCTGCTCGGTCGTATTGGAAGTGAAGCCTGGCTCTGCTCACTGTGAACAAGGTTGTTGAAGAGATAGGTCGATGCAAGGATCTCCCGTGACCTTGATCAGGCGAATGGCAGTGGGCCAATATGACCCATTAAAGTAAATGTGCCAAACCAAATTACGGGAAAAGCTGGTGGCCCCCTTCAGTGTTCGTGACTGAATACACAAGGAGAGCTGGGATAACCTTTGTTCCTACTGGCTTACATACACAGAGGGTCAAAACTGTAATTGTTCAGGGAGAATCCCAGAAACTCTAGCCTGAATTGAACATACACCACAACATTTTGTGGGCTGCGGGGGAGGTGGAAATTCTTTTAGAGTCAGCACCTGCTGGATAAAATGAATTAAATAGCCTTTCCATAACCCCATTCACTTTGAGACAGACACTGGAGGTCACAACAGTGAGCAGATCCCTGGTTTTACACAGGATCAAAGGCCTGTAGATTACAAGTCCCTGAGTAAATAAATATCCCAGTTGGTGCAACCAAGACACACTGCGAAGGTTTCAGGTTCAGATGTACACTTGCGATGGGTTGTTCTCAGTGTTTTCGGTCTGGACAGGTGAATTTAGTGCCTGATCCCCAATCCTAACCAGAGACAGGGATCCCTCTTTTTAAGCAGAGATTGGATGAGGATTTGGAATGAGCTCAGCTGTTTTATTCTTGTTAGTCCGAATATCTGGTCTCGTGGATGATGAGTCACCACTTGCCACTCGGGGATTTAAGCGCGGGAATGAGTCAGCGCCTTGAAGAGAAGAGATTTGGAATCTACCTTTAAGAAGAAGCAAGGTTACATACAATCTTTAATATATGTGGGGAGAGAAGATGAGCAAGGTAGATGTTAGAATGGTAAATAGCAGGAACGCTAGTCCTTTGTCAGTCCTTATATACATTAGCTTTTCAGATCAGATTTCTTTTCAAAGAGGGCAGGTTATCTTTACTCACAACAGGCTGAGCATCCCTCCTTGAATTTTTATGTCCATGGATCCTAAAGAACATAAGGACAATCACTTCGAAAGACAAATGTTCATTTTAGCTTTGTCTATGAGAAAGTATTAACTGTTGAGTGCCATACCTGTTCCAGAATGAAATGCATTTCTCTCTCCAGATGTCTTTCCTTCTCTCCTGATTTAAGTATGTGGGGCATGCTTGAGGAGTCAAACAGCCTACTCTTGTTACTATTTCTTGTGGTCTTATTAGCAATTTGCTCAATGAAGTGGCATGTTTCCTCTTTGTTAGTGTTGGGAGGTTCTTTTGATGCAGGGGTCTTATGGATGACTCCGAGCAGCTTCCTGCCCAGAATCTCCACTGACATTCACTCAATTATATCAGTTTGACCTGCTAAGCCCAAGGGAACATGGAAGCCAACTGAGATTCTGTAATTTTACAAAGCAAGAACTGAACTGGTATTTTCCTGCTATGAATAGCTCAGCCATACACCATATTTATCAAATGAGCTCTTTGGGAACTCAACATTATTATTTGATGATCTTATTCGGTAAAATTGTAAGTACAAATATGTACATTTTCCTCAATGAGGTAGTGTTGGAAGAAACATTGCTGAAATTTTCCTAGCACTAGGCTATATACCCAGGAGCGAGAAGAACAGTCTTTGGAATACTTTCCACAAAGTTAACATGGTGTCGCTCTCCGATCTGGGCTTGTCACTTGGTGACATGTGATTTCTCTTCCTGTGACTAGAAAACCAGGATGCAGAGTCTCCCCTGATCAGACAGCTCAGGTGGGAGTCTTGCATGGGAATACTGTGAATCAATTGCAGTAGAATTCAAAGGGATTGCCCAGGAGATTGAAGTTTGCAGATGATTCTGAAAAAGTAAAATAGTTACTATTAAACACACAGTCTAAGTCCTGATTCAACAGATCGCATTTTGACAGCACTCACTACTCCTATAGCCCTTACACCTCCAGAGTGGTGAAAGCTGTGGGGGATCTACTTGAGGTGTTCTAAGCTCTGAGGGACATAGATAAGGAGAATCGTTTACCCTTGGTAGAGGGGACAATAACCAGGAGGCACAGTCTTAAGGTAAGGAGCGGGAGGTTTAGAGGGATTTGAGGAACTTCTTTTCCTCGTAGAGGATTGTGGTTATTCAGGACTGACTGCCTAAAAGGGTGGTAGAGGCAGGAACTTTCATGATATTTAAGAAGTATTTGAATGAACGCTTGAAATGCCAGAGCTTACAAGGCTTCAATAGGGTTAAGGTTAGGGTCAGGATTAGGGGCAAGTGCTAGAAAATGGAATTAAAACGTCTGATATATAGATGAATGTTTAATAACTGATATAGCCATGATGGGCTGAAAATCATTATTTAAAGTTTTGGCAAAGATCTGTACCTCGGATTGTGGGTGAGGTTGTTGACTTGCTCGCCGAGCTGGCTTGTTTTTGTTCAGACGTTTTGTCACCGTGCTAGGT
>JAHRHZ010000043.1:28653694-28689883 GCA_024137785.1 Ginglymostoma cirratum
GTGATATCCTATGATGCTGCTTGACCTGCTGTGTTCATCCAGCCCCATGCTTGTTATCTCAGAGTATGGAAGGAGATGTTGCAGTTTGTAAAACAAGTTACTGGAACTTACTGAATTGCATTGACACAATTTCTTTATTCTTTATTCATTCACAGGATAAGGGTGTCGCTGGCTAGGTAGGGTTTATTTCCAGTCCCTAATTGCCCAGAAGGCAGTTGAGAATCAACCACAATGCTGTTGGTCTGGAGTCACATGTAGGCCAGACCAGGTAAGGATGGCAGTTTCCTTCCCTAAAAGACATTAGTGAACCATTTGGGTTTTTCCGACAATTGGCAATGGATTCACAGTCATTATTAGACTCTCAATCCCAGACATTTATTGAGTTCAAATTCCACCATCTACCATTGAGGGATTCAGACCCATGTCCCCAGAACATTATCTGAATCTCTGGATTAACAGTCTAGCAATAATACCACTAGGGCCATCACTTTGCTCAAGCAGCGGCAGAAGATGCTGGAGACACATCAGCACCGTGGATGTGTTTTCCGCATAGAATTCCCCAGGGACAGTCTGTTGATTAGATTTTCAATCACGACCTTTGTGTGTCCTCAACATGACAACAACTCTATGATTGGCTCCTGGACAGGTGGACAGCACATCAGTGAACAATACAGTGGCAGAAAGCCTGCAGATTCTAAAAAACACAGCATTATTCTCCCATTGCAGAGAGCTGAATAGTCTGGGATTATTTTCCCTGGAACATGAGAGTTTGAAGGGTGACCTTATAGAGGTTTGTAAAATCATGAAGGGCATGGATAGGGTAAATAGCCAAGGTCTTTTTCCCAAGGTGGGCAAGTCCAAAGCTAGAGGGCATAGGTTTAAGGTGGGAGGCAAAAGATTTAAAAGGAATCTAATGGGCAATTTTTTTACGCAGAGGGTGGTATGTGTATGGAATGTGCTGCCAAAGGAAGTTGTGGGGGTGGGTACAATTACAACATTTAAAAGGCACCTGGATGGGTATATGACTAGGAAGGGTTTAGAGGGATACGGGTCAAACACTACCAAATGGGACTCGATTAATTTGGGTTATCTGGTTGGCGTGGACAAATTGGACGGAAGGGTCTGTTTCTGTGCTGTATATCTCTACGACACTTCAACTCACAAAGATTTGGAAGATAGCTAGCTATTCTCACTCAATACTTGTCTCTAAGCTGCTGTCACTAACTAGTGACTGAGGGATTGACCAACTAATGTGCCAACTGCCCTGTTTCTGTAGGAAAGAACTGAAAGGGCTTAGAAAGGAAAGAAAATCTCCAAAAAGCAAAAGGGACTTCATTTGAAACTTATGGACTGGTGCTATTGAACAGTGTTCCCCTGATGCTTTCCACCACTAGTGACATCCAAGTTGCTTTTGTTTGTCTATGTCTGTCTGTATGCATAGGGTTTTAAGAAGTGGTCGGTTCTGAACTAATGATGCTTAACTCTCTTATTTTTTATTTTGTTTGCATGTGGTCAGAGCTTGTAATAGAGACTAGTTTCTTGTTAAGTACAGAAGCCTGGTTAATTTTTTTTTATTAACCTGAGTTCATCATCTGATTAAATCCCAGAAATATGCAATTATGTTCTATATTTGGACAAAGAGCAGGCAGAAGGGATTAGTTTAATTTTGTGATGTGTTCTGTCGAACATTGTGGGCCGAAAGTCCTGTTCCTGTGCTGTGTTGTTCTATATTTTATGTTCTAATAACCCTGGGAGTAGAGGAGCTTGAGCATCAAGGCACTTTCCCAAGTGGGATGACAATATGATGTGAAATTGCCCAGCCTAAGATACATAAATTAAAGCTGTTCGGTATTCTGATAAAATGAAATGAGATCATAATGAACCTCAAATTAAACATACTCAACAAGACTGCACTTCAAAACACAAATCACTTTCTACAATAATTACTGAGGTTTGCCTAATAGTTTGTCAAAGTTTGTTGTCTTGCTACACAACTTGCTTTTATATTTTGCCAGGGCCAGATCAATCGATTCCCAGTGTTACCTGATGTTCCATTTATTAGATGACTCTTCTCTGAATGCACACTGCACCACAAAGTCAAACAGTTCAATTTTAAAATCTTCAGAAATGTTTTAAAATAGGCAGGGGACGAGTTTTCCTTCTGAACTATTGTTGTCTTTTAAAATGCCACAGACTACGTTCTAAAGAATGGAGGAGGTTTGCTTCATTCTCTGGATGAATATTTCATTTTTATCACCAGTCTTTCAATACACTTTAGTTTAAAAAAAATTGTGTCACATCTTTTTCTGCATGGTGGAAGAATTTTATTTGTGGTGCTCCCGGTTTTGGAGCATTGTGCTTTTTAATATCACAACCCATTATCAAAATCTGGTTTGGACTACCTGCCAACTATTTGTCGCAATACAGTTTCGTCCCAGGCTTGCTTCCTGGTGTGTGACTTGGCCAGGAAGACCTTTGCTGATAATTGTTCAATCTTTTATGTTGAGAACCACCTTTGACTTAGTAAGACATTTATTTAAGTGAAATTAGCACGACTGGTTATGGTCCAAATTTCCTTCCAGTTGTCACCAGCCTCATGTCCTGTTGTTTGAATTACTATGTGTGATGCACGTCAGTCAGCACTGGCTTAGTGGAGTAACCTCTTCACTGTGGTGTGTGTCACCTTGCCAGTGAAGAGCAAACGCTGTGACAACTGATTGGAAAGATTTAAACGGGATCTTAAACACACCAAAGTAGGAACATTGCCATTGTTACACTGCATGGGTCACAACGTGACTGATATAACTCCATCGTCAGAGCAGCACTAACCAGTTCATTGGTCAGAATCAAAAGAAAACCAAGCCAATGGGAGAACATCTGGTCTAAGTGAAGACTGTGTAGGAATAATGAGCTTCATAATGGAGTTAACGGCAAATGTCAATATGCTTCAAAAGGAGGCACTCTCACTTCTTAGTCCATGCATAGATCATAGAATCCCTATAGTGTGGAAACAGGCCCTTCAGCCCAACAAGTTTACACTGGACCTTGGAGCATCCTTCCCAGACCCATCCCCCTGTAACCCACCTAAGCTACACATCCCTGAACACTATGGGCAATTTAGCATGGCCAATCCACAAAACCTGCGCATCTTTGGACTGTGGGAGGAAACCAGAGTCCCCAGAGGAAACCCACGCAGACACAGGGAGATGTTCAAACTCCACACAGTCGCCCAAGGGTAGAAATGAACCCGGGTCTCTGGTGCTGTGAGGCAACAGTGCTAACCACTGAGCCACCATGCCGCCCCTAATGTAGGTTCCCACTCCAGGTCTCATGCACAAAAATGTACCTGACACTGGCGGATTGTAGTATCATGCCTGGCGCTGTCCTTCAGATGAGCCAGTAAACTGATACCTTGTTGGGTGGATGTAAATTTCCCTTGGCATTTGTGTAGAATATCAACACGGGAATCCCTGGTGTTTCTGGAAGATTTATGTTTCAATAAATATTATAAACATAGTATTGACATGGGGTCTTGTAATATACTGCTGCATTAAGTCTATGATTGCCTTTCAAAAATACTTCATTTGAGTTGTGCTGAGGTCATAGAAGGTGTCATACAAATGTAACCTTTTCTCAATGGAACACAGCACAGCCTTAGCAGAAACCTTACCCAGGAAGGGATTGAGGACATGAAAATCTTCAGATGCAAGGGGGAAATTATCAGAGAAAGGAAAGCAGGAAGGGATTGAAGCAAAACCTTAAGCTAAAATTGCCTAAATGAGCTAACAAAAGAGACCCAACGGTCTTACAGCAGCAAAATCCACAACTTTGTAGCTATCCAACAGTTTCAGCTGGTTCAAAGATTCAGTCAGCATGTAAACCATAAACAGTATTTAGTTTCATCCCAAGTCTCGCCTGTGCCAACTCAGTTCACCTCAGTGTGTTTGCTCGAGTTGCCATCGGTGCCGGATAGGGAATGATTGAGACAGTTGCCCATGACTGACTACCATCTGAATGGGTATATACGTGGTGTCAAGAAATGTTTCTGCTGTGATCTCCCATTGGCTTAGCCTCACACTTGGAAAGGACAACTTGGGCGAGCAACCATTTCTCGATAGCAGAGGGTGAGGCAGAGGGGAACTGACAGAATACAAACATAAGGGAGCATTCACATTCACTGAAAGCAACCCCTCAGCTAATATTATTTTTAACTAGAAATTGTTGGATCAGTGATTGCACAGGAGAGAATTGTTTCAAGATGAAAACCTAACAATGTATTGAGCGCATCATCATATATTCATTTGTAATTCAAAATATTATTACAGATGCAACAAATGCAAATGGAAGCTTTTTGTTTTTATTCAGCAAATGTTGAGAATCAGCTGAGCTGTGTTGGTTCAATTGTTGGTACAGGCGCTTTGCTGCACTGTGTTATGCATGGTCACCATTAACAAGGGGCATACCACAAACAATAATGGTAATCATTTTGTAACTGCATTGTGTAAAAAGTGCTGATGTTTCTTATTTCCTGAACAGCAGCTTAACAACCAGTATTTTCAAACCAATGCAAATATATGGTTGGCTAATCGATCAATGAGGCAATTATTTCAAACATTTGTGTCTTGCGAAGCCTTAATTTTCTGTTGTTGAGGACAAAATGCAGAATAGACAAATCATGGGGGACACGGTGGTGCCTCGGCGGTGTCACCACGTGCCACAATGAACATTAGGAGACCAGGAAGGTCCCAGGCAAAACCTGGTTGAGAGGGGACAGATACAAAAGGGTCCAGATGGACATCTTTTTCACACAGAGGGTGGTGAATGTCTGGAACAGCTTGCCAGAGATAGTGGTGGAAGTGAGTACAATTTCGTCATTTCAGAAACATTTATACAGGTACATGGATGGACAGGTATCGAACAAATGTAGGCAAATGGGACTAATTTGAATTGTGAAAACTGGGCAGCATGGGCAAGATGGGCTGAAGGGCCTGTTTGACATAGCCCTTCCTTGGTCTCTCCTATTAGGTGACTGATGTTGACCAAAATTGTTTAGAGTTTGACATCACAGAATGGTTAAAGCACAGAAGGAGGCCATTCAACTCATCATTTATGTACCTGTTCTCTGCAAGGACAAATTTATTTATCCCACTTCCCTGCCCTTTCCCCATAGCCTCGTAACTTGTTTAGGTAATTATCCAACCAAAAGCCATGATTGTACATGCCTCCAGCACCCTCTTAGACATTACATTCCAGATCTTAATCACTTGCTGCATATTAAGGTTTTTCTACTCAAGTTAATGTTGGTTGTTTCACCAACATATTTCAATCAGTGATCTTTAACCTTCAATCATTCTCCAATGGGATGAGCTTCTGACCATCCATCCTGTCCTGATACCTCATGATTTTGAAGATTGCTATAAATCTTTTCTTTGTGGAGAATAGCTTTAATTTTCTAATCTATCCATATAACTGAAACCCTTCAATCCTGGAACAAGTCCCATCAATCTTTTCTGCACACATCTCTCTAACTCTTTTACATCCTTCTTGGAGTGTTCTGTCCAGAATATCAGTTACTATCTTGACATATCTTCTGAATTACAATCTTGCATGTGGTTTCTTCATTTTTCTTTCTTCTTTTTCCTGTTTTTACTTTTTAAATGTTTTTTAATATATGAGACTCCTGTTTAATTTTTAAAAACACCATTGTGCAAAAATTTCATTCTATATTTTCCACTACCAGGAAAGCACCCATGTAGCTAATGGAACATTACCAAGCAAGACCTGATTTTTACTTTTCTAGAGTGAGGAGGCTCTCTGAATCTCTTTTTATTTACTGCAAGTTACCTTTTACTAATAAGGAGGAATTTTATCCATGTAACTTAGAGTCATGACATGTGGGTGAAGCAAAATACGTAAGTTCTCAAAGGAACTGGATAATTGTTGGAAAAGAGGTATATTAATGAGTATGGGAATTGAGAAGACAACACTTCGTCTCCATCTTTGTTCTTTCACAGGCTGTGGGCATCACTGGCAAGAACAGTATTTATTGCCCTTTCCCAACATCTTTGAACGGAATGGTTTTCTGGGCTATTTCAGAGGATGGTTACAAGTCAACCTGATTAACGCAGATCTGGAGTCACACTCGGCCAGACCAGG
Organism: Ginglymostoma cirratum; assembly: GCA_024137785.1. NCBI lineage: Eukaryota > Metazoa > Chordata > Chondrichthyes > Orectolobiformes > Ginglymostomatidae > Ginglymostoma > Ginglymostoma cirratum. The sequence goes on from JAHRHZ010000043.1 coordinate 28,659,851, forward strand.
TAAGGGTGACAGATTTCCTTCCCTAAAGAATATTAGAAAGTTAGATGGATTTTTTTCACAAATGACTATAGGTTCATAGTCACCACTGTTAATGCTACTTTTTTGAAAAATTACCAATTTATTAATTGGATTTGATCCATTGTAGGATCTAAACTTGCGTCTCATGTGCATTAGCTTTGGTCTTTGGATTACTAATTGACTGATATTACCATGACGCTGCCACTTTATGGAGCTAATGCGAATTAAATAAAATCTCACCAGAAGCCAGCATGTTCAGGACAGAAGGGGAGGCAATAGCAGAGCGGTAAGCAAATGCCTCATTTGTCAATCAAAGATAGCAAGAACTGCAGATGCTGGAGTCAGAGACAACACAGTGTGGAGCTGAAGGAACACAGCAGGCCCATTTCTGAAGAAGGGTCCCGAACTGAAACATCAACTTTCCTGCTCCTCTGATGCTGCCTGGCCTGCTGTGTTCCCTCAGATCCACACTGTGTTGCCTCATTTGTCAATGACCTCTTCTCAAAACAATCCATTCAAGTACAGGAGAATTGGCAATACCGAGAAGAGAGGCTGGATGATGGGTAAAAAGTGCATGAAAGGGGTTATACAACTGTATGTAACTAGGACAATGTCGGTGTAGCTAACATTTTTTGTTCCCAGCATTTGATAATGTATCAGAAGAATAAATCTTATTTATGAATTTTACATACAGTATACCATTTCGTTGATAAATTGAGGACATTGGTACAATTACGTACATGCATTTTGTAGAAAATAATGTTTTCTTCAAAAAATTACTATTGAAAAAATGCATCATTTACACATGAAATTACTTTATTTGATTCATTACTCACTTCTTGCAAATGTGTCTGAGTCAGTGCAGGCAGCACTTCATTTTTTAAAATGTTGTTCATAATCTGTAATGTTTGTTGCTAGATACAATATACTTTAACTGGAGCTCTCCTTTTCTAATTCTATCCTCACTGCCAATCTTTTTCGTCTAAAGATGCTGATTGTTATAGGGATGCAGTCCACCACCTACAAGGCACAAGTCAGGAGTATGGTGGAATACTCCCCACGTGCCTGGATGGGTGCAGCTCCAACAATGCTCAAGAAAATTGATGCCATCCAGGACAAAGCAGCCCACTTGATTGGCACCACATCCGCAAACTTTCGCTCCGTCCACTCCAATGCTCAGTCACAACATTGTGCACCATCTACAATAAACACAACAAACCTCCTTAGACAGCACCTTCTAAACCCACGGCCACTACAATCCAGAAGGACAAGGGCGGAAGATATATGGGAAACCACCAGCTGCAAGATTGCCTCCAAGCTATTCATCATGCTGACTTGGAAATATATCACCGTTCCTGCAGTGTTGCTGGGACAAAATCTTGGAAGTCCCTCCTTTACAGCATTGTGGAGGTGCTCATACCAAGTGGAATATAAGAGTTCAAGAAGGCAGCAGATTACCACCTTCTAAAAGGCAGTTAGGGATGGGCAATAAATGCTGTGACATTGTCCAGTGACACCCACATCTCAAGAACCAATAAGAGGGAAGGTTACATGTTTAATTATGTTCTCCTGTCCATTCTTCAGGTACTGATAGAAGCTTCAGACTGGCTGGTATCTGATGATCTATTGTTACACTGTACATGATGATAAAGCTGTAGAGCATAAGGGGTCGAGCTGCACAAGCCTGTATTTTCTGGTAGATGGACAGTAGTTCTGTCTGAGCAATGATGGTAACACAGGCACAAATCTAAAAGTCCTGCACTGAAATCAAACCCCAATATCTTCCTGAACAGGGGATAAGTTTCAATTTACACATATGTAGTTCACAAAGGTAACTAACAGCATCGAATCCTTAGGGTGTAAAAAGAGGCCATTCAGCCTAATGAGTCTGCACCAACCCTCTGAACAGCATCCCAGCCTATCTCCATAATCTCATATATAGCATGGCAAATCCATCTAACTTGCACATCTTCAGACCATGGGAGGAAACCAGAGCACCTGGCAGAAACTACACAGACAGTCACCCGAGGCTGGACTTGAACCCAGGTCCCTGGCGCAGTTCTAACAATTGAACCACCATGCTGCTCTAGTTCCAGGTGCAATCTATACATTAGCTGCACATTTGTTAGAAATAGTGATCCTAGACAGGTTTATTATTTGCGTCCTGCGGAATGCAACTGGATACAACCTCACAGTTGTTTTAATGACTCTAACACAGATCTCACTGTGCGAAGAACTAAGGGTCCAATTCACCACAACACCATGGACAGCTGTGTATTCAGCCATTTAGGCCCTAATCTCTAGAATTCCATAGATGATGCTCTATCTATCTCTCCTCCTAAAGGCACTCCTTAAGATCTGCCTATTCGACTAAGCATTTGTCACCTGTTCTTACAAGTCATTACTTGGCTCCAGTTCAAATATTGATTCTTAAGAAATAGGAATATAGGAGCAGGAATAGGCCTTTCAGCCTCTCAAACTAACGTTTCAATTGTAGATCATAGCTAGTCATCTATCTTAGCTCCACTTTCCCATGCCAGCTCCATACTTATTATATTTTTGTAAAGTTCTTGAATGTTTTATCACATTAAAGGTGCTATATGAATGCAAGTTATTGTTCGTAATCAGTACAGACGTCGTTATTGTGTTATTAAATTCCTGTTCCCTTCAAAGCAACATTGGTGACCTTTGATAATGTGAGAAAAAACAATAAGCCAAAGGAATGCTGCCAGAGGTAGTCTTATATTGGTTTTCCTTCTGATTTTCTTTTTCATCTGTTGTCTTCCCTTTCAGACCTTGTGTTCATTGCTCCAAATGTCAGTGCGCTTTATGTTTCTACTGATACTCCTATGGGTCACAGCTATTGTACCAGCTTCACTAATGGAGATTTTTAGAGCATGGTTTTGCTTGCATTGTAAAATGGGAAACATGTATTTTGAAAGCTGCACCAAGAAAATGAAGATCTGCTGCATGTTTTGAATAATTAGTTTGTAGCAAATGGCAGCTCACACACAACATACGCTCTGCAAAGAACTAAATATTGCTTTTAACATTTAACGGGTTTCTGTGATACTTAGAATTTACATTTAAAAGGAAAATTTACTCAGCCGTAAATTAATTTCAACCAAGTTGGAACGGAAACAGCAGTTGGTTTATGAGATGTTGATGTTGTGGTTATCACTGTAGTAGAAAGGGTTAATAGCTATTTTAAGAGGGATTTGAGAGAAGGAGGTTCTAATGTAATCCTGCTGAGCCACATCTCTGTAAAAAATTGTAAATAGTTAATGCATGTTCACTAGTTTGGATTCGTATAGTTTTCAGCCCTCAAAAGCATCCAGAACCCAGATACTTTATCTATATATGGTGCCAGTGGCCTGCAAGTCCTTTACTTAGCGTACCCTGATAAAGACATGAAAGTTAAAAGCCAATTGAGAAAGCTTCCAAAGCAATAATTGGAGTAACCTATCTTTACCAGAATTCCACAACAGTCAGGAATAATTAGAACCATGGAAAATATCCTGAATCCCTGAACCACTCACAGCGCCTTGACTAAGCTGTGCGCTGGATCAAGAGGGAGTGGTGGAGGCTGGTACAATTGCAACATTTAAAAGGCACCTGGATGGGTATATGAATAGGAAGGTTGAGAGAGATATGGGCCAAATGCTGGCAAATGGGACTAGACTTATATGGGCTATCGGATCGGCATGGACAAGTTGGACTGACGAGTCTGTTTCAGTGCTGTACATCTCTATGAGTCTATGACTTGGTCTGGCTTTTCAATGAGTACAGGACTGTAGTCAACTCATAGGGAAGCCTGACAAGGATAAGGCTAGTGTATTGCTCTCTGCGAATTTGCCTTTGCTTTGTCTGGGTCTATCTGGTGATCACTGGTAGAAGACACACTATTGTAGAGAATCTACAGGAGTCACACTGTCCTTAGATGACATGTAGGTTTATTGTATGATGTCAATAGTTCAGCCACATTTAGTGAGGCTTGGCTCCTCGGACCTTGGGGAACTAATATAGATACATCTGCTCCCTCTGATTTTTGGCATAGACCTTTTGGGGCAGAATTCACTGGGCCTTCCAGATTTCATAAGGGAACTTACTTTACTTTCATTAACATGTCACAAACAATCATGAATATCTCAGGCCACTTGATCACATTGACAGTCCCAGTCTCCTCAGAAAACATGTATGTTCACAAACACACCTACATATATCTGACAGGGTAGGCTTCTTCCTCTAACCTCCAATGACTATAGACTTCTTCAGTTCCTTGAGTCCTTCATATCTGAGGCATATCTTGACGCAAACACCAACAATATTGGGGTGAAGCCTCTCCATATCGATCAGCTCAGTCATTTGCAGTCGGGCTTGTAATTGTTCAATATTTTCAGCGTGAGGGGTGAAGACTGATAGGGCCAACTAAAGTGCCGAAGTGAGGCAATCCCACTAGTGAAGGCAGCAGACCTGACTGGCCCAGCAAGCAAGGCTGAACTCAGAAGGGGATTCAAATCAAGAGGCCATCTTTAATGGGTGTGTCCGTGTTTTTGTAAGCCTTTGGTGAAAAGGTATAACGTACACATTCTCCTTGATGTCATGAAAGGTCAATGACCCGCTGAGGGTTGTAGTTTCTTTTCTGGTTAAAGTGTGAACGCTGGCAGCTATGTGAGGCCGTACCAGTGGTGCCAATGGTATAACATTGATGGCTGCAATGAAGTGAGAGACATTCATTGCACATGAAGTATCTGATGGAAATGCCTGGTATTTAACCTCCAACGTGACAGGTCTCTGCAGTTGTATCCTTACAGTGTTAACTCACGATAACTTCACGCTGAACTGAGCAGACAGTGTATAAACCTTGGTAGAGCAGAGCAGATCATTCATCCTCTTGTGCCCTTTATCTCCTCGCACAGACTGTGTGGTATCACTTGAGAGGTGGAGCCAAGATAATCTGAACATTTCCTCCTTCAGAACTATCACCTTATATAGGAGAATCTGCCTGTACATTAATACGGGTACATTTAAAACCAGACCACTTCAATCTGCAACTATCCAAGGAATAAATAATCCTGAGGAAAAATATGTACTGTTCTTCGGGGGAAGGCTGGACCCACAGGAGTATTTTTGGAATGCAGCAGTAATGGCTCATGACAGGAATAAAAAATTATATGGGATACAGTTGCAGGAGTATCCATTCTTTCTGAGAATTCACTGCAGGTAAAAAATGAATTCCATTCAACTCTGAGACTGAGGAGATATTCCACTCAACGTATGAGCACATGTTACATTCAATAAGATGGGAGAGAGATGAATGACATGTGTGCCTGCCATTCCTGTTCAGCATTATAGGCACAGAAGCTTGTGCAGCTTTGAGTCTTCTTTATTCTCCAGCAGCAGAATAAATTCAAGTTGACTCAATGTGCTGTGAATCAGCCTTCATTGGTGAGACTCACCCCTAGGAGCACAGGAGGAAATCTTCAATATTTCATTTCTCTTTGACAAGAGGCTAGATGAAGTGGAAGACAGGTACATCCTGGATGAAGGTGATCGTCTGCAAGATAACATACTACAATATAATTTCCTTTTTCAGGAACGGCTGAAAAGGTCACTGATGTTGATGATTTATTGGAGAAGGAGGTCCTGAATGTTGTTTTGCTTTTTGAAGGCGGTGTAGATCGTGTCCATGATAGCTCTGATTAAAAGGACCAGCATGTTATTTATCCAGGCCCAAGTACTAAAGAAAGATTATTTAAGAAAATAGAGGCTCTGAGAAAAGGAAAGAAATTCACTGGTTGGTAAACATTTAAGCTGGAAGCCTATATAAGCAAGAAGAAAAGCACAGCTCTTTGAATTCCATCATGGAAGAAGCTGCAAGACAAGCAACTAAAACAGAATGACAGGGACTAAAGGAGGGAATAGATAGATTACTGTAACATTTCACATGTGAAGATTTGATAATAGTCCATATTATGCAGAGTGTAAGAATACAATGTGCTACTGCTCTTTAGGAGCTACTGAACACTCAGTGAATATAGAAATAGAAGCGATTCAATAAGAGATAGACCTTGCTGCCAATAACATACCCACACCGCGGTGTGACATGGTGCCACTCCATGACTGAGCTGGACATATCAAAAATATTTCGTGATACTTACGTTCCCAACCAGCTCAATAGATTTTCATTCAATTACTGACAAAATTAATGCAGCAAGTGATTGAAGAGGAGGTAACAGAGTTTATGCAGAAAATCAGTGCTTCTTTTCACAAGATTGCCTGGAACATGTGCAAGAGGAAGCTGGCTCCTTAGTTAATGGCAATCACATAGTATTAAGCAGCAGCGAGAGATTTTCACATTAGAAATGGTGCAACAGAAGAAAATAAACATGCTGCAGTAGAGGAGTGTACAAATGTCATTCCACATTTAAAGTAGATTAAAGCAACATTAGTATAATGTATTGGCCACAAAGCAATATCTGAGGAAATACTTATAGTGACTGCAATGAGGTCAGCCAGATCAACATGAGTTCCCGATTTGGGGTTGTTAATCTGGTCCAATCAGGGAACCCAGACTGACAGATAAGAACAGAATGTCAGACATCCTGTTCATTCTAAGACCTGGCTCCCAGGGAACTGGATCAGTGTCAAGCACTCTCCACTTGTAAATAAAGGGTGACTTGGTGATGGGATACAGGTCACTGTGGAGTTATTTCTGTGGCAACGAGAGAAAAAAAATTGCTCCTGAAGAAATTTGTTCATAAACGTAATCTTTGAGTTAGGGTAAGCATTTCTGGCAGCATGCCTTTATTTGAGAAGCTTGACTTGTTCGACCTTGCTGTTAAAGACTGGGCCCATAATGCAGAAAGAACGTGTTTTTTTTTCTGGGCAAATGACATTGGGGCAGATGAAAAGCAATGACAGCTTGTGGAGCTGCAGCTTTTTCAGTTATTAGGAGCCTAACTTTCCTTGTGGCACCAGATACTAAATATTTTAAAGATTTGATAGATTTAGTTAAGCTATATTATGACCCCCAAACCTCTGAGATGCTATCAATTTTATTCAACAGTTTGAGAACCAGGGAATCTGTGGGGGGATTTTTGACTAGTTAAATGACTTGGCAGAGGCATGTGACTTTGGCTTAATCCTTAACAAGATAATGAAAGACTATTTGGTATGTGGGATTAATGATGTAACTATGCAAAACCACCTACTAGCCGAATCCCAACTGGACTACTAACAGGTACAACAACTGGTTTTATGATTGGAAATGTGGCAAATAGAGCTTGAGTTGCAGGATATTCCAATTGAGGTGGACACCCTCGCCAGTCCGACTGATCTTGGGGATCGCCATTTGAGTGAAGGCAATTGCATAGCCTCACTCAGCACAGATCCTAAGTGGAGGGACTCACAGTAAAACCCCAAAACAAAGCCAAGTCTTGGCGAAACGATTAACATCTTCTTCAGGATTCGGGCCAGCAAGCCATTGTAGTTGCTGCCAATACGTGGCGTCAAGGCAGCAGAAGAGTCTCTCTAGACCTAAACTGAGTAATAGAACTCACAGGCCAATAGAGAGTGCAAACCCTGGAAAGCCCACCTATATCAGGTTTGGAATATTTAAATTGTCTTTAAAATGATTTTTAGTCTTCTTCTTTTCCATCAAATTCATCTTGAAATATGTTGAATATTTCTGTTATGTATGCAACAGTAGAGAATGGTACAGGTGTGAAGTTCTTCGCTAGAGTTGCAATTGCTTTGTTTTCGAGCCAACCCTTTAATTTTTCCAGAGTGTGAAAAGGAAATGGAGTTAAAACAAAGAAATCAAAGAATGAGAATTTCATTTTGTTGTCCTCCTCCTTTGATTCAGGCCCTGAAGAAGATGTTTCTTTTTGAATCAGACGTTCTTTGATCAATTTTCATTGTGCTTGCTTTCAGTTGCAGTTCATGTCACAGCCCCTGTTGTGAGAAGCTGGCATCCCATTCTACCAATGCATTCCAACAAGAAGTTAATGGAATACATTCATCCCCTTACTTTCTCAAAATCAGCCAAGAACACTATTGGAAATTGATAATCAGCCAAGAATTCGATTGGAAATTGACAAAATTAGCCGAGAGCAATGTTGGAAATTGACAACTTTGGTTGCGTTCAGTAAGGTATGTAGGAGTAGGATGAAAATGTATCATTGATGGATTGCATGAAAGACTTGGTGATGGGGCTATGTTATAATTTGTCTAGCTTAATAGTTAGAATGCTTCATCTTTGATATCAAATAATGTCAGAGATGGAACAGGACCCTGAGGGAAGCAGGTTCTGATGGAGTCTTGCAGGGCCATATCTCTGTAAGCAATGTAAAGAGCTAGTAAATGTTCCATCAGTTTGCACTGGTATGGTTTCCAGACTTCTCATGTCCAACAGATCCATAACATTATTGTGGTATTGACACAGTCACTTCCCTGTCAGGCTTGTTAACCAGTGTTGTGATTATATGATGGATATCACTGAATCTCCTGTTAGTAAAATAGGTGCAAACTTGTTTCAGAATCCTCTCCCTCTTGATATATGGTCATTGTTAAAAATTGATTTTATTTGTTGTCACGTGTACGTGGCATGATGTTTATTCTTGGGGTCTTACTGAATATGCCTCAATCATTGCAAGATGAGCTTTGAACTTTCCTTTTGAACTTATCAGCCTAAATGAAATAACCACAAAGTATATTACTCAAATCCAAAGCTTACACCAAAATCTCAGTACCCAGTAAAGAAAGTTTCACTGCTCATAGCCGCGTCAGAATAATAAGAAAAGCAGCAGGATAAAGATCTTCTCATGTCTGACAGCTTTTGCTGGACTCAGATCACCGATTTTGTTTGGTCTTATGTTATAAACTGGGGAATTGTTTGAATCCAACAGCATAGGAGCTGAAATGAAGCATTCACATGACAAGATTAACACTGACAATGCTGGGTCATAGACTTAACCACTGGCAGATAGGTCTGACACGACAAAAAGCTTGCATGATAAACTAAGGAGCAGGTTGTCTACTGACTCGGAGGTAAAGCAATTATTACAATAACAACCACAGGGATTCTTTCAAAGTGACTTTACTTTAACTGAGCAGACTGTATGAAAAATTATTGATCAGAAATAAAGCCACTTAATTTATGCTGTGGTCTCCCAATAAATTTAATTCGGTTAAAGAGGGATATCAGCACATTTATTTCAAATACAATAACTTGAATAAAAACCAGACAAGTTGTCAGGGCGCAGTCGAATGTATTTGATTCACTTTCTGGACTGGATGTAAAGTTGACTACAATACTTGAAATTGTGTCCATCAGGGAATTCTCCTCACTTCACATGACACTTTTAATAGGAAGAAAGACGTAGGAGATACTTTGAATTGTGGCTTTGTAATTACTGTTGAAATTAGATGAAGAATCAAGATGAATAAGGAAGAAAAAATAGAAGGAGGTTTGTCGATTAATATTGTGCCTTGCAAGTCCTCAGGGAGTCTCAATGTATCTTGCAACCAATAGATAAGTTTTGAAGTGCAGTGACTGGTGTTACGTACACAAATATGCCTGACGGACCTGGTGAGGGAGAATGCTGTTCTTTTTTTAAGTAGTTCATAGGATCTCCATTTCCCTGAGAGTGAGGTTCAGGTCCTAGGTTTAACAGTCCATCAGACAAACAGGTCCTCCAATACAGCTATGTGTTGGAAACAGGGCAGGAATTCTACACAGCGATTTTATTTCTGTTACTGGCCTAATTCTGCCAGACAAGTTGTGATAAAATTGTGTGCAGCAATTTGCAAAGTTGACCACTTGTCCATCAGGAAGCGGTCAGCATTCTTGAGACCCTGTGGGGGAAAAGGAGAGTGTGGATCCTGTCACGTGGTTCCCTGAGCAGACTGTCAGGCATTTGGCAGAATACCTCATTGCCAGGACTTCCCAATAAACACCAAGACATCACTTGGCTGGTGGGGAGAAGGGCACTACCTGTAAGATCCTTCATGTACACCCGGTTGGTCTGCGCCACTGCACTCTTCCCTCAAAGTAGCTGTGGGGACGAGAGACTGTCACACATCTCCTTCTGGAATGTGCCTTTGCAAAGGTGTTTTGGAGAAAGAGTCAGTTGTTTCCATCGAGGTTCATCTCAAGCAGCTCCTTGGTGCAAGACTCTGTGCTCTACAGTCTGGGACACACTGGGACACACACTGAGCCAAGCATCAACTCCGTCGGCAGGACCATGAACCTGGTGAAAGTTGCTCTTCTGCCTGAGTGAAACTTGTTGGCCTTCCAGAACAGGGAGTTGATCCTGACCAAATGTTGCAGATTCCAAGCTCCAGGGCTGTGTGCTAAGGGATGCACTAAAGCTTGGGGCTGCTGCCACCAGGGCACGGTGAGTAAAGACCACTGTCTGAGGTCTTTCTGCTGAGTGGGAGTCTGGTCAATTATTGGACCACCCCCCCATGCCTCAAATGTATGTAAATACAGTCTTGTATAAGTAAGAAATGTGTTTGATTTGGATAGAGTCTAATTCCAATTGTTGTCTGTTTCCTTGATACACCATTGTACAGAACTAAACTGTGTTTGTGACTATGTATTTTTAAAGATTTTTTCGTTGATAAAGATTGAAATTAAAATGAAATTGACTGCATAGAGAGGGAACTTAGGGGACGAGAAGTAACAGGGATGAGCAGAGAGCCAGGTGCCTGAGAACTATTTTGGAATAATTAATGATCCCACTGAATTCATGCTTATAGGTACTGGTGCTAGGTGATTAGAAACACTTTGTCACTTAAAATAGCTTTTTTTCCCTTAATGTATTTCACCCTCTGCTCTAACTAAAATATTTGTATCCATTGTTCTACAGTAATCTCACGAATAAATACAGAACATGCTGGAAACACTCAGCAGGTCAGGCAGCATCTGTGGAGGGAGAAACATCAACTATTTCATTGCAAATGGGAAAAATTTGGGATGTTTATGAGCAAGGGGTGTGAGAGACAAGATCAAGATGTAGGTGGGAGTTCACATTTCAAAGACAGTGAAGGCTGCTATGTTCTAGCATTTACAAGAGTAAACATTGATGTCAAACAAAACATTGGCTAGAATCCAGTGTGGAAATATTTGAGAGAGAACTAAACATGTTTCTGCTTTTAGACTGTGTGCCATAATTCCTAATTCATACATTTGCTGTGACTAGTCATGATTGATTTAAACCCCTAGCTCTCTGGGCAGTTGGCCTTATCTTTAGTTTCCAAACAACTGCAAGATCTGTATGTTAGTAGTGGGCACAGGAACAAAAGCTGTCAATGATCTAAAGAACATTGAGGCTGTTTTGGCAATTGTGCTAGACTCTGAGGAAACCTATTCATTTTTCCACAATTTCATTTCACAGCTAGAACCTGAAAAAGCTTCACAAATTTCTATACAGTCCAAGCCAACATTACTCTTCATAAGCTGACAGCGATCGGGATGTGCCTGAAGTATTCATTTTTCCATTCAAGTGTAAAAATTTCAGAAAGCAAGCAGGTCAAATTTTTAGGAGCATTCTGAAGAGGAGAGGGAGCAGGCAGCTTACAAAGTAAACAACAACCTGATGGAATAAAAGAATAAAAATTGCATCAATGGCAGTGACATTTTATTTTTTTTTTTGTGAGGAGAATCTGAGATTCCTGTGTATATTTTCCACCACAACACCTGTGTTGTGTGTATGTGCAGTGACTCAGTAAGTTGCTGGCAAAGCTCAGCAGGCCTGGCAGCATCTGAAGAAAAAAAATCAGAGTTAACGTTTCAGATCCGGTGACACTTCCTCAGAACTATTTCTCTTTCCGTTCCCTCTGCTCAGCTGCTTCAAACATCTTGGGGTGGCACAGTGGCTCTTTGGTTGGCACTGCTGCCTCCCACACTGCCAGGGGCCTGGGTTTGATTCCAGCCTTGGGTGACTGTCTTCGTGGAGTTTGCATATTCTATATGTCTGTGTGGGCTTCCTCCGGGTGCTCTGGTTTCCTCCCACGTTCCAAAGATATGCAGGTTAGGTAGATTGGATATATTAAATTGTCCGTAGTGTCCAGGGGTGCGGTAGGTCAGGTGGATTTACGATGATAGGTGCAGGGTTACAGGGATAGGGTCTGGGTCTGGGTGGGATGCTCTTGGTGTGATCTCAATGGGCTGAATGGCCTGCATCCACATTGTAGAGATTCTACAGTCTTGCCTAAGTAGCTAGCCTTCATTTGCTATTGCCACAGGCAATTGAATTAACCTCTTCAAACCCTACCATTTACAGGCAATGAAAATCTTCCAGCCGGGATTACTTCAGATAGCTGCAGGACCCACGTGCCGGTAAACTGTTGGTGCTGGCACAGGACTGTACAAAAAGTTGTTGGTTTCTTTTTGCTCACTTGAGTTCCTGTTTTTATTTACATTCATTCCTGGGATGTCTACATTGCTGGTTAGGTCAGCATTTATTGCCCATCCCAAATTACCTATAGGGCAGTTAAAAGTTGTTAGAATCCCTACAGTGTGGAAACAGGCCCTTTGGCCCAACAAGTCCACCCCAACCCTTGGAACATCCCACCCATACCCATCCCCCTATAACCCACACACCCCTGAGCACTATGGGCAATTTAGCATGGCCAATCCACCTGGCATGCACATCTTTGGACTTGTGGGAGGAAACCCATGCAGACACGGGGAGAATGAGCAAATTCCACACAGACAGTGACCTGGGACTGGAATTAAACCCAGGACCCTGGTGCTGTGAGGCTGCAGTGCTAACCACTGAGCCACCGTGCTGCCCTTACTTACATTGTTCTGGAATGTATTATGGAATATTTAAATGGAATCAACACGTAAGCCAGACCAGGAAAAGATGGCAGATTGTCTTCCTTGAGGGACATTAGTGAACCAGGTGGGTTTTCTGACAATGGACAACTATTAGCTAGATTTTTATTTAAAAATTGAATTCAAATTTTACCATAGTAGATTTTAAATCCATGAGCTCAGAATATTAACCAATGATTCTAGAAAAATTGTGCTAGAATTATTATCAATATGTCATTGTCTCCATCTCCCACGGTTAGCTGCTGTGTCCTGATAGAATTCAAGGGAGAGATCACTTTTAGGGGAGAAAGTTAAGAATACAGAATGAAAAAAATTTAAAAAGAATTGCAAATTACTGAAAAAAGACATAATTAATTTTTTATCACAAGTCTGTCAGGACAATTTGCAAGTGTTACCAAACCAAAGAGAAAATAATATTTAGACTATATGAGAAGACAGTGCTGATTGGTTGGCAGGTGGACTGTGATTGATGGAGGTGTTATCATAGAGGATGGACCAGTTAATGTTGACTGACAGTTAACTTCCAAGCTTTGTTGAAATTTTAAACCATATAGTTTTCTTGAACCTAGACAGTATCAGGGGTATTGGGTCATTTAATATATTCAAGGTTGTTTTGGAAATGTTTTGCAAGGGAGTCGGGGTTATGTGGGTGAGGCAAGAAAGTGGTTATAGACAGAGTCAAATGAGCCACAATCTTATGGAATGTCAGAAGCTTGAGAAGCAACATGGTAAACTCCTACACCTGTATTTTATGAACATAGGAACATCATATTGCTACCTTGCCTGGAGAAGAATGCAAAGACTCCAGTAAATGATCATAAGCTTAGTGGGAGAAACAAATTCCATTTCAAAAGCATTTGGGCTGGGACACTGCAAAGTACTGCATTAATGATGCTTTCTAAAGTATGAAATTAATTTGGCGGCGGAGTAGGATTCCTCAACTGGAGCCCATCCATCTTGTTCATTTCTTTTTTTCTCATGGTTTGTTTTTTCTCCCTCCTTTCTGCTTTGGTGATGTCCTGAAGTCCCAGCCTCCGCATGGACATGGACCCCCGGCTTTAGCCTGGACCCAGTGAGGTGGTCTCTTGGTGGCCCGGCATGGCAGTCTTTCAGTCTGATGTGGCCTCAGTGTGAATCTCTGGCCTCTAGAAAAATCGCCCAACCTCGAGGTGAAGCCCAGCATGGCCTGGAGTCAAGGCCTGGCCCAGACTAAATGCTAAGTGTTGGTGTAGGCTGGGTTGGAAGGACTGTTATTCTCAGCTGTTATTTATCTTATTTTTCTAAAATATTTTTCCCTCAGAATTTGTACTTAAGCATCTGTACCTATGTACCTTTGTACCAAAGGTGGCAATGTAAGCTTTTCACTGTATTCATTTGAGTACATGACAATAAATCTAATTCTCTGTCAAAGTCATTACCTACTTTTATAAATGATGTGGAACTCATCCCAAAATAATTTGTGTGGAAATTTGTTAAAGTCCCATTAGTAGATTTGGGTAATGCATTGCAAGTATTCAACAGAAGACCCACCTTCTTCCTTACAAAGAACGTCCAAATTAATAACTCAAAACCACTGACTTCATCATAAAGCTTAACTTGGAAGCTCTTTCGACATGAAAAACAAGGAATGTAGGTGGCCATTTATAGAACCTTAAGATACATTGCTCTGAATCACAGAGACTTATTACAAACTACATCTAATCACCTCCTCATGCATTGAATTAGAATCCCTACAGTGTGGGGACAGGCCCTTTGGCCCAACAAGTCCACACAGAACTTCAGAGCATCCCACCCAGACATATCCCCTACAACCCACCTAATCTACACCTCACTGAGCACTACAGGCAATTTAGCATGGCCAATCAACCTAACCTGCACATCTTTGGACTGTGGGGGAAACTGGAGCACCCAGAGGAAACCTACACAGACACGGGGAGAATGTGTAAACTCCACACAGACAGTCGCCCGAGGCTGGAATCAAACCCAGGTCTCTGGTGCTGTGAGGTAGCAGTGCTAACCACTGTGCCACCATGCTTTAATCGTTGAAAGATTTCTGCAGCTACTTATCTATATTGGCTAGAGGGCCTTGGGTTCTATCCAACTCTGACATTTAAGACAAAATAATAACGATTCACTAAGCCCTTTACTGTAAAACAGAAATGTCTTGGTGCAAGGTTAATTTCTTCGAATTTATGTACATATGCATCTAAACTCAGGAAATAAAATTATCCATAAATAATTATCAATAAATACTTCTCCAAAAATGTTGCAGGTTAGATGGATTGGCCATGCCAAATTGCCCATAGTCTCCGGGAATGTGCAGGCTGGGTGGATTAACCATGTGAAATGCAGGGTTATGGGAATAGGGTGAGGGGGTGGATCTGGGGTAAGATGCTCTTCAGAGGGCTGGTGTGGACTCAATGGGCTGACTGTTTCACTTCCACGCTATAGAGATTCTATGAGTCTATGAGTTGTACTTGAATCATTTCTAACACATGTGAAAAGATGCCACAGAATTGCTGTGAATGTATTCTGCAGACAAGGGCCATATCAGTCATGTTGTTATGGACGAACAACAACAGTTCAAGGCAACAATGAAGTGCACAATCCCCATAAAAATACTAACTCATCAGTGCAAAATCCATTGTGTGCGATGTTCTTTTTGGAGGCCCTACTTCTGATCTTACTCTCCAGTGAAGTCAAGTATGATAGTAGGCAGGATGTAAAATTAGGATTGTACTGATCCAGTGGGTTTCTCATTGGCCAGTTAGGTTAAAGTTCCTCCTATAATGCCAGGAACATGATGGTGAAGAACATTGAAATAGATAGGTCCTTGATGGCTTGGATGTTTGATGAACATCTGACTGCAAATCTGCTGATTGATTTATCTTCTATAGAGCTCCAAAACATTTTCTTGGCACAGCCAAATTTTAATATTAAGCCTATTTACTCCCTCATTTTGGAAACCACCTGATGGAGATATCTGGTTATCTGCAGTTTTTAAGTGACCACACAGCTATAAAGGGTGGCCAGCTATTATGTATGTAGCAAGTAGTATGAAGGGATAGGTGTTCAAGATTGTTAAACTCCAATCCCTTTCAGGTTTTGTTTCCTGCTTTGTCAGGGCAGAGATCTCTGATGAGAATAGCTATTGCCAAGCAAAAGCTTGCGATAGGTTAGTTTAGGTTAGGGAGGCAACAGCATAGTGCCATTATCACAAGACTATTAATCCAGAGACACAGGCAATGTTCTGGGGACCTGGGTTCTATCCTGCCATGGCAGATGGTAGATCCTGAATTCAATAAAATTAAACCTGGAAGTAAGAGTCTAATGATGACCATGAAGCCATCACCGGTTGTTGGGAAAAAATGTCATCTGGTTCACTAATATCCTTTCGGGAAGGAAACTGCCATCCTTATCTAGTCTGGACTGCATGTGAGTCCAGACCCATAGCAATGTAATTGAAATTTAACTGTTCTCTAGGCAATTTGGGATTGGCAATAAATGTTGGTCTAGCCAGCGATGTTGTCATCCGTGAATGATTAAATCAAAGGTGCAATCCTGTAAAATGAGCCTCACACTTACTGAATACCGCACTGTTGAGATAGCTTAAAATTGCTATTTTCTTGTTCATATTCATGCTGCCAGTTTAGTATATGTTTTCACTGTTGTCGTTCACTTATAACAACATGACTGAGATAACCATAGCGTCCAGAAGACTTTCACAACATTTCAGTATGCAGGATCTTATAAGGGGTTGAGTAACGTGGGCAATGGTGAGATTTGTGGCAGAATTGGATGGGAAGTTTGATAAGGCCTATCTCAATTACTAAAACCACAACTCGTCTCATTATTCTTCAGCTTCCTATTTTAGCAAATGTATTGAACTAGATCTCAAAGTCATGACATGGAAATCAGAATAGGTACTTGGTGACTTCAGCTCACTGTTAGCTGCGACAACCCTCTATGTTGTAACAACGTCTCAGGTTGTGATCCACAGGCACCAGCCACATGAACCCCTCATCTATGTTCTGACACTTGCAAACTTGGTGGTCACTTGCTCAGCACCTACCTGGGTACTCGCAACATCTATGCCTTGTTGTGCCAGTTTTCTCTTTAGCACTTCATCCAGATTTGAAGACCATCATATTGTTATGCGCTTTTATGCAGGCACACTGGCAACTTGTCATAGGATTATAGAATTGCTACAGCAGGGAAGCAGGCCATTCTGCCCATCAAGTCCTTGCCAACCCTTTGAAAATCATCCCACCCACACCCATCCCGTACCCTTTCCCTGTAACCCCACATTTCCCATGGCCAAACCACCTAGCCTGCACAACTTTGGACTGTGGGATGAAACCGGAGCAAGCAGAGGAAACTCACACAGACACAGGGAGAATGTGCAAAGTGTACACAGACAGTTGCCCAAGGCTGGAATCGAAACTGGGTCCCTGGCACTGTGAGGCAGCAGTGCTAACCACTGAGCCATCATCAGTAAGGATGTGTCTAGGCTTGTGTTGCTTCTTGCTACATGGCACACCTTGATACCATTTAAGGGCATGTGCATGGAAAACATGCTCCACATTTATTCAAACAAATTGCCATGTTAGAAAGTGGGTGATGCTAGTCCTCAGTCAATTGGAGAGGTCTGTGGTCAGTCTGGGATGTCCCAGTGCAATCAGTCAGGGGCATGATGTGCACAATGTCCAGGGGCTTGGCTGTTGTCAATTGTTAGCTCGAAATGTTCACCATTGGGGGATCTGTTGGGCCACACAGGCAGTCAGAGACTCATGTATCATTGTTAGGGAGCTGCAAAGCCAGTCGTCAGGGGTCTGTTCATACAAGTCTAGGGGCTACTTGTTGAAGATGGTCAGAGGGCTGGGGAGAATAAATTCCTGCGGATCTCTTAGTCAATTGTTCAGGAGTGGTTAAAGGGGTCCTGTATGGGCAGCCGGGGGGTCACTACCAAAAAGAGTGGGGGCATCAAAGCTGTGGAAAAGAGAACAGAGGTATTTGTGGAATTCGCAACAAGGATGGTGATGGGAAATTGTCAAGGAGTACAGGATGATGTGGAACAGCATCAGGAAGCATTTCAGGCTATTGGAGGCATCATTGGCTATCATTGTGGATATCATTGTGTCCTCCACGGGGGAGGGGGTGTTGGGGATTAGCATAGAGGCCTGGGGTAGGCATCATTAAGGTGTAATGCCAGAGTTCAGGGAGAAGGGAGATAGGTGAAGGCAAACTCCAGTGAAGTTAATCTCCAAACGAAGTGATGGGTGCAAATGGCCTGATGTGATAGTACAAAGTAATAGGAAACATGGAGGCTCTGGGTTGGGGCCTATACCTGGAACCTGGGTCTGTTGCCTGCTGTGTGAAGCTACAATTCCTGCCATCATGTGCAAAAGTACCGGACCTCTCTCTGCTGGACATCAGTACATCGAAGGGACAAATACATGAAGCAGGAGTATGTAACTGCAGCTACATTCTATTTGCAAACATTTCTTCGTACATATGAAATGAATCCAGAGTGACATCAAAAAGTGGTCAAAGGCAGATTGCAGCATGCCATTGGGGCTAGATAAACTATCACTGTCCTTTCAGTGAAGCAAAAGTTAGCAGCAATAAGTGAAAAGGACAAAAACACACCCTTCACTACTGAACCCTCTGAGAGTGTTGAGAGACAAGGGGAATATTGCTACATTTGAATTTCTGTGTGTTTCAGGATGGACTATGATGAATGCAATGGAAAGTGGAATGGTTGATGTGGGTCTGGGGTGGGAAAGGGGTTGGGGGACAGGATGTAATGTGTTCGTCACTCAGCCAACCACGTACTGTGAGCAGGGCCATGATGGAGCAGAGTATTGGGCTGTTGAAGATGTGGCTACACTAGTTGCAGCAGTCGGGAGAGGGGGTCCCTTCAGTACAGTTTGGGCAGAGGGTGATGTGCCATTCTGGCAGTGGATGGCTCTGCCCTGTTGGAGCAGGCAATGAAGAGATGGGAGAAATGTTGAGGAGCTGGAGGAATGGGAACAGTCAGCGAAGAAGAAGCATGAGAACATTGAACTGGAGGAAGCTCTCCTTGTGAATGACAAGAGTTCAGGTGCATTGGTTCCAAGAACGCAGACTGGGTCTTATTGACCCCCTGTTCCAGTAGGTGCGAGCTGACTGCAGAAAACCAACATGCACTGTCAAGGTTGAAATACTGGCATCTTGTTCATATTGTGGCACAGAGATTCAGCCTGCATTCATTTTATTTATCTTCCCTTTCGCTGGCTGTAATAAAAGCTCATGTTTGGACTTGTCTGCTTGTAATATTCTCCTATTGGACACTGACAGGTGTCCATTGAGAAAATGGGTTGTACGTGCGACAGAGTGGCAGCCAAGCCATCTCTGTGCCATGAATGGTGTGGTTTTTTTGGTGGCAGTGCCATTTCTTTTGGTGATAAGGGTCATCCCTGCACTGTCAAGACTCATCCAGGTGCACAGCAGCGTTTCCAAGATGGTGCAGGCGCAAGTGATGGCAGTTTCTCAGTTGATATCCAGTGAGTGGTAGATTGTTCAGGGAACAAGATACAGCAAGCTCGAGATAAAATCATACTTGAGCATCACCATACGGGAAGGATAGATAGTTAACAAGGTGAACTTGTTAAGATACATCAAGAAATCTCAATGGGCCTTTCAAAAACTCAATGCAACTTGCGCGTAGCTGAAAAAAAAAGAGATGAATCAGCATTGTATCTGTTTTCATTTGTTCTAAACATTTCAAACAGAGTTTATGGATGATTTTCTTCCTAAGCCTAGAAAAGAATGGATATAAGTTGTAAGGAATTAACCTTGCACAAGACATTTCTATTTTACATAAAAAAGTAGGTTTTTATTTTGTTGGGTTACAAGTTAGAGGCTCCAGCTGAGTTGTACCTCCACTGATGATCCCAGGATAATGGGTCTTGACCGCTCCCTCCCATATTGTGGGCATCTGAGGTGACAACCCAAATCCTGAGGTACCATACAACCCTGCATGTGTGCACCTGTTCGGCTAACAGTACAGGACTCTAACTCCGGCAAGACCCATGATCAATAGGAAACCAGCCTGAATGAATCAGGTCAATGAAGCCCTCTATGGTCACTGTCTCCTCTCTGGTATCCAAGGCTGCAGCTGCCATACCAGAACATGCAGAGGTCCTTGGCCTCTCTTCCAGTAGGAAGCTATAGAACTGCTGATATAAGTAATGGCATCAAACCTTGTTGCTAATACCAAATTAATCCGGCATTGCAGGAGAACTTGACAGTTTAGAAGAATGGGCAATTTAGTGACAGATTTGATCAATGCAAAGAAACGTAAATCGGTATGTATTCGTGAAAATGTTGAAGAGGCACACTGGAAATGGTAAGACAAAATTATCAATATCCTGGGAGTCAGCTATTGCCCAGGAGCTGAACTAGACTAGCCATATGAATACAATGGCATCAAGAGCAGGTCATAGATAGGATTCCTGAAGGGATTAACTCATCTTCTGACCCACCAAAACCAGCTACAAGGCACAAGCCAGGGGCGTAATGTAATATTCCCCAATTTTGGAGCTTCAAAAACACCCCCAAAAGCTTAATACAAGCCAGGACAAAGCAGCTTACTTGACTTACACCACATCCTTAAACATTCACTCTCTCCACTACCAATGGTCAGGAACAGCACTGTGTACTATCGACAAGACACATAACAGAAGTTCACCAACTTCCAAACACACAACCCCGACCATTTAGAAAGACAAGGGCAGCAAATATGTGGGATCGCCACCACCTGCAAATTCTCCTCTAAACCACACACCGTTTCCAGAGATAAACCACAGAAATATCTCACCGTTCCTTCAGTGTTGCTGTGTAAAATCCTTGAACTCCCTCCTTAACGGTGTGGTGGGTTTACCTAAACAAAGGCAGCTTATCACCAACTTTCTCAAAGATAAATAGGGATGGCCAATAAATGCTGGCCCAGCCAGCATTGTCTATATCTCTGGAATGAATAAATGAGAAAGGGAAAGGGGAAGCAGACACATTAGATCTTTAAACGCGAGCATATAGCTTGAAGAGGTCAAAAAGGAAACAAATGTAATAGCACACATTTCAGGGCCTCAAAAATCATTTTCACTAATGAAATGTACAGATTGGCTTGCGGCTAGGTGACAGAATACCTTGGAGAAAAACCTATTTGGAATTGCAACTGGTGTGTGTGCCTTAGGGAAGATTATTGGCATGTGGATGTATTTTCCAAACAAAGAACCTTTTTAATGATAAAAATATCAATTATTTAAATGCAGGTATCCCTTATGAGCTCCCTTAGCAGATCGCTGGCAGCTCACAAAAGGGATTTCCTTTACACCTTTTCCCAAAATCATGACCTTGGCTCCATACAGCCTTGACTGACGTCATTTAAGTTAGCTAAGGCTGTAGACTGGGCCTGAAGGCAATCTTCATATTATAGTTTCCTGTTACCTTCCCCTTTGTATTTTATTGATATTGAGGGAGTCAGGAACTGCTGTGCAGGAAACCACCAAATTGAAAAACAGTCAGAGATGAGGTAATTCTGGAAGAAATGAGCAAGTAATAATAGGTTTAGAATTTGATATCGTGTAATTTGTCAGAGGACTGGAAACAGGAAGGTGAAATGTTCTAAATTTGGTACCCTGAGAATTAACGGGCACACTGTAGACATTGGTCTAATAAATCATCATTTAAATCTTGTGAGGAAACTGGGGGAAGGAGTAATGTGCACTATGGTATAAATCAAATTATGGGAGAAAGAAAAAAGAAGGGGAATGGGTGGCCTAGTGTATTATCATGAGACTGTTAATCCAGAGACCCAGCTAATGTTCTGGGGACCTGGGTTCGAATCCCATCACAGCACATGGTGGAACTTGAAGTTAATAAAAAGAAGTCTGGCATGTAAAGGTACCCTTATGATGACCATGAAGCTGTTGTTGGAAAAAACCATCAGGTTCAATAATATCCTTTAGGGAAGGTGAGAGATAGCCTTACCTGGGAGAGTAAAACCAGACCCAAAAGTTGGTTGGTTCTTAGCTGCCCCCTGGGCAATTAGGGACAAGCAAATAAATGCTGTCCTCATCAATGACATCCACCCAATAAGTGATTTTTTTTAAAAGAAGAGGAAACAGAATCAGTAGCCTTGTCCATAGCGGTGTTCATTAAATAAACGCAAATATAGCTTTAAGCAGTAATGGAGAGAAATGTGTAGAGAAGGGCAGCCAAAAACAGAAATTGCTAGAAAAACTCAGCAGGTCTGGCAGCATCTGTGGAGAGAAATTATAGTTAATGTTTCGGATCCAGTGACTCTTCTTCAGAACTGATTTTTATAGTTCAGTTTGTATAGAGCAGGAGAATAGCAGGTGACAAGCATTTTTTTTGTTCCTGGCATATTACAGATATTTGTGTGTGGTTGAGGAAAGAAAGTAATGTTTGTCGTCAAGGAGGAAACTCAGATTTCTGGAAGCTGCTTTTGCAACAGAGGGGAAGGTGTTTCGTGCAAGATTAAATGGGATAGCGAGGCCAAGAAGGTCAAAATGATGTGGAGGCATTATGAGTAAAATGAGCAAAGGGAAGAATCTGAAGCTCTCTCAGCATGTTGTGAGGGAGGGGTTGGGAGGGATGAGATGTAAAATGTGCAATGATAGCACCTACTTCTCAGGCTTTTGATTCTTTTCAATGTCAGGATATTCAGGGGGTGCACTATAAGTGTGTCCTTAAAAGCTTGGACATGTTTATAAACAATATTAATGAGAGCAGGCTGCGTTCCTGTGTTTCTTGGACAATGCTAACAGAACAGCTAAAACATATGGAAGGCTGGTTTTGGCAAAGCAGCCAATGATTGTACTGTTAGGCCGACAGTGCTAAGTCTTTTGAGCCTTCCTTGCTTCGGGCCCTGTCTGCTGATGCTGATGCTGATGACAGGTTTCTGCAGTAAATCTCTGGAATCTCTACGTTCCTGGCAATGGTGTGGACCCACAATACTAGATTGGGCTTTCCCAGCATTTTGGATAAGAAAATGAGTTGGCACCATTGTAATCTCATCCCTCTGCAGTCTTACAGCATGGAAACAGACCCTTTCATCCAACCAGTCCATGACAACCATAATCCTAAACTATACTCGCACCATCTACTTGTGCTTGGCCCATATCCCTCCAAACATTTCTAATTCATGTATTTATCCAAATGCCTTTTAAACATTGTACTGGACCCACATCCACCATTTCCTCTGAAAGTTCATTCCACACGCTACCCACTCTGTGTGAAAAAAATATTGGCCCTCATGTCTTTTTGAAACCTTTCTCCTCACACCTTAAAAATATGCCCCCTAGTTTTGAAATCCCCAACCCTAGGGGAAAGACACCTGGCAATCACCTTATCTATAGCCCTTGTGACCTTTTATAGAGATTTATAAAATCATCATCCCTCAACCTCCTGTGCTTCAGTGAAGAAAGTCCCAGCCTACCCAGCCTCTCCATATAACTCAAACACTCCATTCCTGGCAACATCCTGGTAAATATCTTCTGAACCCTCTCCAGCTTAATAATACAGTTCCTATAACAGGGTGACCAGAACTGGAAAGTACTCCAGAAGAGACCTCACCAATGTCCTGTACAACGTCAACATGACATCCCAAATCCAATACTCAAATGTCTGAGCAATGAAGGCTAATGTGATAAATGCCTTCTTAACCACCCCATCTACCTGTGATGCAAGCTTCAAAGAATTATGTACCTGAGCCCTTAGGTCTCTACAATACTACCCAAAGCCCTGCTATTAATTTTATGGGTCCTGCCCTTGTTTGCTTTCTTCGTCCTCGCTGATGTTCCTCCTCCTTAAACATATAACCCTGCTGCTGCCTGAGCAATCTCCTTGGCACCTGATATCGCCATGTTGACATGGCCTGAATCTGTGGGCAACTCAGGGTGGGGGTGAGGAGTGCCCGTTAGTAGTGGACAGTTTGCTGATTCTACTTAAGTGACTTTAAAATAGCTGCGGGCTTATCAATGCCAGTGGGTTGCCCAATAGTTAAGTAGTGGCTCCAATATGGGCGAGTACCCACTTTAAACATGGATGGGCAGCTGCCCACACAGCCTGCAGGAGAATTTTTTCAGGGCACGTGTATGGTGCAAGTAAGCCATCACCAGCAGAAAATTGAAACTGAACGCCCTCAATAAATCAATTCCAGGATAAATGGCATTTCTT
Organism: Ginglymostoma cirratum; assembly: GCA_024137785.1. NCBI lineage: Eukaryota > Metazoa > Chordata > Chondrichthyes > Orectolobiformes > Ginglymostomatidae > Ginglymostoma > Ginglymostoma cirratum. Next base: position 28,683,960 of record JAHRHZ010000043.1, read on the forward strand.
CTGCCCACAGTTTAAAGTGCGCTGTTGTGGTGACCTCTGTGTATAATAGTATTGAAGGAGAAGAATAAATTCTTGATGAATGGCTCATATCCTTTCAATACTTTGAAACCACAGTCTGAATCCAGGATGCCACAAAGAGCCGCGCTTACTGCATAAACAGAATTAAAATAAAAATCTCCTGCTGTAGCTGGCACTACGTTCAATAAAGTCTCCACAGAAAAGCTGATAAAAAACTTCAAAGGAAGGGCACTGCTGGCATTAGGATTAGAAAGATGAATAAAACTTTAACAAAGCATAACAAAAAATCCCCCTGAAACTTACTGTGTTCAAGCACCAGAATGGCTCTCAATGAGAAAACTCTTGTCTCAGAGCTACACTGTTGGGCTTTAACTGCATCCCGGACATTGAGACCATAATCTAGGCTAACATTTGATTGTGTTATTGATGAAATGCTGTACTCTTGAGATGTTTTATACTGACATTGAGACAAGTGACACAGATGCATATTGAAGATCCCGTATGGCACTATGTGAAAGAAGGGGAGGGAGCTCTCTCAATGGCCTTGACAATATTCTTCCCTCAGCCTACAGCACCAAAAAAACGACTTAATATTCTTTAGTCACTTTGTTACTCTGTGAGACCTTGTTAGGCACAAATCGCATGTTTGCCTTTGCAACCATGTCAAAATTGTGTCATTGGATGTAAATGTTTTAAGATCGTGCAAAGATGTGACAAAATACTAGTCCTTGCTTTTCATTCTTATTCAATCATAGACTTAAGAGTAGGTTTTGCAATTTAAAGGATGGAATTTCAAATGTGGAAGTGAGCACATTCAGTTCATGGACCGCATATTTCATCATCCATTCACTCGACCATACAATTTATAGAGTCACTGAGTCATGTAGCATGGAAACAGAACCTTTGGTCCAAATCTTCCACGCTGACTAGACTAGTCCCATTTGCCAGCATCGTGTACCCATCCAGATACCTTTTAAATGTTGTAATTGTACCAGCCTCTACCTCTTCCTCCGGCAGCTTGTTCGATGCATGCATCACCCTCTGTGTGAGAAAGTTACCCTTCAGGTCCCTTTTAAATTTTTCCCCTCTCACCTTCAACCTATGCTCTCGAGTGTTGAACTACCCCACCCTAGGAAAAAGATATTGGCTATTCACCTTATTCATGCCCTCATACTTTTACAAACTACTATGAGGTCACCGCTCAGCCTCCGACACTCCAGGGAAAAAAAGCCTCAGCCAATTCAGTCTCTCCCTACAACTCAAACCCTTCAGACCGAGCAACATCTTTGTAAATCTATTCTGAACCCTTTCAAGTTTAACAACATCTTTCTTATAGCAGTGACACCATAATTGTACACAGTATTTTAAAACTGGCCTCAACAATGTTCTGTACAGCCTCAACATGATGTTCTCACCAACGAAGCCTTCTTCACCACTCTATCTAACTGCGACTCCACTTTCAAGGAACTATGCACCTTTAACCCTCGGTCTCTTTGTTCAGCAACATGCCCCAGGGCCCTACATTAACTGTATAAGTCCTGCCAAGGCTTGCCTTACCAAAATGCAACACCTCACATTTATCTAAATTAAACTTCCCACCGCCACTCCTTGGCCTATTGGCCAATCTGATCAAAGCTCCATTGTATTCCAAGATAAGTGTCGTCACAGTGCACCACACTACTTATTTTGGTGTTATCTGCAAACTTAACCATACCTCCTACAGTCACATCTAAATCATTCACACAAATGACGAAATTGTACCCAGCACCGCTCCTTGTGGCACACTGCTGGTCATAGGCCTTCAGTCTTAAAAGTGACCTTCTGTTTTTTTAAATGAAAAATGCAAACAGAAAAGTCAAGCCCACCCAACACCACCCCCATCAGACACTCTTGGGACGGGGTCCCGAGGGCCTTGTCCAAGATGCCAACTGGAAGTAGATCGATGCTCTTGTGGCTAACTGCGCTGGCACACTACAGCCCACTGCTCCACCATCTAGTGCGTCCCCAATTCTGGTCAGCCCCGCATCCTGAGCTCTCTCCTACCTCGGCCAGCGCAAACTGTGCTTGAGGAGGAAACTGTTCCTGAGCGGTGGCCACTTCTGTAGAGGGAGAGCTCCGCTACTTCCATAGGGGGAAGAGCTCTGGTGAGAGCTGGCTGTGTCCCAAACTGGGATCGCCCTGAGGCTGGGATGACTCCATGAATAGGATCTGCATGTTGTAACAGAGGCTGTGCACTTGATGGAAGAAATACATCACCAGGGCGAACCGCCTTGAACGAGGCTCGATTAAAGGTATCGAAGCAGGGTCTAAAGGCAGAAAGTCGCTACCTGGGTGTGAAGGCACGCTGGTACTTGACCATCCTCCTCAATTGGGACGCTCCGAACCGCAGCAAGGGGACCAGTGTTGTTGCTTGTGCCAGAAAAGCTCGATGAAAGCAGGGAGATGGACCAAAGTGACGGCAACATTGCAGCCACCAGCTGGATTATGACCAGCACTCGCCTCCTGTGGGACGATACTCAGAGCAGTCCTGTCTGGCACACTTGGGGAGTGGTCACCTTGGATGCCAGCTTATGCCAATTCACTGGCCCTCAGCCGGGTTAAAGATCGATTCCTAGACAATGGAGGTGAGTGGTACTCCACACGAAGCAATGGAGCTCCTCTAACAGTGGGTCCACCTGCCATAGACCAATCAGAATCCCCATTTACTTGCTCCAGTTGATCCTTGCAGAGGAACGTCGCAGAGTAGACCTCCTGGTACTTGCGCGCCCTCCGCAGGTCAGCTTGGTCTGTGAACATGAGGAGCGTGTCATTGGCGTAGGCCAAAAGGACCACCTCCAGCCCCCTGCCCATGCAGAGCCGAACTGGAAAGCCGCTTTCACAAGATGTGCAGGAATAGGTCCCCGCAGAGGGAATAATGCTGGCTGTACAGGGGCAGCTGTCACGCACTCCTCTCCCAAAGTGTAGGTGTATTGTCAAGGACACGTTAACCATCACTAGGCACTCTGTGGCGGTGCACAGACATTGGGTATGGGCGACAAAGTGCGTTCTGAACCAGAATGCTCCCAGAATCCCGAGCAGATACTCATCATCCGTTCTGTTGAATGCTATTTCCTGATCAAGGGAGAGAAAGACACTCCACAGGCCAGCCCTCTGGGAATAATGGATCACATCCCAGACCAGGCGGATGTTACTGCGGATGCTCTGGTCTGGGTGGGTCACGTGGTCCAGCATGGTGTCAAGGAGAGTAGAAAGTACTCTGGCAAAGATTTTGTATTCTGCACTGAGGAACCAGATCGGACGCCAATTCTTTGACAAACAGAGATTCCCCTTCTTAGGTAACAGAGTGATGATGGCCCTTAGGCCAAGAACGGGGTATCCCTCCGGTTGCAATATATTTCTCCAGGATCCATGTGTAGTCGCTTCCTCCCAAGGAGATCCCAGAACCCTCTGAAGGTCTCTATGGTCAGCCTGTCCAGCCTGGGGACTTGACCCTGGACAGATGGTCGAGGGCATCGGTCAGCTCAGAGAGGCATCGAGCCTCTCAGTACCCTCAGGGCTGACCTGTAGCAGCTCCTCCCAAAGAACTCTGCACCCTTCCTCGCTGGACAGACCTGGACGAGAAAAGAGAGCCCTACAATAGTTGGATCCTGATGCCCTCCAGATCTGAGACGAGGAATCTGTCATTGGCTAGCAACACAAGGAAAAGCTGGTGGACTCTGTGCCCTTTTTCCAGTCAGTAGAAGAAGGGGAATCCCCACAGTTGAGATCCCAAGGAACTGGACCAGTGGTTTCACGTTTGCATGCCCGGACCCAACAAGATGCAGATCTCAGAGTATGGCCTGCTTCCCTTTATACACAGGATAAGGGCCACGCCCACATTGGGCTGACTAAGGCAGGTTTTGTACCTTACTGTGTCAAGAATTTTGGGCTGGAAGAGCTTTGATAAACCCTGGGCCAAGTCATTGACAAACACCCTGGACAGCCAGGGAAGGTGGTTTACATTCGGCATTGATCCCCAGCTAAATCAAACTGTACGATGAATATTGTTTACCACAGTCATACTGTCCAATTTGAATAGTTTGTTAAACGCCTACTCTTATAATCTTAAGAGAACTTGTTCTCTTTTTATCTGTCATTCAGAAAATAATATCTATTAGTTTTGGAATTGATTGACCAATGGGCCATGGCTAAGGACAACAAATAATGCTGGTTTTGTTTCTTTGTGAAATAAGGAGCAAGGCAAAATTATGTCTTAGTGAAAACTATAATCTGTTCATTCAAGTATAAAATAAGCCAGATTTGCAGTTGTGACTTATCTTAATAGATGCTTTGCAGATGTCCTTTCACAAAACAAGGAAACATTTTTTTGCATCTTTTTCAGTAGTTAGTGCAAAGCAGGAGGATTATAAGTGAGAATATCTTTTCTTTCACCGTTTTTTGCATCCAGTAGATCATTCTTTAAGTTGTTACCAAAATGCTGATTTCTTCTTTACATGGATAGATTTTTAGCCCGACTTTTCTTCACAGCAGGAAGCTTGGGAGCTAGTTTGGAGACTGGGGGAAGGGACTTGTGCAATTCTACTCCTATCAGACAAAGATACCCTGCTGGGATATGCAGAGACTGTACCTAATGTCTTTTTCACTTAAGTTTCTGAAATGTGGCTTAATTGTTTTCTAACTCAGAGCGCCAATAATGCTACTGCTACAAGAGGAGTCAAGGGCTCTGGGAGATGATAGAAAAATGAATGCGAATATTAGGTCAGCCTCCCACAGAACAAAGTTGCACAGAACAAAGAGATAGTAAGAACTGCCGATGTTGGAGTCAGAGATAGAGGCTTTGCTGTGGGGTTATAACTCACAGCTTTCCTGCTCCTCTGATGCTGCTTGGCCTGCTGTGTTCCTCCAGCTCCATACTGTGTTGCACAGAACAAAGGTTAGTTGGGTTGGCCATGCTAAATTGCCTGCAGGCTAGTTAGGTTAGCCATGGGAAATACAAGGTTACAATGATAGGGTAGGGGAATACATCTGGGTGGAATGGTCTCCTGAGGGTCAGTGTGGACATGATAAGCTGAATGGCCTGCTTCCACACTGTAGGGGTGCTGTGATTCTATGAATGACTAAGCAATATATGACCTACTCGAGATTCTGCTTCTTATGTTTTTACAGGTCACTCCTTTCCCTGCTTCCTTTAGCCAAACACTGGTCAGTAAAATCATGTACTCTCTATGGTAAGGGGTGTGAGGTACATGCAAACAAACATGCCAGCTGACTTGGGAAGGCCTGGAACACAGTCCAGTCATAGAGTCATACAGTAGGGAAGCAGACCTTTTGATCTAACTCATCATGCCATCCAAATATCCTAAACTGAACTATTTCCCATTTGCCTGTGTTTGCCTCATATCCCTCGAAACCTTTCCTATTTGTGTACTCGGCCAAATGTCTTTTAAATGTACCTGTAATTGTACCTGTCTCTACTATCTCCTCTGGCAGATCATTCCAAACACGCATAACATTGTGTGTGAAAAAGTTGCCCCTCGGGCCCCTTTTAAATCTTTTCCCTTTCACCTTAAACCTATGCCCTCTAGTTTTGAACTCACTTTGAAAAAGACCTTGGCTATTCATCTTATGTATGCCCTTTCATGATTTTATAAATCACTATAGTGTCATGCCTCAACCTCTGATGCTCCAGGGAAAATAATCCCATTCTATCCAACCTTTCCTTAGAACTCATATCCTCCAATCCTGCCAACATCCTTGTAAATTTTTTCTGTATTCTTTCTAGTTTGGCAACATCTTTCCTATAGCAGAGATAACAAGCATGGGGCTGGATGAACACAGCAGGTCAAGCAGCATCATAGGAGCAGGAAAACTTGACGTTTCGGGCCTGAACCCTTCATCAGAAAAAA
>JAHRHZ010000043.1:28690283-28742055 GCA_024137785.1 Ginglymostoma cirratum
TTTTTTCTGATGAAGGGTTCAGGCCCGAAACGTCAAGTTTTCCTGCTCCTATGATGCTGCTTGACCTGCTGTGTTCATCCAGCCCCATGCTTGTTATCTCGGATTCTCCAGCATCTGCAGTACCTTTTATCTCTTTCCTATAGCAGGGTGACCAGAACTGTACGCAGAATTCTAAAATTGACCTCACCAATGTCCTGTGCAGCTGTAACAAAATGTGCCAACTCCTATACTCAATGCCCTGACCAATGAAGACAGGCATGCTAAACGCTTTCTTCACCACTGTGTCTACCAGTGTTGCCACTTCCAAGGAACTATGACCCTACACTTCTAGGTGAGAGTATCCAAAACTTAAAAATGATGTTGCTCAGAGACCAAAGATTGGCCGTACGGTTTACCATACTTAGTCTCTATCTTCAACTTGGTATGGGTCAGTGAAATCCAAAGTCAGAGTGTCCTTGGAAACGTTTGTGGTATTGAGTTATCTGGTCCAAAGTACTCAGCTACTCCTTTTGGCTTTTGACGTGTAAAGAATTTTATTTTTGGAAAATGAAGAACACACATTTTTGTGGATTATGACAGATAGGAGGGATGATCCAACAATGATTAAATGCCCTGGCAATACATTTCACAGTCTTTGTATCAAGCTTTGATTTCCTTTCTTGCTGTCTCTATTTTAATCCATTGCCTCTACAGTTCAGTGATGCTGGCTGCCCTCTGGTGCCTCAAAGAAGCAGCTATCTGAGTTTAGCCAGTGGATGTTGGCATGTTCTTTGATTGTAATGATGCCCTTCCTTAAGTCAGTGGTACCCCTGTAGCTCAGAGGTAACCAACCCAACAGGGATCTGTGATGGAGTTACATCCTTTCCTATTCACGATGGTTCAGTTGATACCAGGCATAGTAAGGATCTGAATCACTGAATGACTGTGATAGCAGTTCTGTTTAATACCTCGCACAAGCTGCAGGAGAAAGTGGGATCAGAAGGGCTGTGAGCTATCAGCTTGATAGGTGGAGATCAGTATTTCTTGTCCTGTGGATTCCACTGTCCTTAAGGCAATTTGGGAGAAATGTGGAACAAATTAGTTTTAGTCTTTCTAGGGATATTTGGATATGATGGAAAACTGTCCTTCTTTAAATTTTTTCTTTGGAAGTCAGTGAGTTTTCCCAAAATTTGACTCAGACTTTTTTTTCTCTCTGATGTGTTTTATTTTCCTCAAGAACTACTGGTGTGAGATGGTGATTTGCAGCGTAGCTTCATCTCATCCACAAGGTGACCTTTGATGGACCTTCTGGTCCTGTATTGCTTGCTTTCTGAATGTATCACAAATGTGTGGTCAGCCATTCATCCTGATTTTGTTGCAGGAGTCTACAGGAGCAAGAACCATTGTTAGCTGCCACATAAACTTTCAAATATTCACCTGCTATTGAAATAATCGTGTCCTAATAGTCAACCAGAAAATACCTATTTGTTGTATGCCTTAGGCAAGGCATAAGTGCCAATAGCTTGGGAAACCAAGTGTATAACAAAGAAATTGCAAAGTACATATCTGCAGCAAGATTACAATTGGGGCTTGGTAATAAAATATAATGGTGATCGTTGGATTTACACAGTTATATAAAATTTTACATTTATTATACTTGCCTTGATAAATAAGCTAAACAAAATAGATTTGCTTTTTATGAATCAGAGTTGATGGGAACTAAAGCCTTGGCTCATTGTCCCTAAAGTGTTCTTCACAAAGAAATAAACAAGTTTTTTTCATGTGGAGGGTGACTGTTACATTCTTCATCGAAGCCCCACAGATTTGCTTGCATACACAATTACTGTGTTTTCCAGCACAAATTAGGCTCATTAATTCCAGTCACCCTTGGGCAGGGATGATGCATAGCGAAGGCTCAGATTTAAAGTTCAGTGACCTTGGTGGATGGTTAGAATAAGTAATTTGTAATGATAATTTGTAACACTTCACTGTGCATAAGAATTGATGCAAACAAGAAAGATCATGAGAATCAGTAAGCCTCTTCCCTTCTCATTTATCATTCCGCTTGTCCACTGTTTTTCACCTTACCTCCACCTAGCACCTTGTTACCAAATTCAATCTTTCACCAAGTGCACAGCTAACTCCCTCCTGAGCCAACATACCTTGCCCAAATAACAAGCATGGGGCTGGATGAACACAGCAGGTCAAGCAGCATCATAGGAACAGGAAAACTTGACGTTTTGGGCCTAAACCCTTCATCAGAAATGGGGGAGGGGAAGAGGGTTCTGAAATAAATAGGGAGAGAGGGGGAGGCGGATAGAGGATGGTTAGAAGAGAGGATAGGTGGAGAGGAGGCAGACAAGTCGAAGAGGCGGGGATGGAGCCAATAAAGGTGAGTGTAGGTAGGGGGGTGGGGAGGAGATAGGTCAGTTCAGGGAGGATGGACAGGTCAAGGGGGCGGGGTGATGTTAGTAGACAGGAGATGGGGGTGTGGCTTGAGGTGAGAGGAAAAACAGGTTAGGGAGGTGGAGATGAGCTGGGCTGGTTTTGGGATGCGGTTGGGGGAGGGGAGATTTTGAAGCTTGTGAAATCCACATTGATGCCATTGGGCCGCAGGGTTCCCAGGCTGAATATGATTTGCTGTTCCTGCAGCCTTCGGGTGGCATCACTGTGGCATTGCAGGAGGCCAAGGATGGACATGTCATCTGAGGAATGGGAGGGGGAGTTGAAATGGTTCGCGACTGGGAGGTGCAGTTGCTTGTTGCGAACTGAGCGCAGGTGTTCTGCAAAGCGGTCCCCAAGCCTCCGCTTGGTTTCCCCGATGTAGAGGAAGCCACAATGGGTACAGCAGATGCAGTATATACCACATTGGCAGATGTGCAGGTGAACATCTGCCTGATGTGGAAAGTCTTCTTGGGGCCTGGGATTGGGGTGAGGGAGGAGGTGTGGGGGCAGGTGTAGCACTTCCTGCTGTTACAGGGAAAAGTGCCGGGTGTGGTGGGGCTGGAGGGGAGTGTGGAGCGGACAAGGGAGTCGCGGAGGGAGTGGTCCCTCCGGAAGGCAGATAAGGGTGGGGAGGGAAAAATGTCTTTGGTGGTGGGGTCTGATTGCAGATGGCAGAAGTGTCGGAGGATGATGCGTTGGATCCGGAGGTTGGTGGGGTGGTATGTGAGGACGAGCTTCAATGGTGTCCCATTACAATTCATGGCTTTGTGTGCAATTTTTACCACCCTGTTTACTTCCGTATTTCCAACTTCTGAATTTTGATGTTCCTCCCAGTGTTTAAATCTTTACCAGTTAGCCTGATTGGACCAATAGTTTTGTTAAAAAATACTTATTTGCTTAATGCTGACAGGAAAAGAGGTAAAGCACATCCTTAACATTTCTTTCTAGAAAAACGTTAACTTACTCGCCTCGTTTGACATCACAGGCAGGGAGATGACCCCGGGTTTTGCAAGTCTCCAAAGCATCGAGATCACATTGATCAGTCACCATGGACAGCTTTTATAAATGTCCTCAGCATTTCCACAGCACTTGACAGTCAACCAAGTAACTGTCTTTCACAATCTCTCTTCTCTGTTCCATTTCCCAAGGCATCAATACCATTCCTATCCATTGCAGTGCTGCTAGTATATCTCCTGTAACTGTTTCTGCCTCTGATTTTGCACATCTGCCAATGTGGTATACTGCATCCGCTGTACCCATTGTGGCCTCCTCTACATCGGGGAAACCAAGCGGAGGCTTGGGGACCGCTTTGCAGAACACCTGCACTCAGTTCACAATAAACAACTGCACCTCCCAGTCACGAACCATTTCAACTCCCCCTCCCATTTCTTAGACGACATGTCCATCCTGGGTCTCCTGCATGGCCCCAACGATGCCACCTGAAGGTTGCAGGAACAGCGACTCATATTTCGCTTGGGAACACTGCAGCCCAATAGTATCAATGTGGATTTCACTCAAAATCTCCCCTCCCCCTACTGCATCCCAAAACCAGCCCAGCTCGTCCCCGCCACCCTAACCTGTCCTTCCTCCCACCTATCCCCTCCTCCCACCTCAAGCCACACCCCCACCTCCTACTTACTAGCCTCATTGACCTGTCTGTCCTCCCTGGACTGACCTATCTCCTCACTAACTCCCCACCTACACTCACTTTTACGGGCTCCATCCCCGCCTCTTTGACCTGTCTGCCTCCTCTCCACCTATCCTCTCCTCTATTCATCTTCTATCCACCTCCCCCTCTCTCCCTATTTATTTCAGAATCCCCTTCCCCTCCCCCATTTCTGATGAAGGGTCTAGGCCCGAAACGTCAGCCTTCCTGCTCCTGTGATGCTGCTTGGCCTGCTGTGTTCATCCAGCTCTACACCTTGTTATCTCAGGAAATCTTCTTAGTTGTCTCTAGGTTGTGTAGTAGAAAGTCAACAACAATAATGTAATCTTACTCTTAAATATCGCCTGATGTCTTACAAAAGGCCCATGTATCAGAATGAAATATATGAGCTTACAAGTACTGTGCAATAAACCGATCCTAACTTCAGCCAAAGACTCTCTATGGGCTTTCTTCCTTACATGGTATCAGTAACTTAAGACCTGTATCAAAAAGAAGGATTGGTGGAAGTGAATCTACCTGAGGAATGGCAGATGACTCCAGTGGACATGATCACAAAATATAACAAGTTTCAGAATTTTGACCAATCGACAAGAACAAAAAAGTAGTGATGGAGTTTAGGATGGCGTGTGGCTCGGAGAGGGAGCTTGCAGGTGGTGACATTTCCATGCATGTTCTTCCCTCGTTTTTTTTAGGTGCTAAAGATATTGTGTTTGTGTGGTATTCTGAAAGTCCCTTTGGTGAGTTGTTGCAGTGTATCTTGGAGAGGCACACATTGCCTCCGAGCTGCATCAGAGTTAGAGAGAGTCAAAGTCATGGTAACGGTTGGATTAGGGGGTGTAAGTCTGGACCATGTATCTCGAGCAATAAATGCTTCTAAAGTAGATAAAGATCTGTTCCAGATCTATCCTTCACCATTTCTACATCATAATATAACAATAGGCAATAAAACTGAAGCTAAGAAAAAGACATTTCAGACCAAAAATAAGAATGCTTATTGTAGAAAATAGCAGGAAGGTAAGAGTAACTCATCAGGATATGACTAAGCTACATGTTTTTGGTGATTAACTGAAATGACCAGTTGAGGAATATAGGCACAAGTTGCATCCCTACTACTTCAGTGGTCCAGAGGAATGGCCAGCAGTGCCACACAAAAGCCAATAATATTTTCTGCTGTGTGAGTGTTGGCAGTGCCACCATCTTCTCTCTGCACACACCTTGTGCTCAATCTAACTCTGCTGCTGCGCCAATTTCCACGGAGGGTCGCAATCTAACAATCTTACTTGTGCATGTAACATCTTCTGCCATTTCCTCTCACCAACTCGAACTTCCTGACTGTTATCCCTCTGTGCCCCCAACCCACTCACTTGGGATACCTCACCAGTGCTTTCATTTCACTCACTCCCTCCCTTTGTCCCATTTCAGGAGAAAATAGCCTACAACAGGGTGGAAAAAAAGCCAGGAGGGCTGGTGGTGTGCCTGAGATTTGTCTGTTCACCCCTACTGGGGAGAAAATCCTTGCCCTGAAACTGACAATGCTGAAACCCCTACGTTCTGGAAAACAATGAGAAAACATTCTCCATTGCTGTGCAGCTCTCCCATTATCGCTGCTGTGAATATACTCTTAACATTGCTAAATTTGCCTCATTCTCGTGACTCATTATCTCTTTTGTCTTCTGCAGGCACCGGTGGAATGTGCACAGTCTCTACCTACAAACAGAGGTTGCACGAGATTCCCATCTTCCATCTCTGAGGATGCATCCATGCACGATCCCTCAGAGGATACACCAGTGAGGCTCTCTCCTCCACTTTCCTACAACTCCGAGCCTAACATCTCTGTGAGTAAATCAGCTAGAGTACAGTCAGCTTCCCACCCTGCGAGCATGGCACTGCCATGTCTCTGTAGCTGGTCGAGGAAGAAATGCCCAGGTCACTAGCAATCGGAGACTAGGCACCTTGCTCAGCCCCAGGCCGGTGAAAATCCCTTGGTGTCAATAATGAACAAACTCATGCAAATACGTGTGTCGTACACAGAAGCAGCAGGAGGTTTCCAGTCTGCTGCAAACAGCAGCAATGAAGTCGGGGCCATGTTGTAAGTGCGGGCCATGTTGTAAGTGGATCAGAGATGTGGTGACTCTGTCCAAGATGATGACTCAGAGAAGCAAGCAATGAGCTAGAGTGGAAAGGCTGCTCATGCCCGGAACTGTCACTGTCTAGTTTCTATTTGGCGGTTGGGAGAATGGGAAACTACTTGTCAATGAGGCATGATTTGGTCATAATGAGATAATAATGCACTCAAATGGATGCAAATAGGCCTCTTGCTGCTCACTATTGAGATTCTCATCTCACTGATTTACACTTGGTTGGAGAATAAGACTTTTTTTCACTCAATGTCGAGAATCTGAATTCTGCCATCTCACTCTATTTTCCTAATTGACTTGCTAATGCTCATGCTGTGCAGGGACTGGGAAGGTTCTGCCCATTGATTTATAATCTTTCCCTTCTGCGAGTGACATATAGTGGAGGAATATTTATATCAACTAATCCTGAATGGAAATAACATCAATCATTTGCACTTTACTGTGCTCTGCTATACTCTTTACCAAATGCTGTGCTAGATAAAGTCATGCTTTACTCCTTTTTGTTGTGTGAATTACATAGTGCAGTTTGCCATCGAAGAAGTAATAAATGGAAATTAAGAGGTGAGCCTGGTTCAGTCCATCGGTAAAATAGCTGTTGGGAAATTCGTTTAATCTCTCTAAGAGATACTTGTTATTTAAATGTAATCAGCCACTAACTGGGCAATCAGATTTCCGACAGAATTAAATCCTTGGGGAAATAATCCCACGCCCTAGAGCTGCCAGCTGAATAGAGGCCAGCAATTCTACAGTAGCTCCACCAGGCACACTGCTGAGGATTCAACGAGGCCATCCACAGGGAGCCATGGATACGTTTGGGAGAATTTCTGAGACGCCGAGCAATGCGCCCAAGGATGAGTGGCCTCTAAGTGGATCAATAATGAGCCAGTGGGCAAGTTTCTCATGTCAGATGTCAGGCCATTCCTGCTGCTGGCTAAATGGGGATTATTTTCCCACTGGTGGCTGTGTGGTCACCCCTGAGACGTTATGCGCATGCCCTGCCTGCTCTGGTAGTCTGCAGTAAACCCCAGTTGCTGATTCAGTGGGTGAATACACATTCAGTTATGGAATTACAGCTGAGGAATTACACTCAGCAGTCTCGGATAGCTGGAAGAAAACCTGCCAGCCTTGCTGTTCCTCAGGGATATCCAGTGACCCATCCTGAAAGTCAGTATGTATGAATGTGCTACACTCTGTGCTTTAGACTAGGGCTTGGATTTCAACATGGCAGTGCACTCCATGTGTGAGGCTGTTTTTTTGAGTTCTGGTGATTGCTAGGTTACCTACAGTTTTCTTTTAACTGACTGACAAGCAGGGGACTAGTTGAGTGGGGAATCCTGCAAAACAGGGCAGCAGCGAAAGGGAAATTTAACAGGTCTTGTCAGGAGAGAGGGATGGTGAGTGGTGAGGTGGAAAAACTGTCAGTGAGATCCTAGTTGTGTGGGGTGAGGGGTTATAATGTCAGAGTTTTCCTTGAATGGGATTGCTGATCACAGCATGTTAGGAGATTCTAATGTTTTGAAAGGCCTAGCATAAAAATGTTCATTAAGCACTTCGTTTAGATGAAGCAGACCTTGGGTCATGTTTAGATGACAATTTCCTAAAGGGAGCCCAGCTTTAATGTTTAACAGCCGTACCAATGAACTACATATCACCCTGACAAATTCTCTTGTAAATTCCTGAAGTATTTTAGATGCCAACTATTTTTGTTATCTCACCCTGATGTCTTCATGTGTGGACACAGTAAAGCTGTTAATTAGGATATTACAACTAAAGGCCTTTATACTGTCACCTATAATAAACACATATATGCTTTGCAGCATTGAATCATGGGACAGTGATCAGAAACACAAGCCTAATTCATATTTCTCCTTCATCCACACTCAAGACAGTATGGCTGATAGTAACATTATGACTCTGGCTCAACTGGAATCAACTAAATCAGCTCAACACCCGGGATATACTTGGTCTGTATGACTCTGTTCAGTATACTTTGGACAGTATATTACCCACTAAACAATTGGTGGCAACACAGTGTGGAGCTGGAGGAACACAGTAGGCCAGGCGGTATCAGAGGAGCAGGAAAGTAGACGTTTCGAGTCGGGACCCTTCTTCAGAAATAAGGAAGGGGAAAGGAGCTGGGAAATAAATAGAGAGAGGAGGGGTGGAGCAGGGGAAGGTAGGTGGGATGGTGATAGGTGAGTGCAGGTAGGGAGTGGTGTGAATTGGTCAGTGGGATGGGAGGAGCGGATAGGTGGGAGAGAAGATGGACAGGTTGTGTCAGGTCAAGGAGGTGGGGATGAGAGGGAGGGTTGGTCATGGGATGAGGCCAGGGTGGGGAGATTTTAAAGCTGGCGAATTCCATGTTTTGGCCATTGAGCTGTAGGCTCCCAAGGTGGAAAAGGAGGTGTTGCTCCTCCAGTTTCCGGGTGCCATCATTGTGACACTGCTGGAGGCCCAAGATGGACATGTCGCCCAGGGAGTGGGAGGGGGAGTTAAAATAGTTGGCAGCCGGAAGGTGCACTTAGGGTTGGAGCAGAGGAAACCGAGGGCTGCGCGTTCTGTAGGGGTGAGGTTGGAGTGAGTGAGAGGGGTGAAGAGATTGAGGTGATTGATGTTGCAATAACAGTTGGAAATGAAGAGGCGCTAACTCTCTGAGTGATCATCAAACCCGCAGACTAAGATGGCACAGTAGTGGTATGGCGCACTGACCTTTATATCTGCGAGGCCAGGCGCCAACTCTCTGACACCTCCTCCTCCTGCCCCCTCGATTATGACCCCACCCCTGACCACCAAACCATCGTCTCTCAGACCATCCATAACCTCATCACCTCCCGCCCACAGCCTCCAACCTCATCGTTCCCCAACCCTGCACCGCCCGTTTCTATCTCCTTCCCAAAATCCACCAACCTGACTGTCCCGGCCAACACATTGTCTCTGCCTGCTCATGCCCTACTGAACTTATCTCCACTTACCTTGACTTTGCTTTGTCCTCCCTGGTCCAGGAACTCCCCACCTACGTCAGGTACATGACCCAAACCATCCTCCTCCTCCGAGACTTCCAATTCCCTGGCCCGCAACACCTTCATTACGGACATCCAATCCCTGTGCACATGTATACCCCACGCGGATGGCCTAAAAGCCCTCCCCTTCTTCATCTCCCGCAGATCCAACCAGTCCCCCTCCACCGACACCGTTATCTGCTTAACCGAACTCGTCCTTACCCTGAACAACTTCTCCTTTAAATCCTCCCACTTCTGACAGATTAAGGGGGTGGCCATTGACACCCATATGGGCCAAAGCTATGCCTGTCTCTTTGTAGGATATTTGCAACAGTCTCTTTTCTGCTGTTACACTGGCACTATACCCCACCTCTTCCTCCGCTACTTCGATGACTATCGGCGCTGCCTTGTGCTCCCACAAGGAGCTTGAACATCACCTTTGCTAATACTTTTCACTCCAACCTCAAGTTCACCTGGACCATACCCGATACCTCTCTCTCTTTCCTGGATCTCTCTGTCTCCATCTCTGGTAACTATCTCGAAACTGATATCTATTTCAAGCCCACCGACTCCCACAGCTACATAGACTACACCTCCTCTCACCCACTTTCCTGCAAGAATGTGATCCCCTACTCCCAATTCCTCCACCTCCGCCGCATCTGCTCCCAAGTTGGGGTGTTCCACTCCCGCACATCCCAGATACCCTCTTATTTCAAGGACCACAACCTCCCCCTCTCAGTGATTGAAAATGCCTTCGACCGCATCTCTTGCATTTCCCACATTTCTGCCCTCACACCCCTTCCCGCAGCAAAAGCGAAGACAGAATCCCCCTTGTCTCACATATCATCCCACTAACCTCTGCATCCAGTGTATCATTCTCCGCTACTTCTGCCACATACAACCAAAATCTGACTCCACAACCAAAGAGATATTTTCCTCCCTACTCCCATCTGCCTTTCATACGGACCACTCACTTCATGACTCCCTCGTCCACTCCACACTCCCCACTAACCCTACCACAGCCGGCACCTTTACCCAAAACTGCAGGAAGTACCACACCTGCCCCTACACCTCCCTCCTTCCCTCCATTCAGGCCCAAAACAAAACTTTCATATCAGACAGGGGCTCACCTGCACGTCTCTCAACTTGGTCTACTGTATCCGCTGTTCCCGATGTGGCCTCCTCTACATCGGTGAGACCAAGCGGAGGCTCGGAGACTGCTTTGTAGAGCACCTGCGCTCAGTTCGCGACAAGTGACAACACCTTCCAGTCGCGAACCACTTCAACTCTCCCTCCCACTCCCTGGGTGACATGTCCATCCTGGGCCTCCTCCAGTGTCACAATGACGCTACCTGTAAACTGGAGGAGCAGCACCTCATATGCCACCTCGGGAGCCTACAGCTCGAAGGCTGAAACAGGGAATTCACCAGTTTTAAAATCTCCCCACCCCTGGCCTCATCCCATGTCCAACCCTCCCTCTCATCCCCACCTCCATGACCTGACACAACCTGTCCATCTTCTCTCCCACCTATCCGCCACTCCTACCTCACTGACCAATCCCCACCACTGCCTACCTGCATTCACCTATCACCATCCCACCTACCTACCAGCCCCACCCCTCCTCTCCATTTATTTCCCTGCTCCTTTCCCTCTCCCTATTTCTGGAGAAGGGCTCGACCCAAAACGTCAGCTTTCCTGCTCCTCTGATGCTGCCTGGCCTGCTGTGTTCCTTCAGCTCCACACAGTGTTATCTCTGACTCCAGCATCTGCGATCCTTGCGATCTCCAAGCAATTGGTGGGGCTGGTTGCCTTTGAGCTATATTTTCAATTCAGAAACCCCCAGAGGATGGAAACAATAAAATTAAAACAACAGCATTCCTTCAACAGGACCCAAATTATTTGATGCTTGTCAAAATATTTGGATTTTCAAAAGGCATTTGTAAAGTTGTCTCATTAAAGTTTGCTGCACAAGGCAAGAGCGATGCTTTTGGGGGATAACATATTAAAACAGTTCAAGGATTGATTAGCCAACAGGAAGCAGAGCATAGAGGAGTCCTACAGGGCAAGTGTTGGATCCTGAACTATTTGCATATTATTAGCCGTTTGGATGAGGGTATCATGGTCATTAAATTTTCTGATGACAGAAAGAAAAGTAAGTTGTTAAGAGGAGTAGACAATCCACAAAGGGATTTTGACAGATTCAGTAAGTGGGCAAAATTTTAGCAAATGCAGTAAATGTGGGTGAATGTGAAAGTGCCCATTTTAGCAGGAGAGATGGAAAATTCATATATTACAGAAATAGAGAGAGAGTGAAGGACTCAGTAGTACAGTGGGATCTGAGTGTACTGGTCCATGAGTCATATAAAGTTAGTAAGCATGTCCTGAAAGTGATTTGGAAGGCAAATGGAATTGTGTCATTCATTGTAAAAAGATTGAAGTACAAAGTAGGGAAGTTTTACAGCAGTTGCACAAGACATTACTATGACCATGTTTGGAGCACAATATAGAGTCTTGTTTCGCCTTATTTGAAAAAAATATATAATTGCTTTATTATAAAACATGTTTATTCGACTCATTCTTGAAGAGATTATCTGATGAAGTAGGTCTGAACAGATTAAGGCTACATCCATTGGAGCTGAGAAGAATGAGAGATGATCTTATTGAAATGTACAAGGCTCTGGGAAGATTTGGCACAGCAGATTCTGGTGGGATGTAGGAACTCAATTTAAGAATAAATGGTCTGCCATTAATAATGTTTGTTTTCTCAGAAGTTTGTTAGAGAGTGGAATTCTCTTCCCTCGAAGGTAGTTGCAGCCTGCGTTTGGAATAAATTTATTGAAGACTAAGTTAGGTAAGTTTTGAATAGTGAGAGAGTCAAGGTTAATGGAGACCAGGCAGGAAAGTGTGGCTAAGATGACAACAAGATCATCCAAATATTATTGGATGGTTGAGGAGGCTTGGAGGGCCAAAAGGCCAGTTCCTGCTCTTAACTCTTGTTCTTACGTTCCTATGAAAATAGAATTTATACCAAAAGAGCTTGTGTAATGAAGTAACTGCTACCTGGTGTTTGGGCCACTGACACTACTCTTATACTTCATGAGAAAGGACGAATTTGGGCTAAGATGGGGTCGAAAACACGATAAAACATAGTAAAATCTAGGATTTAAAACACTTAAACCAAGAACGATGGATTGGCTATTTGCTATGGTTAGAATCAGGCTTCCAACACCAACTGAGATGGATTTTTAACAGGGCCCCAAGTCAACAGAGCTGTATGAATTGAAAACTGGGTCATTTCAGTAGCAACGAGAATGTTGGATTTATGCCGAGTGAAATTTGAACTTTCTCCTGAGATACTTGATGACTACTCAGGCATTGTATTATTTCTTATCTCTAACTCTTTAGCAGAAGCTCAAAAACTTTTCATCTTTCAGTTTCCTCCTTTAATCTCCGAACAGTCAATGTGCAAACTCGGTGTCAACTGACCGGTACTTGATTCATATCTTGTTGCTTAATCTTTTGAACTTTGCTGTTGTTTAAATTTGGGACTTTGGCCCTAGAGCAGGGCTTCTGAATAAAAGAGAAATTAAAGCAGAATATCAAATGAAAATATCACCTGTTCACACCAAATACATGGACAAGCCAAGAGTGAAAAACATTAGGATGAATATTATGGGTGGTGCAGAGGAGGGGGAAGTGCGTTAACCCCAACCAAAAACCCAACCCGAGCCCGAACCCCAACCTATTTTGTTTAGTTCTGTCCTCAAGAATATTCCTCAAGCCATTGTGATGATCCAGGAGCTGTGTAGTCTCAGCAGTGCCAGAGTTTGGTAGTGACCGCTGCAGAGACTTTAAGGAATTCTCCGGAGCAAGATGGTGTACATACTGAAACTAAGGTGAGTCCAGGCTTTTTTGAGTGGTCGAGGCTACATGAACCCTGAGGGTAGAGGGGAAGGGTTTTGGAGGACTGAAATCACAAAGGAGTGGGGGTACCATCTTGTGTGGGTGACCCTGATACATACAGGGGAACGCCAACGGATGAACCCCCTCCTTTTTTGCCTTTTCCCCTCAGATGGTGAAAATGTGGTCTGACCATTTCTCTCTATTCTCTATTAAACACTGGTGGTGGCGATAGAATTAAGCCATTAATCATCCCTTTATTGATGAATTAAAGACAACAGTAGGCTGAAGAGAGCTTTTGTTGATAGCGCTTTCTCTCAGTGGAAGAGCTTGGAGATAGAGGGATTGTAATCAGCTAGCTACGTGTCCTATTTTATATGCACCTCTCAACAAACACATGCCTGGTGTGAGGGTCTGTAAAACTCCAGCCAATTTGCAATACAAATTTCTTCTGATCTCTTCGAAGCAGTTCATGACTATTGTACAAGTAAAAAATAAAGCTGTACTCTTGCTTTGAGTTAAAAGAAAATGATCAAAGTTATGTAACCTCAGGGGATAGGATTAGAGACAGGCCTTGTACATTAAACATTTGATATTTGGTGTGGCCATCTTTCATTCACATGCTCTATGGCTGCAATTACTTTTTTAAAGACCTTCCTACTTACTCTGTTCCACATTATTTTGTTGAAGCTGCTATTCTCTTTCCAATTGTCAATTCCAATCTCAGCCATTAACATGCGAATACTTTGGGAAGAAATCTAGATTACTAAATGAATTGGTTATCCGGTGATCCAGAAAGTACAAAAATTGCTGCTAATAAATTGAGGTGCTAAAAAGCAACATCAAAGCTGAGGACAATTTAAATGGACTGAGCTAATTTTGCTCCTTGCACCCGAAGCAAAGCCCATCAACACAAAATGTTGCATTATCAAGAAGGCATCTTCTATGTTTGCAAAGTGAATCAGTTCCCTCCTATCTGGATCTTCCACATCCTCTCAAGCTCATTGTCTCTTGGTGATGACCAGAGACACTGACAAAGTAAACCATTTGATATGTGAAAAAGCCATCTAGTCCATTAGAAATATTCCTACCATCTAGTCCAATAGAAATAGATCATGCATAACTGGCATAATTGGTGCTATTGATACGTTTGAGTGTGACTTGCAACAGAGTGCAGACAGTTTCGTGAATAAGGAGTTAGATGAGGAAAGTAAGGAGGTGCCAGTGCTTTGCTTCCTCTACTTTTTTGTCCTCTAGGAATTGTTTTTTCCCTCATTACAGGTTAACAAGCCACCTGTTTGATTTGTGTTTGGGAAGTAGTTAAGATCTGTTCTATTCCTAGAGTTTACAACTGTACAGGAACTGTTTGTACAGTTAACAAAATATATATAAAAAAGAAGCAAACAAGTTAATAAACTATTTAAGGAGTTAATTAAAATACATAACAGATGGTAGGGAAGGTGATGCGTCATGGCTGCAGCAAATGGGGGCACCTGGAAGCCAATGTGATCCAAGACAAACATATCTGCAGTCAGTGTTTGTAGCTTCAGTTCAGAGTTTATGAGCTGGAGACCAAACTACAGACAGCATAATATATCAGTTACCCAGATATTTTGTTATGAGAGTCCATTACACCTTTTAGAATATGGTCTTCTGATTTTGCCAGGGGTCAGGGAAAGACATCTGCGACTGCAAGTGAGGCAGGTAAGGATACCTACATGACAAACATGTTGGAGTCTCAGCTTTTGCAATTGTTCAATAGGTTTAAATTCTTTTAGCTTGTCTGAATGAGAGAGAAGGTGATGAATAACTAACTATGGCTCTATGGTACAGGAAGCCATTCAAGTGGGGAGGAAGAAAAGGGAGTGTATTGGTAGTGGTGGTCAGTATAGTGAAGAGGATTGACATTGTTCTCTCCAGCAAAGACAAAGAACCCACATAGCTGTGTAACCTGTCCATTTCCAGGGTTTGCATATCAGCTCAGGGCTGAACCAAAGCTGGGAATGGGAGGGGAGGATCCTGATGTAGCATTCCATGTAGGTACCAACAACATTGGTAGTACTAGGAAAGAGGCTCTGCATGGACAGTATGAGAAGCTAGGCACTAAATAGAATGATACAGCCGTCATGGCTAATAATCTCTGGATTATTATCTGAGCCACATGCCAATTGGCAGAGGGACAAAGATAAATTAAATGAATAGGTTGTTCAGACACTGGTGTGGGAGAAGTGGCTTCTGGACCATTGGGCGCTGGTATCAGTAATGGGAAAAGAGGTGGTTGTATCAGTGGGGTGGTTTGTACCTGATCCTTGCTGGGACCACAATGTTCTAGCAAACTGTATAATAAGGGAAATAGAGACGGCTTCAAATTAAACAACAGGAGTGAGGGATCAAAGTTGATTAAATGTAGTATATCAAGTGGTAGATTCAAGGCAGGAGAGAAAGATAGTCGCATGGAAAATCAAGATCAGAAAATGGCATAAAGGGACAAAGTGCAAAAATATCTAGAATACACCAAAAGTCAAGGTCAGATATTGCAAAGACAAGAGAGAGACAACACTAAAGGCTCTGTATCTGAATGCCTGCAGCATTCATAACAAAGTAAACTAATTGATAGCATACAGTGAAATAAATAAATATGATCTGATAGCTAATTGGAACACATAGCTGCATAATGATAAGGATTAGGCCCTGAACATTGAGGATATAAGAGATTGATAGGACGTTATGTAAAGGTGGAGGAGTAGCAATGTAATTCAAAGATAGCTTTGGTTCAAGAGTTAGATGTGACTTGTTTCAGGAAATCATGATGTAGAACTGTTTCGGGTGGAAATGAGGAACAGTAAGAGATAGAAGGAATGGTTCAACTGAATCCTCTCAGTTATCATGCCATTTATTGTTGAACACCAAACTAAAGCCACTTCTCATGGAGTAACAGCAGCCAGTCCAGGACAGATAGCTTTGCAAGGTCATTCCTGGGTCTGCCTTATAAAGGACTCAGGTGATGAGTTCCAGTTGGGCAGGCCATTGCCTATGGAGCACATATTCAAGAAACTCCTTGAGGAGATAATTAATGATTCCCCATGGACCTTGTTGGTGTTGTCATATAGCCCTACCAGATGATAGGGCTTCTGTCTCATCAGAGAGAAATAATTGGTGGTGGTTTAAGCTGACGTCCACCTTAGATGAGGGGAGAAGTTGAGGAAGAGCATCTTTCATGGTAACCTCAGTCATTGCAGGAATTGAACCAACGTTTCTGGCGCTATATTGTCAGGCAAATCCGTCATTCAACCAACTGAGCTAACCGATGACTTTTTCTCAGTTTTTGCACCTTGATTGAGTATTTAGTTGCTGTGTCACACAACAGTTCTTGAAAGATTATCCATTGCTTATGTTCAGTTATGACTTTTGATGTATTTTCCTAATACTCCTCAGCCCATTTGTGCCCCTTGCCTTCCCTTATTCAAATTCAACACCCTTGTTTCAGAATAAATTATCTCACTCTGAAACATAATGTAAAATTATAATGTTTACAACACGGTTGTTAAATAGCCCTTTAGCAAAACATAGCAGCACATCCTCTCGTTGCCTCCTCAACATGCTTCTCTAGAGAACAATCCCTAGCACACTTCAGAAACTCATCATTACTTTAGTGCTCAGTTTACTCAGTTTCTATGCAGGTTCAGGTCACCTTGCTAACTGTGTTGTCCATGTTACCTGTTTCTCTTACTTCCTCATTAATACCATGGCCCACACACCACTAAAATTTATATAACTCCAACTAATGCATGTTTCCCCTTGCCATTCTTAGTCCATCCAAACAGATTCTATACATTCAGAGATAGTAGGAACTGCGGATGCTGGAGAATCTAAGATAACAAGGTGTAGAGCTGGATGAACACAGCAGGCCAAGCAGCATCAGAGGAGCAGGAAGGCTGAGGTTTCGGGCGTAGACCCTTCTTCAGAAATGGTGGAGGCGAAGGGGGTTCTGAAATAAATAGGGAGAGAGGGGGAGGTGGATAGAAGATGGATAGAGGAGAAGATAGGTGGAGAGGAGACAGACAGGTCAAAGAGGTGGGGGTGGAGCCAGTAAAGGTGAGTGTAGGTGGGGAGGTAGGGAGGAGATAGGTCAGTCCAGGAGAACGGACAGGTCAAGGGGGTGGGATGATGTTGGTAGGTAGGAGATGGGGGTGGGGCTTGAGGTGGGAGGAGGGGATAGGTGAGAGGAAGGACAGGTTAGGGAGGCGGGGACGTGCTGGACTGGTTTTGGGATGCGGTAGGGTGAGGGGAGATTTTGAAGCTTGTGAAGTCCACATTGATACCATTGCGCTGCAGTGTTCCCAAGCGGAATATGAGTCGCTGTCCCTGCAACCTTTGGGTGGCATTATTGTGGCACTGCAGGAGGCCCAGGATGGACATGTCGTCTGAGGAATGGGCGGGGGAGTTGAAATGGTTCGCAACTGGGAGGTGCAGTTGTTTATGCGAACTGAGCGTAGGTGTTCGGCAAAGCGGTCCCCAAGCCACCACTTGATTTCCACGATGTAGAGGAGGCCACGAAGGGAACAGCGGATGCAGTATACATTGTTCTTCTGATCTGAGATCTCCTTTACCAATGTACAAATCCCATTACTTATTATCAAAACAACTCCACCTTACTTCCTTCTTGTCTGTTCTTCTAAATATCCTTGAATATTCAGTTTCCAGTCTTGGTCACTATGTAGCCAGATTTCTGCCATGGCAACCAGGTCATACCAATGTTTTGCTATTTGTGCCTTCAGATCATCTTCCCAGTTGCAAATGCTGCATGCTTTCAGGTAACACGCCCTGAGCATTTTTTAAAATGTCATTTCATACTCAGCTTTCGATCTTCTAGTTTCCCTAGCGTGTTAAAGACTCTTGTTACCAATTTTACTTCCTTCCTACTTGGGCTACTTCTCAGGCTCCAAGCCCCCTAACAAACAGTACTAACAGCACCAGCAAATCTTCCTGTGAGGATATCAATAGCAGTCTTTTTACGATGTAGCCCATCCAGTTTGTACAGGTGCCACTTGGCCCAGAACCAATCCCAATTCTTCAGAGATCTGATACTCTCCATTCAACATGAGTTGTCCAGCCAGATACGCACTTGTTCAATCTTCGTGTTCTTATGCTCCTAGCATGTGGCACTGGGAGTAATTCTGAGATTACTGGTCTCGAGGTCCTGTATTGTAATTTCCTTCCTAACTCCCTGAAATTTACCTTCAGGACCTCATCCCTCTTCCTAACTAAGTCACCAGTGGCAAATTGGACCATGACTTCAGCCTGATCCCCCTCTTCCTGAAAGATATCCTGCAGGCACTCTGTAACATCCTTGAACCTGGTACCAGGGAGGCAACACACTATCCAGGAATCACTTTTACTGCCACTGAAAAGCCTGTATGGTTCTTTAATGGTGCAATCCCCTAAACTCTTGCCCTTCCGTTCTTTTCCCTTCCCCCTTGTACAGCTGAGTTACTTGTGGTGCCATGGGTTTGGGTCTGGCAGATCTCCCCTGAGGAACCACTGCGCTGACCAGAGTCAACAGTTGCGGGATTGTATCAGGGTCTGACTGACCAGAACTATGGTGAGATGTGTGGCAGGTTTGCAATGTCCAACTTGATCTCTGGAGCAACTCGCATCATCTTTTATACTTTTCACAAATGGCATGGCAAGATTCCATTTGATGGGACTCAATGCTTGTTAATGGCATATCTCACCTTGTTAATATTCAGCCTCCTCTCTTACTAACTCACCAGACAAACTGGATGTGGGGAGAAACTCTCCAAAGAAACAAAAGCATGAACCTGGAAAGTTCAGCAAACTGAATGCTACAAAGGACCTCCATGTTGGTCATTGCGCATCGATGTGTCAGGCACCAGCCACACACGCATGCATGCACACACACGCACACACACACACGCATACACACGCACACACATACATGCGCACACACACACGCACACACAGAGATACACACACACATTCTCACACACACACAGCCTCACTCACACACGCACACAGCCTCACACACACACACAGAGCCTCACACACACACGCATCCATGGACTTTGGCATCCAACAAGTGAGGCATGTGATGGCATTGAGGAACCGCATCTCAAATCCATTTACAGGGCTCCTCTGCACTTCAATAGTACATCAGTAATTCTCATTCTAATGCTGCAGCAAGGACACTGAGTGCTCAGGGACACATACCCAACTTCTGGACTGGACGAAGTTATATCTCTGGGTGCTTTACTTACTGTAAATCTACCTGGATCTACCTAGATCCTCACAGCATTCCTGCATTCAGCATTGACTTGCCTTTTTGGACTTTGCCCCCTCAGCCAGAGATACCTGGCTTAAATTACTACTCTTTTGCTGTGCCATTTAGCACAGCCACAAAGCCAGGATGTTTCTCACAGATGTCAGCAGGGCCCAGTCCAGTCAAGGGGGACAGCTCATATGATCCTAGCACAGTAAGTTAAGGACAGCCTCTGACACCGCTCCAGGGCCTACGCAGGGTGATGAGAGTCAGGATTCTCTGTGTATAAGTGGTAAGGAGCTAAACGGCTGATGGTATACCAGCTGCTATGACTATTTTGGTACACTGTGGGCGTTTGTCCTCATGGAATGAATAAGGGGCAGGTATTGAGGAAGGCCAAATTGGGTCGCACAGTTGTTTCTGTCGGTGCAGGTGGGAAAGTGTCCCAATTGAGTGAGGGGGAAGTGTTGTGTTGGCGTTGGGTGGGTGACAGCGAGTGAGGCAGATGCTGCAGGCAAAAGTAAGAGTGGGAGAGTAGGAGCCATGATGGGGTGTGGGTGCTGTAGTGGAGACAGGGTGAGTGTGAAACATCAGAAAGAAAATTATGGCACTTATGCTGCTGAAGTGGAGGACGATATTGATCTTTCTACAGCATTGGGCATTTGTACAGACGGCCAAGACTGCTTTAACCCAAACGGCAACCTGAGACAGGTGTCATGTCCTCCAAGGCTCTTTCTGGGGGAGGAGGAAGTCCTGCCTGTGAACCACCCCATCTAACAGGACTTCCAGGACCCTGCCCACAGAGTGTCAATTTTCCTCTGTCTGCCATGTCTGGGGCAAAAGTCAGAAATGGCAGGGCAACTCTAGACTGGTGGTGTTTGTTCAGGTGCATAGGGGCCTTTTAGAGATGATATGGGTGCAATGGACAGAAGTGAATTCTCGGAGCTCTGCTGAAAGGGGAGCTGTTCTGGGGAGAGTGCACAGTGAGATGGGGTGGAAATCAGAGGTAAGAGACACCATAGTGTACAGTCAGTAATTAATAAGGGCAGTTTGATAAGATAGAGTGAGAAAACCTGCTAAACCTCATGTTGAGAAGCCCTCCATAAATTTGACACAAATTAGCCAAACAAAGGTAAAGTTCAGCCAATATTGAGTACAATGTGACTCTTGTTTAGAAGTCATTTTTCTTCATCACTCCCTTGCTCTTACTATGTAGTGTCTGAGCTTTGTCCATAATGGTTCTTCACACAATTTTATATTTAATAGCCTTTTCGTGAAATGATAGTGGAGCAAACAGATGATGCAATTTCAAGAGCCACCTCGACCTATATAATGATCGAACCACTCCTTCAGTATTATTAAACACTACAGCCTTAACCAACTAGCTAACCAGCCTTGCATTTACCCAATCAGTGGCACTAGTCCACTCATCTGGGCACTCCCAGGACCCCTATACATTCCATTGAATCATGAATTTTTATCATTCTCATTTAGTCTCCTTCCAGCTGTCATGTACAATGTTCCCTCTGAAGGATTATAACCACCAATTTAATCTTATTTCAAAGCTCGTGTACAATCTATCAGGGACTCTATTACATTTATTTAATTGCCTGAGGGAAAGTTCCTGAGAGCAGATTCTGAGCTGCAGAATCTCAAAGCTCTTCATTAGCTGAGGATGAAGAAATAGCCTCTTGTTTCAGGGGTTGGTAGTTTCAAATATTCTTCTGAACAGATCAAACACGGCATTATATTTACAAGAAATACTTTACAAACCACATCTGAACTTAGAAAACATCCCTGCGTTCAGGGTGTGTGTGTCTGCACGCATATAGAGGCTGTGTGAGGGTGGGGAGAGGGCATAAGGTTGGGGAGGTGGTGTTGCAGACCCACAGTGGGAAATTTGACCAAACATCCTTGGTTGAAGAAACAGGTTCTCAGGAAGTTTTTTAAGAGAAGGAATTCTGGAAAACAGCTGGTCTGAGGTGACCAATGTGACATTGTTGTCACTTTAATAAGTTATTTTGTCCTGTTTTATTTTGAAGAGAGCTTATAAGGTAGAGGTACCAAGCTGTCTCAAAGAAAGTAAAGAGTTTGTGAGGCCTTGGGGATTATTTTAAAGTTGGGACAATGGAAGCAGCCTGGGTATGGACGGCACTCACAGGCTTTCTAGTTTTTTTTAGATTTAGTTTTGAGCAGAAAACTTTGGGGTCTAAAAAGAGTTGGAAGCATCAGTGAAGATGCTACTTTCTATGAACTTTCTCTTGATGATTTTTCCTCCTGGATTGAAGAACTGCATGTCCCCAAGGTGGACAATGGGGACCCAGTGGATGTGGTGTACCTAGATTTCCAAAAGGCCTTCGACAAGGTGCCGTGCAAGAAGCTGCTGCATAAGATAAGGATGCACGGCGTTAGGGGTAAAGTATAAGCATGGATAGACGATTGGTTGACTAAGAGGAAGCAAAGAGTGGGGATAAATGAGTGCTATTCTGGCTGGCAATCAGTGACAAGTGGTGTGCCTCAGGGATCAGTGTTGGGACCGTAATTATTTACAATTTATACAGATGATTTGGAGTTGGGGACCACATGTGGGCTGTCAAAGTTTGCAGATGACACTAAGATGAGTGGCAGAGCAAAGTGTGCAGAGGACTGTGAAACCTTACAGAGGAACATAGATACATTGAGTGAGTGGGCAAAGGTCTGGCAGATGGAATACAATGTAAATAAATGTGAAGTCATACATTTTGGTAGGAGTAATAGTAAAAAGGATTATTACTTGAATGGTAAAAAGTTGCAGCATGTTGTTATGCAGAGGGACCTGGGTGTCCTTGTGCATGAATCACAGAAGGTTGGTCTGCAGGTACAACAACTAATTAGGAAGGCAAATGGAATTTTGTCCTTCATTGCTAAAGGGATTGAGTTTAAAAGCAGAGAGGTTATGTTGCAGCTGTACAAGGTGCTGGTGAGGCCATACCTGGAGTACCGTGTGCAGTTTTTGTCTCCTTACTTGAGAAAGGATATACTGGCACTGGAGGGGGTGCAGAGGAAGTTCACTAGGTTGATTCCAGAGTTGAGGGGGTTGGCTTATGAGGAGAGACTGAGTAGATTGGGATTGTATTCTTTGAAATTCAGAAGATTGAGGAGGGATCTTATAGAAACATATAAAATCATGAAGGGAATAGATAAGATAGAAGCAGAGAGGATGTTTCCACTGGCAGGTGAAGCTAGGACAAGAGGGCATAGCCTCAAGATTAGAGGGAGCAGATTTAGGACTGAATTGAGAAGGAACTTCTTCACCCAGAGGGTTGTTAATCTATGGAATTCCTTGCCCAGTGAAGCAATTGACGCTACTTCAGTAAATGGTTTTAAGGCTAAGGTAGATATTTTTTTGAACAATAAAGGAATTAAGGGATACGGTGAGAGCGCGGGTAAGTGGATCTGAGTCCACGAAAAGATCAGACATGATCTTATTGAATGGTGGAGCAGGCTCGAAGGGCTGGACGGCCTACTCCTGCTCCCAGTTCTTATGTCCTTTTGTTCTTATGTGAGAACCTATGTCTGAATTTTCCACATTCAACGTAGCAACAAGGTGTGTGTTTCAGCAATGTTACTATATTGGAACAGTTGATCATTAATAGGTAGTGTATCTATTGCTCAGTTAAGTTTTCCAATTGTTAAGTTATTCTAAATCCCTCTTTCTTTTGTCTGTATTTTAACTACAGTGTTTCAATAAATTGTGTTTTGCTTAATGTTGAGTAGTTTGACCAGTGGCACTGCATCTGGAACACGCACTTTACATCTACCTTTAAAATAAAAAAAGGTTAGGGTCTAGACTAGCTTCTTAAAATATATTGAAGTGATCTGGTCTGGTCTGTAACACTAACAATTGGAAGGGAAGGAGGGAGATGAACGATATGCTCAGATTGAGGAATCAAAAGGACATTGAAGGGGATGCAAACTTGGAGGAAATTACAAATAGAAGGTAGAATATGGCTGTAGATGAAATAGTGAAATTTAATGGTTTGGGCAAATCAAGTCAATGCATTTCATTGTGGATGTGGATAATGGCTGAGCAGTACATTACCGTGGGGCACTACAGCTTATATTGGCGCAAATTTCTTTTCTAAAAAGAGACAACTATTACTTGAGCGTCTCATTGGCTTCCCATTTGAACATTGTAGCTGTTACTATGGTTCAGTGAGCGATGGTACGTCTCTCCCCACCCACTGAAGCTGTTAGCTGTACTACACAAACAGACCAACAGAGGGTTCAGGAGGATAAGTTGGCTAGTTAGCCCTTTGAGCCTGCTCTGACCATTAGACCATAAGAAATAAAGCATGATAGGCCATTCGATCCCTCGAGCCTGCTGTGCCGTTCAATAGGATCATGGTTAGTCTGACATTCTTCACTTCTGCTTTTCTGCCCTATCCCCATAATCATTAACTCCCCGACTGATCAAAAATCAGTTAATCTCAAGGACAAGAGCTCTGATCCTACAACTCTCTGTGGCAAGGGGTTTTAAAGACTCATGACCCTCTGAGAGGAGAAATTCCCCTTCATCTCAGTCTTAAATTAATATCCCTTTATTCTGAGACTATGCCTTCTGGTCTCGGCTCTGGCCTGAGGGGAAACATCTTCTCAGCATTTACCCTGTCAAGCCTCTTAAGAATCCTATATGTTTCAATGAGATCACCTCATTCTTCTAAACTCCAGTGAGTAGAGTCCCAATGTGTTTAATGTTTGTCCATAAGATATGACAGGGATCATCCTAGTGAACATTTGCTGAACTGCTTCCAATAAAATTATATATTTTCTTAAATAAGGGGACCAAACAGCTTGCAATACTCCAGATGTGGTCTCTCCAGCATCTTGAACAGGTGCAGTTAGACTTCCTTACACTAATACAGGGGGTTCTGCTATGATGTGATAGCTGCATTCCAGTGGAAAATTGTTACAGAAAATCATGCTATGCAATGATCACACAATGAAATGGACTTTTAGTAGGGGTGGCATGGTGGCTCAGTGGTTAGCATTACTGCCGCACAGCACCAGGGGCCAAGGTTCAATTCCACCCTCAGGCAACTGTCTGTGTGGAGTTTGCACATTCTCCTGTGCCTGCGTGGGTTTCCTCTAGTGCTCTGGTTTCCTCCCACAGTCCAAAGACATGCTGGCTAGGTGGATTGGCCATGCTAAATTGCCTGTAGTGTTCAGCAATGTGTAGCTTAGGTGTGTTATAGGGGGATGGGTCTGGGTGGGATGCTCTGAGTGTTGATGTGGATTTGTTGGGCACACTGTGTAGGGATTCTATGATCTTTTGCGAGATAATGGGGCCTATGGGTAAAACAAGGTTGGGGGCAGACCACCAAAAAGCATAACACAAAGGACAGTCCTGCTGTTCAGACAGGTTGGTTCAACTGTGACAGCAGCTTCCCAGTTCCTTCTTGGATTGACACTACTGTCCTCACTATTTCCAAAAAGTGCACCCTGGTGTCCCGCTCAATGCTTATCCCTTAGGCAGCAACACAATGACAGATTGTCTGGTCATTATCACATTGTTGCTTATGGGAGAATGCTGTGTGAAAATTAGCTGCCGTATTTTCTACAATGACTGCATTTCAAAAATACTTCAGCGGCTGTCAGGCTCTTTGTCACAACCTGAGGTTGTGAAAGGTGTAAACCTGAGGCTTCAAGTCCTGCCTCAGAACTCAATGGCCAGGGAAGGTGTGTCCACAACAGAAAGATTGAGTATCAGTCTGCAAATTCTTCCCACACTGCCAGTAGCAGGCTGTAAGGTTGGGAGAGATTTCTGATCAGCTGCGTGACTAAAAGAACATTGCAGGCTCTACCACCACTAACCATAGTTCCAGACTGTGACATAAGATATGTGTATGTTACCATAGCAACTCAGACTCCTTCAGCAATCTTATCACTACACCACAAGGGCATTGAGGGATATGGAGCAAAGGTGGGAAAATCAAGCTGAAACATAAGTCAACAATGATCTGAGTAATTACCTACATAGGCTGTAGGAGCCTCCTGTCGCGCAGGTCCTGTGCCTCACAGTGTTTCTTTTCAAGGTAAGTTAGACATACTGTTTTTCATTCTCCCCTACACCTTACTTTTCCTGATAACAGACCTGCTGGCTCCTAACTCTTCAGTTTTAACGAAGGCTGACAGGGAGAATTTCTCTGGGAGTCTCAGAATCACAGCATTGTATGAGCACACTCTAGGTATCATCAGTAAGGGGTCCTGAAAGGAAAATGCCTACTCAATGGAATCATGTTAGAGCCAGCACGAGTTCGCATTTTAGAAGTAGCGTTCCCCTATTCGACAATCGCATTATAGCCAATTCGCATTGCCAGAACACTTGTTAAAACAGAACCCCTTACCCCTTGAAATAAGGGCCAACATTCCATTAGTCTTCCCGATTACATGCTGTACCTGTGCATTGGCTTTCTGTGTTTCATACCCAAGTACCCCCAAGTCACTTTCTGTTGCATTTAAGTAATACTGTTCTTTTGTTCTCCATTCCAAAATGAAAACCTTTGTATTTTCCCGCATTATGCTCCATTTGCCAATTTTTTTACCCACTTATTTAGGTCATCAATTTCTCTCTGTAAACTGTTTGTATCCTTCTCAGAACTTGCCTTTCCACTTACTTTTTTGTATAATCTGCAAATTTGGCCATAGTACATTCACTTCCTTCCTCCATTTCATTAATGTATATTGTAAAACATTGTGGTCTCAGAACTGATCCCTGTGGAACTCCACTGGTCACAGGTCACCAACCTCTAAAAGCTTATCCCCATTTGCTGTTTCTTGTCCATTAGCCAATATTCCTTCCACCCCAATATCCTACTTCCAGCACCCTGTGGGCTCTTATGCTTTGACCTTTTGTGAGGTAGTTTGTCAAACACCTTCTGGAAGTCTAAATGAAACACATCTACTGGTTCCCTTCTATCCACTCTGGTCGAGACTTCCTCAAAAAACTCTATTAATTTAGTCAGACACAATTTTCCTGACTCTGCTTAATTAAATTGATTTTCCAAATGTTCTGCTATTACTACCTCAATGATTGATTCCAGTACATGCTGCGTTAATCAGCCAAAATTATCTGCATTTTACCTCCCTCCATTTTTGAATAGGAGTGTCACATTGGCAGTTTTCCAACCTCTGATACTTTTCCAGAATCAAAGATTTTTGGAAAATTACAAACAACGTACCCACAATCTCTGTCACTACCTCTTTTTGGATTGTGAGATGCAAGTCATCAGAGCCAGGTCACTTATCTGCCTTTGCCCCATTAGTTTGCCCAATACTACTTCTCTAGTGATAGTGTATTGTACTTAATTCCTTCCCTGTATTTCTTAGTATTAATGGAATGTTTGAAGCATCTTCCACTGCAAAGACTAATGCAAAACATCTGTTCAACTCCTTTGTCAATTCCTTGCTCTCCATAACTATCTCCTCAGAATCATTTGCTAATGGGCCTTTGTTAACTCCGCCATTCAATATTTTAATCATGACTGATCTGGTTATATTCTTAACTGCACCTTCCTGTCTGCATCCCTTGTGTTGCTGTCTATTCAAAATCAATCCAACTCATCCTTGAAGAGATTCAATGACTGAACTCTTAGGAAGAAAATTCCACAGACATATGAGCCTTTGAGAAAAAAAAAGTGTTCTACTCCTTTTGGAAAGGGAGTCCTCTTATTTTTACCTGTATATTACCTGTTTCTAGACTCCGTACAAAAGAAGAAAAATCCTCCTGGTTACACATGACTACCCATCTGTTCACCAAATCTGTTCACCAGCCACCAAAACAATCATCATTGCCAGAATGAAGATATCAGTTTTATAAAGAAGAGATAACAGCATGGAGCTGGAGGAACACAACAGACCAGGCAGCATCAGAGCAGCAGGAAAGTTGTCATTTCGGGTCGGGACCCTTCTTCAGAAATGAAGAAGGGTCCCGACCTGAAACATCAGCTTTCCTGCCCCTCTGATGCTGCTTGGCCTGCTGTGCTCCTCCAGCTCCACACTGTGTCATCTCGGACTCCAGCATCGGCAGTTCTTGCTGTCTCTGAGTTTTACAAAGAATACTCTTTTCTGTCTGATCCTAACCTGCATCGATATTGAAGCAACACATTTAGTTTATGACAGAGATTTCAGAAATCGGTCTGTTCTCCTTTAATCCTTCTCACCTGCATGCCCCTTTTTCTTTAATAAGTTCTTGTGCATCTGCTCGGCTCTACTCATGAGCCAGGACTGTATGGAGTTTTGACTTTTTGTGCTATTGGGATTGAGGGTGGTCAGCCTTTCACAGCAGCTGTCTTCCACCAGTGAAGTGCTATTGGTTGCATCTCTGAAGCTTGCTACTGGGCAGCGTGATTCTCTGAAGTGAAAGATCAGAGATGGGCAAGTCCTGCTGTTTGGAGAGATAGTACAAATAAGTGGGTTAACTCCAGCTGTCATAATTTAACTGGGCCAGGAACTGTGGCCCCACTGATTGACAGGATGTCTTGTCAAATGGGATGCTATCCAATTACATTAACCATTAGCAAGATGTAATTAATTGAGAATCCAAGTATGGCTAATTACCCCTCTGTTTAATAAATGTGAAATATGTAAGAGATAAAACCTTTAGACATGGGTCACAGACCTGATGTTCACATGCAGTGTGAATGTATGCTTTCACCTTTGATGGTAAATTACAAAACATAAAGCAGAAATTGAGTAATTATTCTGAATATTGTGAGTACCTTATTTCTTTGCATTCTGAGTAGTAGTGGATGTGTTATTAAATGTACATGTAAGTACATTTATAGTTATTATTTTAGTGTGAATGGAGTTACTGCTAAAACTATTGCACATGTTCAAAATGTGCAGCCAGGATCACTCCCCCCGGTGGATCAACTCTGGTTTAGTAGCAACTGTCAGACCCTGAAAGTATTGAGAAACTGCTGTTGCTGTGGTCTGAAGCCTTCAGCAGCTGATGTGTGATGAAGAATTACCTTTTACGCAAGTGTCAGAGAAGCAAATCTACAGAGAATCACAGAAATTTCGACATGGGTTTCCTGTAACATCAGCCTTTTTAATGAGACTTGTTTCTTGTA
Source organism: Ginglymostoma cirratum (assembly GCA_024137785.1). Classification (NCBI taxonomy): domain Eukaryota; kingdom Metazoa; phylum Chordata; class Chondrichthyes; order Orectolobiformes; family Ginglymostomatidae; genus Ginglymostoma; species Ginglymostoma cirratum. The sequence goes on from JAHRHZ010000043.1 coordinate 28,718,804, forward strand.
CATGAGAAGTGGGCTTCCCAGGCCAGCATTTATCGTCCATCCTTCATTGCCCTCATTATTGTCTGGAACCAACTTTGTACCTCCAGATGGTCTTGGGTTTGGAAGGCATAGTCAGTGGAACCATGGCGAGTTACCACAGTGCATTGTACTCGCTGCTACCAGTGTGCATTGGTGGTGAAAGCGAGGAATGTTGAAGTTGAAGAACGTTGGCAGGGTGAAAATCAAGCAAGTTACTTCGTCCTGGATGTTGTCAAGCTTCTTGCATGTTGTCAGAATCGCACTCATCCCAGCAAGCAGAGAGGATTCCATCACACTCCTGACTTGTTGCTTTGTTGATGGTGGACAGGCTTTGGAGAATCAAGAGATGAGTTGCTTGCTGTAGGATTTCTAGCCTTTAACCTGCTCTTGTAGCCAGAGCATGTATATGAATTAGAATTAGGTTTTATTATCATGTGTACTCAAGTACAGGGATACAGGGGTACATTGAAAAACGTACAATGTCGCCATTCCTGGTGCCTTTACAAAATCTTAGGTACTAAATAGAAAATGACTAGTTCAGTTTCTGGTCAATGATAACCCCTGGGATTTTGATAATGGGGGAGTCAGAAATGATAATGCTATTGAATGTCAAGGTACAATGGTTCAGTTCTGCCTTGTTGGAGATGGTCATTGCATTACTGGGGTTTGGATTTCCAGACCAGTGACATAATCAATATATTACAAACCCACCTTATATCTTTAAGGCTCAACTTGCTGAAATTCCGCGCAAGCTAGGGGCCTTCAGCAATTGTGTGTTGAGATGAATACCCAATATTCAACATCATTGTGATATTGAGCCCCATATTAAGACAAGACTCCATCAAACAGTGTATTTTCAATGGCAATTTTGCTGAAAGTGATTTTGCACATTGTTCTTTTTATGTAGGTTGCTGAACGTTAAAATCGTCAGTTCCATCGAAATGGAATTTGGCATCATTGTGGTATGGAACCTAGAGTGTCTAATATTAGACCAGCTGAAAGCAGGTTTAACTTTGTAAATGTATTTGGGTAACCAGAATACCCTTTTGAAGATACCCATATGGGTATTATTTTCATACATTGGGTCCCCTGGGGGATGGTGCACTTTGGATGTGAGTGGTCAGGTACCCCTTCGGGATTGTTAACAGTTGAGAAGATTGTGCTTAAAGTCACATAAAGCCCTCGGAGCTGTAAAGTTTTCAGAGGAGTGTCAAATCTGACAAGGAGAGCCACACCTGACAAGAACTGTCAAAAATGTCAACCTTTGACAATAAGTGTCAAGAAGAGTGAAGATTGTCAAGAACTATCAAATGTAATAGGAACTGTCAAGAAGTTTCAAGAAATGTCAAGAGGTGTCAAGAACAATCAAGAACATCAATCTTATTGAGAGCTGTCAAGATATGTTTTCATGAATGATGGTGATTTTCCAAAGAGATTGTAATGTGTGATACAGAACTTTAAATAAGAATATCTTTATTTCCTCTGAAAATGTACATGTGTCAGGTGAAAAGTGGAAGGGTCAAACTGTGAGTTAGCATAAGTTGGCATTGGGATATACGTGCCGTATTGGATGGGTAGAGGGACATAGGGAGGTATTGATGATACCTGTGGCCATGATATGAGGGTGGGTATGGGGGTGGTGAAACTTTTTTTACTTAAATTTTTGGGCACTGTGGTGGATTCCAAGACATTGTCTTTGTCCAGCCCTCCACGGGACTGGCAGCATCCTCAGGTCTTTCTGGGTCACCTGACTTCTAACCCAGTTGACCTCCCAGAACCAGAAATGGGGAATGAGGATGGCCATCTGTAAAAGTTGGGTACATAGAACCAGGACTTTTTCTTCCTCCGCCACCTCAACCTGGGAACAAAAACTGGGGACCAAGTAATTGATGCGGAGAAAATAGCGCATGAGGGTAAATGAGAAATGTTAAAAACGGATTGTAAATGCTTTTGCGTGTGCGTAAAAGGCAAAGTGTGATAAATGCAAAATTGGGTCAGTTGAAGGTAGAGGCAGGGACATTGTAATGAGGTACAATGAATAGGTAGAACTATTAAACAAATATTGCCTTCATGGTAGAAGAGGCTAAAATATTGTGAAGTAATGGGGAGCTAAGGGACTAGTGAAAATTATGAACTTCTTAGCCTTAGTAATGAAATACCACTGACGAACGTAAATACCAACAAATCTCTTAGACCTAAAGGTATACTTTTGAAAGGTGTTTGAAGAGGTGATTACAGATACAGTGGATATATTTGTTTTGATCTTCCAGAATTAATTAAGCTTTAGAACCGTCCTCAGAATTGGAACACAGCAAATGTAATAATCCCTACAAAACTAGGAAAGCAAGATACAAGACTAGTCCAGTTAACTTGACATCAGTAGTCAGGAAAGTGCTAATTTCTATTATTAGTCATGTGATAATGAGGTACTTTAAAAAACGGACCAAAAGAACAGGAAAAATCAATAAGGATTTATGAAGAAGAAACCCTGCTTGACAAATCTGCTAAAGGGTTTTTCTTAAGTTTGTAATGAGGAGAATGGATGAAGGGAACCAGACGATGCGTTTCTGGATTTTCAAACAGAATTCAATAAGGTACAGCTCAAGAGGTTATCACATTAAATTCAAAGGATTGTAAATAATTTATCAGCATGGATTAGGGATCAGTTATCCACCCATGAACAGCAAGTGGGAATAATGTTGTCAAACTATAACTAATAGGGTAGCACAGGGAGAATGGTATAAGGCTCAGTTATTTATGAATAATCACTCAGACGATTAGAGCAAGTGCATCTGATTTTTATTTTACAATTATTGTGGTCTCTGTAACTTTATAAAAGAGGTGTGAATTTCTCAGTGATCAACATAAAGGATTGTACAACACGATTTTATATTTTAAGACCTTTGTAAACATTTCACTATGTCTAAATGGACCCTTAATGAGCATGTGTCTTGGAACTCAGCCAAGTATTCATAATGAATTTAGAGTTCCAGAATAAGGAGTGTCTCAATTAACAAAGGGAGCAAAGAACAATACAGCACATGGACAGGCCTTCAGCCCTCTAAGCCTGTGCCGCCACATTTTGCCCTTCCATACTGCAACTGGTTTCATTTACAGGATCCATATCCCTCTATCTCCTTCCCATTCATGTATTTGTCCAGGTAGTGCATCTTGAAGGCTGCTATTGTGCCTGCTTCCACTGCCTCATTTGGCAATGCATTCCAGGCCATCACCACTCTTTGTATGAAAAACGTGCCTGGCACATTTCTTTGAAACTTTCCCACTCGCACCATGAACCTGTATCCCCTAGCAATTGACCCCTCCACCCTGGGAAAAAGCCTCGTACTTTCCACTCTATCCATGCCATTAACAATCTTATAAAATTCTATCAGGTTATCCCCTCAACCTCGTGCGTTTCAGTGAAAACAAACCCAGTCTATCCAATCTTTCTTCATAGCTAAAATCCCCCATACCCGGCAACATCCTGGTCAACATTTTCTGTACCATTTCCAAAGCATCCACATCCTTTGGGTAGTGTTGTGACCAGAACTGTACGCAATCTTCCAAGTGTGGCCTAAATAAAATTCTATAAAGCTGCAGCACAACTTGACTATCCTTATACTTAATGCCCCTTCCAATGAAGGCAAGCATACCATAAATCTTTTTCATGACCTTATCTACCTGCGCCACCACTGGCAGTGGTCTGTGGACCTGCACACCCAGATCTCTCTGTATATCATTGCTCCTAAGGGTTTTGTCATTCATCGTATAATTTCCACGTGTACTGGACCTTCCAAAATGCATCACCTCACATTTGTTCAGATTAAACTCCACCTGACATTTTTCTATATCCTGTTGTATCCTCTGACAATCCTCCTCACTATCCGCAACTCCACCAATCTTTGTATCATATGCAAACTTACTAATTAGACCAACTATGTTTTCCTCCAAATCATTTATGTAGATCACGAACAGCAGAGGTGCCAGCACTGATCCCTGTGGAATACCACTTGTCACAGCCATCCATTCCGAAAAGCATCCTCCCACTGCTACCCTCTGTCTCCAATGATGAAGCCAGCTCTGTATCCATCATGCCAGCTCACCCTGACACAATTTGACTTCACCTTTTGTACCAGTCTGCCATAAGGGACCTTGTCAAAGGCTTTACTGAAGTTCCATGTAGACAACTTCAACCGCTTCTCCCTCATCAATCATCTTCTTCACCTCCTCATAAAACTCAAACAAGTTAGTGAGACATGACCTCCCCTGTAGAAAATCATGCTGTCTATTGCCAATAAGTCCGTTCATTTCTAAATACGTATAGATCTTGTCCCTGAGAGCCTTTCCCAAAAGTTTCCCTACTGCTGATGTGAGACTCACAGGCCTGTAATTTTCAGGGTTACCTCTGTTACCCTTCATAAACAATGGGACAACATTGGCTATTCTCCAGTCTTCTGGGACGTTACCTGTAGCCAAAGAGGATACAAAGATGTCTGTCATTGCTCCAGCAATTTGTTCTCTTGCCTTCCTCAATATTCTGGGATAGATTCCATCAGGACCCAGGGACTTATATACCTTAATACTTTTTAAGATGCACAATACTTCTTCCTTTCTAATAGCAATTTGGCTTAGAAACTTGACACTCCCTTCCCTGAGATCATCCTCCACCAATTCCTTCTCTTTGGTGAATACCAACACCAAGTATTGCTTTAGGGCCTCACCTATCTCTTCTGGCTTCACACATAGATTCCCTCCTTTGTCCTTGAGTGGGCCAACCCTTTCCCTGGCTACCCTCTTGCTTTTTATATATGTATAAAAATCCTTGGGATTCTCCTTAATCCTGTTTGCTAATGACTTTTCTTGACCCCTCTTAGCCCTTCTAATTCCTTGTTCAAGTTCTTTCCTACCTTTCTTATTTACTTAAAGGACTTCGTCAGTTCCCATCCTCCTAGGCCTTATGTATGCTTCTTTTTCCTTTCTGACCAGGATCATAACATCCCTGGTCATCCAAGATTTATGTCACGTGCCATACTCTATCCTTCATTCTTGCAGGAACCTGCCACTCCTGAACTCTTATCAACTGCTATTTGAAATACTCCCATATGTCCGATGTAGGTTTACCTTCAAACAGCCGCCACCAATCAAAATTCTCCAGTTCCTGACTAATTTTGTTGTGGTTCGCCTTCCCCCAGTTTACACCTGAGGACTGCTGTTATCTCTATACATGAGTATCTTAAAACTCACAGTATTATGGTCACCACTTCCAAAATGCTCCCCCACTGAAACGTCACTCACCTGGCCAGGCTCATTTCCCAAAACCAGGTCCAGTATAACCCCCTTCCCTGGTTGAACTATTTACATGTTGGATCAGGAAACCCTCCTGAATGGACTTTACAAATTATGCCCCATCCAAGCCCCTAACATGTAGTGAGTCCCAGTCAATATCGGGGAAGTTAAAATCACCCACCATAACAGCTCTGCTGTTTTTACATCTTTCCAAAATCTGTCCACATATTATCTCCTCTATCTCCCGCTGGCTGTTGGCAGGCCTGTAGTATACCCCCCAGCATTGTGATTTCACCTTTCCTGTTCCTGAGTTTTACCCAGACTGCCTTGCTGCACAGGTCCTCTAATGTATCCTCCCCCCGTACAGCTGTGAGATATTCCTTGACCAGCAATGCAATTCTTCCACCCCTTTTATCTCCCTTTCTATCACACCTGAAACTTCTAAATCCTGGGACATCCAGCTGTCAGTCCAGTCCCTCTTTCAGCCCAGTCTCTGTAATCGAAATAATGTCATTGTTCCAAGTACTAACCAAAGCTCTAAGTTCATTTACCTTGCCTAATATACTTCTTGCATTGAAACACATGCATTTTAGACCAACCCCTTGCTCTTTTCAGCAGCGTTTCCCTGCCTGTTCTTATTAGTAATATTTGCCTTGGTTTCTACTTCTCCCTCAATTTCTGCATCTACTACCCTACTTCTGTGGTTTCCATCCTCCTGCCACATTGGTTTAGACCCTCCCCAACCACTCTACCAAGTACCCCGCAAGGACGTCACTCCCAGTCCTGCCCAGGTGTAACTTGTCCAGTTTGTACAGGTCTCACCAACCCCAGAACCCGTCCCAATGCCCCAACGAGTCTGAAACCCTCCCTTTCACAGCATGTTTTCAGCCATGTGTTCATCTTACATATCCTGCTATTTCTATTCTGACTGGCTCGTGGCACTAGTAGTCCTGAGATAACAATCTTTGAGGTCCTACATTTTAACTTTCTCCCTAGTTCTCTATATTCTGCTTTTCAGAACTCTTGCCTTTTGTTTAAACCTATGTCGTAAATACGATGGCCACTGGCTGTTTGACCTCCCCCTCCAGAATGTCCTGCAACTGCTCTGAGACATCCAGGGCCCCAGCACTAGGAAGGCAACACACCATCCTGGACTTTCTTTTGCGGCCACAGAAACACCTATCTATTCTCCTTACAACCAAATCTCCTCTAACTATAACATTTCTATGCCTATCTCTCCTTCTCTCTGCGGCAGAGCCAACCACGGTGTCATGAATTTAGTAGCTGCTGTTATCCCCTGAGAGGTCATTCCCCTCAACAGTATCCAAAACAGTATATCTGTTTGGTGGGGGAATAGCCAGAGGAGATTCCTGCACTGCCTGCTTAGCCCTCCTGCTCTGCCTGGTGGCCACCCATTCCCTTCCTGCCTGTGGAGTCTGAATCTGCCGTGTGACTACCTCTCTGTACATGCTACCCTCGACACTCTCTGCCTCGTGAATGCCCCACAGTGTCCCCAGATGCTGCTCCATTTCCAAAACTCAGGCTTCCAGGAGCTGCAGCTGGAGACAGTTCTTACACACATTCAGGTCCCCAGTGCTGGGAATGTGCCCGGCTTCCCACATCGAGGAAGAGGAGCAGAATATGATTTGGAGCTCTCCTGCCATGTCTTACCCCTTTAAGTTAATAGTCCTTACATGTTAAATACTCTTAACACTACGTTGATGCTTCTGATGTTTTCTGCTCAGATAATTTCTCAAAACTTACCTGTTACTCACCAGCAACAGTTTCCAGAAACAGTTTAGGCTCGTGCTCCTTTACACTAGAATCCACTGGATCTTCCTCTCATGATGTTCTATCTCCTCCGAACCTTGCCTCTTTTTTTTTGGTTGGAGGAAGAAGGAAGGATGGAAACACTACAGTAATTCCTCAACAGCGGGTTCTTTTGTGATACCATTCATGCCTGTGCTGTTGGTAAAGTCCACTCCCAGAATGCAAATAAGAGATGACTCAGCATCCTCAATTAGGACTGAGAGGAAGACCAAATTCTTAATTTAATGGGGTTCTGAACCTTCAGAATTCTCAACCACAGAGAACTGCCTCTGCTCAATGTTGGTTGTATTCAAGCCACAGGTTGATGGATTTCTCTATACGAAGGGAACTAAGAGAATAATACAGGAAGCTATATCTGATCACCTGTAACCTAGTTGAATGGTGGAACAAGTTGAAAGGATCAAATGAGTGCTCATATTCTTATTTCCTGTCTTCTTGTATTGTTCCAGGACTGAGCAGGCAGAGAATATTGGGCTGGATTTAGTGTTCTTTGCACTTATTGTGGGACATGATCATCTCAGCAAGGATACTCCACCCACACCCGTGACAAAGCCTGCCACATTGTACGGAAATCAGGTATTTCAGTGCTGTCTGGCTGGCTTCTTGGCCTAAAGGCCTTGATTGGTACTGGGTTGTGCTTTTCGCTCATGGACCTCCCTGTTCAGAACTTCATTGCTGAGGTTCTCGCCAAACACCCAACCACCCTTCCCACTGCTTGCATTGCCGTCTCTAGGAACTGGAAAATCTTGCCAATTGTGTCTGATTTCATTAACTGCCCACTCACCTTCTTTGATCACTAGCCCTTTTGATCTTTTTTCCCAAATGAATAATGTATTATTTTTGTACCAGAATGATTCCACGATCCTGCTTTCCTTCTCTTTCCCTCTCTCTCTGTCTCTCATTGCTTGATTTCATTGTCAGCCTATCATTCTCTTTAATAACTGTTTTGAGATGGCAGGATATCTGCTAAGACATTTTATTTTCACATTGGTCTGTCTCCTAAGGTATGATTCGACTTCCCTGATAATTAATCCTCTCAAAAGGTCATTTATACAAATTATGGTATCATTTGATATATTCAAAATACTAAACTGCTTGAGGAAAATAAGTAATATTCCCCTTTCAAAGTGAACTGTTGCTTGGATACTTTTTGATTACTAGACAAAAAATAGTTCATGAACTTGTTTCTTTCACGAATTACTTTAAGGAAAGCTTTATGCGCTCCTAAAGGTATGTCATCCCAATGTGTCCTTCAGAGAACAGCTGGGGGTCACAAGGAGTCTGATGATAAGCAATGATTCATCCTGCAGCGCTGAAAGAGAGCAATAGAATTATAAACAGGAAGTAACATTAACAAATCTGAATACCTTTGGATGTTCAGTGAATTCTTTTAACTGCAGATTCTATTAAAGGAGCAGAATACAGACTAAAGTGAATTATCTAACTGGCACTAGGTGAGGGTATTTTTTTAACTTGAAGCCCTGTGCATCAAGATTTCAGGAAGGGAATTATCTGTGAGATTATTTTGAAAGGAAGCATTTATAGAAGCTATATCTAATTTAGTAGAGAGTCTGGAAACACCTGCGCTGTCTACTTTTCAGAACAAAGGAGGCTATAATTGCTGCACCAAAATCAATAAAACACGGCTTTGGAGGAACACTGACATTAAAATTGCATTGTAACTCAGGCTCATTGACTTCATCAAAGCCAAGGCGTAGAAATTATTCATGAGAGGTGACCATTCATGGTAAGAATTGCCTCAGTATCGCTATGATCCGATGCGCTGCCAAATTTACAAAAGAATTTTTCCTTGGACTCACCTTGGAAGCTGTTTTTTTTAATGTGGCTGTTTTAAATGTTTGCCAGGCGGTTGGGACAGTTAGCAGCCTCCTAACACTAAAGTATTAAGCCTTCAAAAGTCATTAAGTAGAGCTCTGTATAGATATGGGTTATCATCGGGTGAGAGATTGATGTATCAATGGTCTACTGACCCAACAGCACACTCCATGTGCTTCTGTCTATGCTTCCGAACTGTGATGTAATTGCAGTAACTGTGATGTAACTGTGTTTCAAAAATATGTTGGGAAGGTACAGCCGATCAATTAGTTTATGCTAATATTTTAGGGCAACTTTTATTATTATTATTAAACAAATCCAGAATTGGAATAGTATTTTTATCAGGCTTAATAATCAACATGTTGTGTAGTTTTCTGTTCTCATTAGATATGTCTATGTTTAGAACTTTATCTTTATGAATTCCTAGCTTTAGTTAGCCTATGTTTGATACGCTTGAAGAAATGTCAACAAGATAAAGGAAACTAGACAGAAACAGATCAAACTTTGTTAAAATGTTGGCTCATTTCTGCTTTGTGGCATCAGGTCTATTTTAAATGTTGCGTCTGAACTAACAGAGGATTTCAACAAGAATTTACATTCTGTGCAATTTGAATTTCTGTATTCCACTGCGCTGATTTGAAATGCATGGTACTAGAAACTGGCCAAGCCCATGATACTAGCCAAGCCTCTACACCCTTTCCATCCTGCTCCTTAAAGCATGAATTAATCACTCTTTGGGAATTTCCACTAATTCCATTTATTCTGGGGCATCAGGCTGTTCCAAAAATTATACTCATACTTTTGGATGCAACGGACATCAATTGGAGTGTTTAAAAGCTTGTGGGCCCATTTTTTGTTTGAGTACGAAACCCTTCTGTACCATATCCTAAACAGGAAGTGGTTCTGCATTGAGAATTGAGTTGCTGACAGGTGGTGGATTGATATTATGACTCAATGTATGTTTTTTGTGATAAACCCATTTTCTTTATTCATTCGTGGGATGAGGGTGTCACTGACTAGGTGGCATTTATTGCTCATCCCTACTTGCCCAGAAGGCAGTTAAAAGTCAACCACATTGCTGTGGGTCTGGAGTCACATGTAGGCCAGACCTAAAGGACATTAGTGAACCAGGTGGGTTTTTCCTGACAATCAGCAATGGATTTATGGACATTGTTAGGTTCTCAATTCCAGTTTTTTTTTAAACGTTGAGTTCAAATTCCACCAGCTGCAGCAGCGGGATTTGAACCCAGGTCCCTGGAATGTTATCTGGAGCAACCGCCCAGTGATAATACCACTAGGCCATTGCCTCCCCTGTGTATCAATTGAACTACATCTAGTTACTACTCTTAAATGTGTCAATGATTATTTTTGAGGTAATCTTTCTCTGTGTTAGTCCATACTTTGAGTGCTGGGTGCAGTTCTCATCAACATGTTGCAAAAAAGAATATACAGGGCTCAGACAAGATTTACAAAGGTGACTTTTTTATTCATTTATGTGATGTAGGTATCACTTGGTAGGCTAGCATTTATTGTCCATTATGAATATTCCTGGAGCAAGTAGTGGTGAGCTGCCTTTTTGAACTGCTGCAGTCCTACTAATGTGATGGTACCCGCAGTGCTGTTAGGAAGGGAGTCCCGGGATGTTGATTCTTCCTTCAGTGAACACATCTCATTCTAAGTTCCATGTACGTACGGTGCACGGATTGAAGGGGAAATTGCAGATGACTGTGTTCCCTTGCATCTGTTGTATTAGATGGTGGAGGAAGTGCTGTCATACTTACGACAGTCCATCTTGTAGATGGTGCACACAGCTGCCACTGAGCATTGGTAGTGAAGGGGACGAATATTGGATGTGAAGGGTGGCTTGCCAGTCTAGTGGGTTGCTTTGTTCTGGATGGTGTCAAGCTTTTTGAGCGTTGTAAGAGCTGCAATCTTGCAGTCAACTGGAGAGTATTTCATTACATTCCTGATTTATGCTTTGTAGATGGTGGACAAGCATTTAGGAGATGTGTGGTGAATTACTTACCATAGGAATGCTAGTGTCTGATATGTTCTTGTAGCCACAGTATTTAAAAGGCAGGTCCAGTTCAGTTTATGGTCAATGGTAACACCCCTAAGGTTATGGATGATGAGGATTTCAGCAATTGGAATGTCAAAGGGCATCGATTTGATTCTCTTTCGTTGGGGATGGTCATTCCCTGATACTTATGTGGCATGAATGTTACTTGCCACTTAGCAGTCCAAGCCCAAATTTTGTCCAAGTCTTGCTGCATGTGGACATGGACTGCTTCAGTATTTGAGGAGTCATGAATGGTGCTGAACTTTGTGCAATCATCAGTGAACATTCCCACTTCTGACATTATGATGGAGGAAAAGCCACCGATGAAGCAGCTGAAGATGGCTTTACACTGAGGACACTATCCGAAGGATTTCCTGCAGAGAAGCTCTGTAGCTCAGACAAGTGACCTCCAACAATCATGTTTCTTTATGCTAGGTATGACTCCAACTGGCAGTGAGCTTTTCTGCTGATTCCCAATGACTCTAGTTTTGCTACGGCGTCTTGATGCCGTACAGGATTGAAACTATATATTGTTCTCAATGGAAGTGACTGTGACCTCTGGTGTTCAGCTCCGTTTTCAAAGTCTGGAGCAAGACTGTATGAGGTCAAAGAACCAAGTGACCCTGGCAGAACCCAACATTGAAGAATCAGTGAGCAGGTAATATCTTTGCACTATTCTGGACCCCCTTCAATCACTTTGCTGACAGTTGAGAGTAGACTGATAGGCAGAAATTGGCCACATTGGTTTTATCTTACTTTCTGTAGTGAGGACAGACTTGGACAATATTGTTGTTGTCGTTGCAATGGAATAGCTTGGCTGGGGCTGCTTGGCTCTGGGTTACAAGCCTTCATTACTATTGTCATTATGTTGTCAGGTCCCATATTCTGCAGTACCCAGAGGCTTCAGCCTTTTCTTCATATCATGGAGTGAATTGAATTGGTTGAAGACTGGCATCTGAGATGCTGGGGACCTCAGGAGGATGCCAAGATCGATTTTCCTCTCGATACTGTCAGCAGAAGATGAAGGCAAATGCTTCAGCTTTGTCCATTGTATTGATGAGCTGGCCTCCCCAATATTCTTTAATATAAAACCTCCTATTAGTTGCTTAATTGTCCCCCACCATTCATGGCTAGATGTGACAGAGCTTAGATCTGATCCTTTGATTGTGGTATCGCTTAGCTCAGTCACTTTATACTACTTCCACTGCTTGGTATGCAGTCCTATGTTGTTGCTTCAGCAGATTAACTTCTCATTTTTACACATTGCTGATGCAGCTCCTGGCTTGCCCTCTTGCTTTCTTTTTTCCCCTTTATTCATTAACGGGAGGATGATGTTGCTGGCTAGGCAGCATTTATTGCCCATCCCTATTTGCCCACAGGGCAGTTCAGAGTCAACCACATTGTTGTGGGTCTGAAGTCACATGTAGGCCAGACCAGGTAAGGATAGCAGTTTCCTTCCCTGAAGGCCATTAGTGAACCAGATGGGTTTTTCCTGACAACTGGCAATGGATTCATTGTCATCATTAGATTCTTAATTCCAGATTTTTAAAAAAAATTGAATTCAAATTCCACCATTGTGGGATTGTCCCCAGAATGTTATCCGGGTCTCTGCATTAACAGTCCAGCAATAATACCACTAGGCCATTGCCTCCCCTGTTGCACTGTTTATTGAGCCAGTGTTGATTTCCCAGCTTGATAGCAATGGTAGAGTAGGGCCTATGCTGATCCATGCAGTTCCTAGTTGTGGTTGAATACAATTCCGCTGTGGACTTGAACTCCACAAGGACAGTGCTGTGGTTACTCCTACTAATACTATCACGGAAAGACACACCTGCAATGGTATACTTTTCCCTCTTGTTGGTTGCGTCACAATCTGCCAAAGTCCCAGCCTGGCAGCCATGCCCTTTAGGACTCAGTCAGCCCAGTCAATAGTAAGGCTGCTTGAGCTGGTCTTGGTGATGGACATTGCAGTCCCCTGCTCAAGTACTTCCTTTGCCCTGTTACCTTCAGCACTTTTTCCAACAAAGAAGTACCACCCCTCAGCTGAGGGTAGGGGGTGCTCATAACAGAAAAGGGATACTGAAATGCACGGATTTATATTTATCATGAAAGTGGGAATGAGAAAGGAAAGCAGTGGGGGTGATCAAATAGGAGTCTTCAAGATGATGTAACAACTTTGGTTTCCACTTGTGGGGAATGGCAGCGCAAGAGGCCATCAACATAAGATAGAAATCCAACTGGAAATTCAGAAAAAACTGGGAGTCCCAATCAAATGAACTGATTGAAGTGAATGTCTTCAAGAGAAGTTAGGCAAGCAAATTAGAGAGGAGAAGATAAATGGTTATGATTGTTTTTAATTTACTTTCCTGTTCCTTCTGGCATGTATGGACCAGACCTAACCCCCTCAAAATATTAAGAAGAAAGTCAAGACCCTAACATTTACTTATTTTAAAGGTAACTGTAAGCCAATGCAATTTGATTGGTCAAACTACCAGATTTAAAGCAAACTACACTTTATTCATCTACTGTAGTTAAAATACAATAAAAGAAAGAATAAAGAAATGAATTGGCTTAGCTTAACAATGTAATAGATATAGTAACTATTATTAATTAATTGATTTACTATATTAACATACCGTTAACACACCCTTGGCAAAGGCAAATTCAGAAAAATGGATTGTCTCACATGCAGGAAAGAACATCAAAAGACAATTTTGATAGAAAATTCAGAGACAGAGAATGTAGCAGCTTGGAGAGATTAGCTGTCTTCCAACTCTGCTGAGACCTCAGCAATAACTGCTGAAAGCAAGTAAAAAATCCTGAATCTGTGAGAGCTTGACAGTACCCACTCAGGCTGCTTCTATTGTTCCAACTTTAAAAAAAAAGCCTCACAAGTTGTTTGTCTTCTCATAGGCTGCTTGGCGCTTGTCGTCCAATCTCTGTATAAAAGAAACCAGGAAAAAATACACCTCTTAAAGCTGTGTCATTGTTACATTGTACATTTAAATAGAGAAGATGGTAAGAGTGTTGTGTAAGCCTGGTGACTGACTGTGAGCTAAATAGCCTGCTCCTATGTTCCGTACTTTATGGAATCCATTGTAAAGTGCATCTAGAATGCTCTGATTTCTGGAAAAAAAATGTATTCAGCTGAATTCATTTATGTTTGAGACAAAAGTCGAGCGAAGGGAAACACTTCTGGAAAGTGGGTTTAATTCACTGATACCATCCAAAGTACATTATATATTCTTGTATCCCGCAACTGACCTCTAAGTTAAGCATTGGTGTTCTGAACCCAGTACTCTACAACATTCTGACTCAGTCTTATTGCAAGAAGCAATATTGCAAAATGATTAATGATGAACAATAGTCCTGTCCCTATGACAGCCAGCAGACTGCCTGAAATCACTCTCTAAGAGATTGACAGCTGGAGTCAGATTTCCAGTCATAAATAATTCATTATTTCAATTTCTGCAGTTGAGTATTTTCTAAAAGCAGAGAGTTTGGGCATCACATGCAGGTATATTGTTTGGTTTACCTTGTTCTGCAAATTTTGTGACTAGCTTTTGAGTTAACATTATTTTAGTAATTGCAGTCAGAATCAGCAGTTTATCTTTCTTCACAGAATCTTGTAGCACAGAACGAGGATATTTTAACCATGAGCCTGTGTTGACTCTTTTGAAGTTACAAATGAGTTCCCTTGGCCTGCTCTTTTCCCTTAAGCTGGCAATTTTAACTTTTTGAAAAGAAATCTAGTCTATTTTCAAAAGTTGCAAGTGAGGCTAAGTCGACCACATTCATAATTTTCAATTCTGAATCAGAACAACTTGCTGACTAAAAATGTTTTCATTCCATCTTTTCCTCCACAAAAAAAAATGGGAAACTCAATGTGGTGCTGAATTATACAGTGTAGGAAAGGATGAGGTTTCGTTTTAGTGCACGTGGCCCACGAGATGTAAATTATGATCAGAACTGATTGTTTTTTCGTCTCAAATTTCTTCATTATAATATTTGAACCACTTCCAGAGAGCGGGTAATCATGTCCCTGTCTACTGTTGTTATTGCCAAATGCAGGAATAGTAAAGACCTTTGGGGTCAGTTGCCCATTTATAAATTTTTACCTTCCATCTATGTTAATTTGTTCAGGAGACTCACCAGTGCTTGTATCTATAGTGTTATGATTCCAGCTGATGGTAATATTAAACAATCAAGATTCTAGAAGGAAATCTATTCTGATAGACCATAAGTTCTACTTTTTCAATTTAGTTACTGTGCTGGTCAATTACTGAACATATTCTCAAGAGGCTGCTGATGTACTTTTAACAAAAGACATCAAAGTTTATCACACACAAGAAAAGAAGCACAAAGCTATAGACGTATATGGAAAAGAAAATTTGGAAAGACCTTAACATAACCAGTAAATAGAAAGTTTAATCCCTTTTTTTCTCAGCAATGCCCTTTACAGATGCTCGGACCAAGCGATATATCACTCCTGTCTTCACTTTAAACTTTCTTTTGCTTCTGATGATATTATAAGCATTTCCTTTCAGCAGATGTCTGCACATTCACCAGTTGTATCTCCCAGATACAAACTGCCATGGGCTAACTCATTGATTTTTCTCACTGATCTCTAAGAAAGAGGAAAAAAAGGCTTTTTTTTAACACCTATTTTGACTAAGTCTGGACTGCTAAACAGTACATCTGCTGGTGTGGATCTTTTCCTTTGAACTGACACTATTTCTGGCCTCTGGCCTTTCTGTGACTCATAAAAGCTCAAGTTAGTAAACAAATTAGCAGGTATCTTACCAGGTAGTTTTTCCAGTCACCTTGCTTAAATCACATGATTTTGCAAAAAATATGTTTTGAACCATTGCTAAAAAAATGAATTTCCGACCCTTAAGAAGAAGACATCTTTGCAGAACTGAAAACCAAAACCCATTTATCTCTGCTTAAGAACCCATTTCCCAGATAATGATAACATATTATACCTCTATTATTGCAATCAGATAAAAGAAAGCTGTGCTGTTGATGCTAATGTAAATAAAAGCTAATGAATGAATGAATAATTTACTTCCGTGCTCATTCCTCGCTTGCTGACTGGGGTTTCCATTCATTGTCTTTCCAGATATGCTGGTGGGTTAAGATTTCCAAAATATGTCTGAGAATGTCAATGCTCAGGGATCTTTCCATGCACATGAGGTTGAAGATCAGACATTTCATTTTATCTGGAATTTTGGCCTTGATTTCAAAGGGAAGGATTTCAAAGGAAAATAGGGAAGACTTGCAAACATAATACAAGGCACTAGTTAGATCACATTCTAGAATATTTTGAACAGTTTTTGTCCCCTTTTCTAAGGAATATTGTATTAACATTTGAGGCAGTCCATTGAAGATTCACTAGGTTTGTTCTGGGCATGGATTATTTTCCTATGTGACATTGAATAGTTGTACGTGTATGCATTGGAGTTTTGAAAAATGAGAGGAGACCTTACTCAAACACATGTCTTATCGCCTTTGCAGTTCACCCAAACCCTCCTCCTTTAAGACATTCCTTAACATTTCACATCTTTTCCAAAGCTTTTTGTCTGAATGCTTCCTCATGTGGTTTGGTGTCAAACATTGCTTGTTAAATTTTCTGCAAAGTGCATTGGAACATTTTGCTCCTTCAAAGATGTTTCATAAAAGCAAGTTGTTGTTCTTAAAAGAAAGGCTTGCATTTACATAGTGCCTTTGATCTCAGATCATCATAACTAATGCATTGTGAAGCCACTTGGGAAAGTAGGAAACCAGATGTCAATATTTACTTAGCAGTATATTTTTTTCACAGAGCAACATTACAATGACTGCCTCCTCCTGAACAACAATTATCCCAGTGGGTTCTCTCTATACATTTCTGAGAAAGCCAATGGCAAACAAACAAAGGGGTAAATAATTAACCACTTTAGAGCAGGTCCCTCAGTGATAAAACAAAATCTAAGGAAACTTATCAAATTAAAGTTCTGCACTACAGCGTCCAATCCCCAGCCCCCAGTGTCCATGGACTACAGAAAGCTTCAAATGTACTGGTGACCGCTGTATGCTCCATCTCCATGGAAACCAGGCTTCAGAGAAGCAGGAGATTCGGCCAAACACCACCCCTCAGCCATTGGTTAAATAATCCTGTTTATGGATACCTTGACTAGACCTGGAAACAGACCATCAAGGCAGTTCTCTGACCTCCCCACCTCCTGCCTCACTAGATGGCCAAAGTTTAGGAATGTGGGACCATCACCTTCAAGTTCCCCTCCAAGCCACTCACCATCCTGACTTAGAAATATATCGCCATTCCTTCACTGTCACTGGGTTGAAATCCTGGAATTCCCTCCCTAATGGCACTGGGGGTCAATCCACAGCGTGTGGACTGCAGTTGTTCAAGAAGGCAGTTCACCACCGCATTCTCAAGGGCAACTAGGGATGGGCAATAAATGCTGGCCAGCCAGCGACACTCACATCCCACAAATGAATAAGAAAAGATGCAAACAAACTTAGAGGAACAGACCACAAAATATTTGGAATAGGGGATGCAACCTCTTACACTCAATATAAACCTGGATCATGGACTCCCCCAAGGCCACAGTAAATATAGGTGGCTCTGGGATCTGTGAACCAACTTCACATTTTGCAGCAGAGGACTGCTATGTGCAACACCCACCAAACTAAACCTTTGATAAAGAAAGGGAGGACTCCTATGTATAAAGGCCTCTACCAGGGACTCCCTCCTGCTCTGGATGGCAGAATGGAACGTCAAGGTGTTTTCAGATGAAATTATATCTGAAAGAGCAGCACTCCCATTCAGTTAGAGATAGCAAGAACTGCAGATGCTGGAGTCAGAGTCAATACAGTGTGGAGCTGGAGAACCACAGCAGGTCAGACATCTTCAGGGGAGCAGGAGAGTTGAAGTGTCCAGTTGGGACCCTTCGTAAGGACTCAATGAAGGGTCCCAACACAAAACATTGACTCTCCTGCTCCCCTGATGCTGCCTGACCTGCTGTGTTTCTCCTGTTCCACATTGACTCCCATTCAGTTATACTGGAGTGTCTGCTTCAATTTTGTACTCAAATCTTTTGAACAGAACTTGAACCAACTCTTTGATTGGTTGAACTCTGAATTGAGACTGCTCCCATAGATAAATACCTTGCACTGAAAGCTGCATCTCTGTCTTTGAGCTGAACATCTCTGTTATTCCATTGCATTCTTTAATTGAGTCTGAAATGAGGGTTTCTGTTGTTCTTTGACATGGGGATTCATAAGATCTTCAGAGTATGATATTGCATCAGTCACTACATGGCATTCAGATCATCACCACTGCTCACCACGTTGTATGGTGAATCAGAAGTAAATTTTCAGATCACTAGCATTCTGGTGGTATATATGCCATCAATATTTTCCGAGTATCTTTTCCTCAAAGCCTGAATGGTCTAGTGTGTGTGAGAACAGCCATTTGCTGGTCTGACTAGAGATCTCTTGTCATAAAGAAGATATATCTTATTGCATTTCTAGATTCAGGTACTAGCTATAAGAATATGACATTAATTATTACAGAGATGTTGTGAATATCTAGCCTTCCATCTGACTGATTTGAGGTCTTAATTACTTTCCCTCCAATCTCATGACATGAAGGATATCTATTCTATTCTATTCTATTCTATGTAGGGAGGTATTTTTGGTAATCAATCAGTACTAATCTATTCTGACCAACATATAACATAAGTACTATTTGTTTTCAATGTACTATACGATGCGTAGGCAGATTCATTTCTTTGGGGAGTGGGAAACAGAAGCAGCAACAATTGCATCTTTAGTGAATTCAATCATCTCACCTGACAACCCGTAAACCTCGGCATGTTAAGCTATCAAAAGAGATGAAAGACATTTCCATGACTCGGTACTTGAAGGATGTTTTCATACTATTCCGAGAAAGTCAGAGTTGCAAAGGAAATGACTAATATTTACACACCTAGAATAGTCGTCAGAAGACTGCATTAGACCTGGAGCTCAGCTGTTTAAATGTCAGGAATACTGAAATAGTGAAGATGAATTCTTAAAATACATACTTCATTTTTTTTTTAGAAGTGTCACTTGGCTCAATGGTGGTGCTCTTGTATTTGAGTCAGAAGATATTGCATCTAACTCCCACTCCACAGACTTTAGGATATAACCTGGATCAATGCTTCATTCCAGTAAAGAGGTAGTGATGCATTGTCAAAGATTTTGGGCTGACTGTTACCAGCTCCCTCAAGTTGGGCATCGAGGAGGGTCACCTCTTACAATGGTAGCACAGAAACAACAAGGCAGCCCTAATTCTTCCTGCCTTCACAGAATGTTGTCATTGGCGGGAAAGGAAGTGGTGTCATCCACCAATCAAAGACAGGTGACCAACTCCTGCCAGTATTCTACTGGCTCCAAGACAGGCCACACCCGAATTGTGAACACCACTAGGAACATTGACGCAGCTTTCCACCAGGTCTCTTAATCATCTTTCTGGCTGTGCCAAGGCTGTGCCAACAGGCACTCTGGTGGCAATGACTGCCTCTATAGTTCACCGACTGGATTGTTCACCTTTCTAATAGCTGAAGGTTCCCTCTCTGCACTCCAGTATATGCAATAAAGTATCCTACGTTAGCTTCGAGGGCCTAAAAACGGACATTCTTTTTGTCATATGCAGCCTCAGTCATGGCCACTTTTACTAGTAATGTTCTATAAGAGAGTTGGCTTAAATGGGGTCAGTTCAAAAGCTTAATTCTTCATTTTATAAAAGATTTAAACAAATTTGCAGACCTTTAAATAATGAAAATAATTTTAATGACTTTATTGAAGGAATGTCTTCATGATTGAAAGATTTAAAAACAACCTTTAAAACTTAAAACATGAAAAATCCTCCAAACAAGAACTGAAGAAGGAAACTTTATTTTTTTCTTACATCAACAATGTATTACGCTCCAAAAGCTTATAAAAAATCTATACGTCTTCATAGGTAATTAAAAGTTGATTACAATTTTAACAAAATTTCTAAAGCTGGAAGTCATTTGACAAGCTTTAAAACAAAAGAATTGAACCTTCATATCGAAATAAAAACTGAAGATACAGCAGAATGCAAGAAGTTTATAATGAATAAAGCTTTCAAAATGTAAAAGGATCAGTTTAGTTTCAACAAAGAAATGGATATATTACAATTTCAGGCAGATTCGAGGTTGTAGATACTTCAGATAGAGAAATTGGTCACCAGGGAATACGCCAAATCGCCAGCATAACAAGATAATACGTTACTTTATTCTGCAGGACCATTAGCTGTTCATGTTATTAGCAGACAAGTGGTTAAATAAACTACTGTCATCTTTGATGATGTCTTGAAGGAATTCAAAAACTATTCTCCTGTTAACAAACAGCCAAATTATAGGAAGCACAAGATTTGAGAACAGAATAGGGTTTCCGGAGAGCCTGTTGACAACTTCATCAATGATCTTTACAGAGTTTCTGAATTGTGTGAATTTGGAGCATTATAACCAGGACTAATTAGACAGGATCGCTGTTGGAATTTCTGATTCATGTCTTTCAGATTTTTATTTACAATTTAAGGAAGATGTCACACTGGAAGAGGCTACCCAGATTGCATTAGAAGTTGTGACTTGGAAACACCACTGAAAAATATTGATAACAGAAGGAAAAATTTACTCCAGAAGCCCATTAGAACTGATCAACCACATAAGAGATTAACCTTCCAAACAATCACACGAAAAACAGTGCAAACAGTGTTGAAACCTTTTCATGCTGACTGTCACTGTCCAAGACGTAGAGTGAAAAAAAAATGCGATTAAAAGCATTATTGAACTTTATTACAAGAATATCAATTTTGCAAATAAATGGGGCATTTGTAAAAACGGAGTGCCTATTACCAAGGCAAATATGGCTGTCACAATCCAGCTGTGCACAAATGTACTCGTGATTTTGGGCTAACATAGCATTAAATTTTAAAATAGCTGTAAGATCTGGGAAAACACACTAACAGTTATAATCAGTTGATAAATTTGTTTGAAAATTAGCACTTCTGCTGACTATTTCATAATCTCTCAGTTACAACTCCAATTAGATTGCCATCTGGTGGATTGGCTGCCCCACAGAGCCAAGAACCTGGGTTCAATTCCACCCTCAGGTGCGTGTGGAGATTGTAATTCTCCCCATGTCTGTATGCGTTTCCTCTGGGTGCTCTGGTTTTCTCCCACAGTCCAAAGATGTGCAGGTTACTTGGATGGGACATGCTAAAATGCCCATAGTGTCCAGGGATGTGCTGGCTATGTGGGTTAACCATAGGAAATGCAGGGTTATAGGGATAGAGTAGGAGGGTGGGTCTGGGCAGGATGCTCTTCAGAGGGGTGGTGTGGACTCGAAGGGCTAAATGGCCCACTTCCACACTGAAGGGATTCTATGATGGGCCTCCCAATGACTCCCTATCACTGTTAAAATTGTTTCAGGATAAGAACCAGTATGTAGATGGCCCACATGTCATCCATATGTATGGAGTCTAATATTACAGCCCATCCACCTGCCAGGGTCAGTGGAGAAGAAGATCCATCCCTATATGTTGAGGGATCAAAGGGATAAGTAGCACAATGGCCTCATTATCAAAGTTCCTGCTAACACTCACTTGCTAGAATTACAGTTAAATAGTAGTTGAGCTCTTGGTCAATACTAATATCCATGATGCGTCTCTGCGCACGTCAATACCTTCAGGACAAAGAAACATTGTCAACCATTGCATAAGGTGAAAACACCTTCTATTTTATGAATAATTAAATAGATGCTCCGGAAAAATGGGAAAAGATAGATGTCAAAAAGAAGGTCAAAGATTGTGATGAATTTACTGTACAGAAATATTGCAAATCCGAATAGTTCATGTTAAGGCAGTTGAGAGGTAAATATATTCATAAGAGACAGTACTTGACCCCTGAGCCGGGAGACTAAAGGTCAAGGTGTTAAACTCAGATTTTTTTGTCAAAACAAGTTGACAGCATTCAGCAAGCTTTGGATTACCACCCCAAGGTGCACCCTGCCCCCACCCAAACAACTCTCCTCATCTCCCGAAAGTAGCTGATGTTGTCTGGCACACAGTTGCTTCAATGCTTCCATTGAGCATCCAGGATTTAACTCAGTGTAAACGGAACTTAAAATGGATAAACAAGAGATCCCCTGGTGAAAGTTTACTGTCAGAAGGATGGAAAATTGTGGAATCATTGCACAACTCAGTTCTGTCCCACACACACACACGCGCGCGCGCACACACACACACACACGCACACGTACGCACACACACACGCGCGCACACACACACACACACACACACACTTTGCAGCAGAAGTCACCAGTTAGCTATCGAGAACAGCCTGGTCGATTCCCCTGAACTTCCTGCTCCCTCCCCCTGCCTGAAGCTACTTACCTCAAGCCACCTCTGTCGAAGTATATCAGAGATAAAAGGTACTGCAGATGCTGGAGAATCCGAGATAACAAGCATGGGGCTGGTTGAACACAGCAGGTCAAGCAGCATCATAGGAGCAGGAAAACTTGATGTTTCAGGCCGAAACCCTTCATCAGAAATGGGGGAGGGGAAGAGGGTTCTGAAATAAATAGGGAGAGAGGGGGAGGTGGATAGAGGATGGATAGAGGAGACGATAGGTGGAGAGGAGGCAGACAAGTCAAAGAGGCGGGGATGGAGCCAGTAAAGGTGAGTGTCTTCCTCTACATCGGGGAAACCAAGCGGAGGCTTGGGGACCGCTTTGCAGAACACCTGCGCTCAGTTCGCAACAAACAACTGCACCTCCCAGTCGCGAACCATTTCAACTCCCCCTCCCATTCCTCAGATGACATGTCCATCCTTGGCCTCCTGCAATGCCACAGTGATGCCACCCGAAGGCTGCAGGAACAGCAAATCATATTCAGCCTGGGAACCCTGCAGCCCAATGGCATCAATGTGGATTTCACAAGCTTCAAAATCTCCCCTCCCCCAACCGCATCCCAAAACCAGCCCAGCTCATCTCCACCTCCCTAACCTGTTTTTCCTCTCACCTCAAGCCACACCCCCATCTCCTATCTACTAACATCATCCCGCCCCCTTGACCTGTCCGTCCTCCCTGGACTGACCTATCTCCTCCCTACCTACACTCACCTTTACTGGCTCCATCCCCGCCTCTTTGAC
>JAHRHZ010000043.1:28742804-28797122 GCA_024137785.1 Ginglymostoma cirratum
AGCTGGCTTGAGTTTGACGTAGAGTAAGATGGATTGCATGGAAATGAATGGGAAATTGTTTAGTGAATTGGAATTCATTGATAAAGAGCAAATTGGTATGAAATATTATGATGGCAATATCACCATGGTAACTATATCTATGCTATCAACCACATAGTTTTTATTTTTCGAACAGTTAACCCTCTCCAGACAGCATTTCAACATACATATATTACTTTGAACTGTAAGATTAACTCTAGTGGCTGCATGAAATCTCCTGTCTCCCAGGTCAAACCCATTTTGGTAGTTTTTGGCTTACACAGTTGCGTGGTGGCTCAGTGGTTAGCACTGCTGCCTCACAGTGCCAGGGACCTGGGTTTGATTCCACCCTGGGGCAACTGCCTGTGTGGAGTTTGCACATTCTCCCGATGTCTGTGTGGGTTTCCTCCCACAGTCCAAAGATGTGCAGGTGAGGTGGATTGGCTATGCTAAATTGCCCATTGCATTCAGGGATGTGTAAATTAGGGGGATAGATCTGGGTGGGCTGCTCTATAGATCAGTGTGGACTTGTTGGGCCGAAGGACCTGCTTCCACACTGTAGGGGTTATAGTAATAAGTACTAACATGAAACATTACTGGAATACGAAACAACAGAAATATGTTTTGAAACAAAATGTATAAGGAAGAATGTAAGTATTAAAGTCAAGATTTTCTTCCCTTAGTAGTGATGGAGCAGGAAAAGTGCATTGAGAATTCTAGCACTTTAAAACATCAAGAGATATGGCTTTTCCACTCAATGGGAGTATTCACAGTCTAACTTACAGAGCTTCCTGGAGTAGACCTTGGAAAGTTCTGCTGCCAGAGTTTCTTCCGCACTTTCTGTTTGTATTTCAGATTTCCAGCATATTCAGTCATTTGCTTTTATTTGGAAAACTCTTCTTCCTTTCCATTGCTCTACTGTCATTCCTCATCACGGAAAGAAAGAGAATATCTGCTGCTTCTCGCCTCTGTGATGACACTATGGCTTTGAGAGATATATTTTGTCCTACTTTTTTAAAGAAGTAAAGTTGAGAGAGAGAGATGGCGAGCAGTTTACTCAGAGCTAAGAGAGTAAACAACTTGTGAGGCCTTGTAGGTTTTCTTAAGATTGGAACAATAGAAGCAGCCTGAATGGGTGGGGTCAAGCTCTCACAAAACCAGGATTTTAGTTTTAGTTTTTCAGTAGAAGTTGCCGCTTCTTTTGAAGCTGGATGTGGAAGCTCTAATTCCTCTCTCTACTACAGATAAAAGCTGAGGTTCTCTTCCTGCTGGTAGAATTGTATGTGAGACAATCTATTTAACTGAATTTGCCTTTTGCAAAGTGTATGTTTACATGATATTACTATATTGGCACAGTTATTGCTTATTGCTTAAATAATCTATTATTCTGCTAAGTTTACAATAGAATTGAAATTCTAATTCTTTCTTTTGTTGTCTTTTAACTATGGTAAATGAATAAAGTGTGTTTTGCTTCAAGACTGATAGTTTGACCAATCGAATTGTATCTGGAATACAAGACCTGACACTTACCTTTAAAATAAGAAAAAAGTATGGCCAAGATTATCTTCTTAATATAGTTTCAGGGGCTTTGGTACAATCCACAACACGTCTTCCTTTCTTCATGTTTGTCTCTGAGCTAGATACAAGACTTTTGATACAAGACTTTTGTCTTCTTCAGGAAGCCGGAAGCCCTCTTTAATTTTAATTATTTTCCTAGCTGAGGGCAGATGCCATTGGGAAAATATTCTGTTTGTATACTGGTTTCTAATTGAAGAAAATGGATTAGGTTCAAAATGGGGAACCAGCAGTAGGTAGAATCACTGGACCAATTCATTTGTGGAACCAAAACTGTACTGCATTAAAATTCACTTTGTCTACTTCCATTCCCATTCCCGTACTCTTCCTCCTGCTATAATTTTGTGATCTTTTTCAGCTTAACAGCTAGCCCTTCTCAACAATCCATTTTTCCAAATTTGTTCTTTTCCATATCTGCCCATCTACTGCCCAACCAACATCCCCTCATTTCCTGTGTTATTATCCAACTTGTTGTGAAATTCCCTGCTGAAGCATATCTCTAGCGTGAGGGTTGTGAGCTCTGCTTGGACAGGTTCCTGGAGGAGTCTGCAACAACATTCAGAAGTATGAGGGGGACTTTTAAGGAAGCATGCAAAATTAAGAAGGGAATAGATAAGATAGAAGCAGGGAGATTGTTTCCACTGGCTGGTGAAACTAGAACTTGGGGGCATAGCCTCAAAATAACTGGGAGCAGATTTAGGACTGAGTTGGGTAGAAATGTTTTCACCCAAAGAGTTGTGAATCTATGGAATTCCCTGCCCAGTAAAGCAGTTGAGGCTAACTCGTTTAATGCTTTTAAGGCAAAGATAGATTTTGAACAGTAGAGGAAACAGGATTATGGTGAGCAGGTGGGTAAGTGGAGCTGAGTCCATGAAAAGATCAGCCATGATCATATTGAATGGCGGAGCAGGCTATTTAGGCCAGATGGCCTACTCCTGCTCCTATTTCTGATGTTCTTATGTTCTTATGTAATCCTATCCTCAAAACCCTGCTATATTTTCATCCATCTAATATATCCCAATCTCACAGAACATAGCCTTCCTCCATCAGTTGGAACTTCTCAGAACCCAACTGGATGATGTCAAACAGCCTTGTTGCCTTGTTTTAATCTTATCATTAAGAAGAAGGAAGTATTGCGAGAATTGTTTTTAAATGCATCATGTTCATGCCCATACGAAGTATCTTCTGGATTGCTCACACCAATTAGTTTAATTCCTGGAAATTCTAGGGAAATTCTGCAAGATTTGTAACCCTGTCCACCTCCCTTCCTTGTGTTTAGTTTATTTTTAAAGCTCACCTCTGATTAAGCAGTTGGTCTCCAACTAAGATATATTTCTTTGGTTTTCTCATTATGTATCTGTCAAGTAGTTGAGATGTTATCGTATATTGTAAAGAAATTTCTTATACCTGTGCTTCCCACAGCTTTTTGTGCTGTGACACCATTTGGAGGATTAAGTGATCCCTCAGTCGGAGTTGTCTTGGTGGGGTTGGAGGCAATGGGTGAAGTAGGGCAGTTGTTGCTGTAGAACATGATGGAGGGATCCCTGCTGCACACCATTACAAGTTTGACAATTCTATTGTCAATTACAACCCACAGTTTGGGAAACTCACATGATATAGATACAAGTTGTCTAACCTTTTCACACAATTCCAGAAGAAAAACATTTTTTTAAATTAGGAGGAATTTCTTCTCTTGGAGGATTGTTAGTTGATGAAATTCTCTTTCCCAGAGAGCAGTAGAGACTAGGTTATCAGGCAAACTAATTTTGGATTGACAAGGGCATCAAGAGTTACAGAGGGCAGGCAGGTAATTGGAATTAAGCCCACAATCATATCAGCCATGATCTTGTTGAATGACAGAAGATCTTGAATGAGAGAATGGTCTATCCCTGCCCCTATTTCCTATGTTCTCACTTTCTTTCATTTTGCTTAGCTTACCTAAAAAAAATTAAACTCAATTACTTTTTCCTTCTCCTTTTCTCCCACAGAGCTCCCTCTGTCTATTAGTACTGTTTAGAGTTATAACGGATTTCCAAAATATTAGATTTTAATTGGCTGAAAGTTACCTTTGGAGGTTGCTTTTAGTCCAATAGAGAGTTGCGGAAATGAAGATTGACAGTAAACAGCCACAGGGCTAGAGGCTTAAAAATAAACACAGTGTCACACATTCAGATGAGTTGTGCATATATCACAGCTGGTAATCACAAATGTCACTCCAAATATTTCTGTTGTGTTGAGAAGTACAGAATGCTGTAGAAGTTTATTTTTAAATCCTAAGAGAAAAAAACAATTTTTTTTTAATCTGGATGAAACTTATTCTTTTATTTAAAATAAAACCTTGGGAGAAACGTCACCAATTTTTGGCTGGGTACAAGTTGTAGCAAGTTTGGTGGGAGTGATTCACTTTGTGAGACCTGACGAGATTTTCACTCTTTCATTTCTGAAGTGACCAGCATCCCTGGTGTTGATGCCATGTTTAAAAGATTATTGTACAGTTGGAAAAGCACCGTCAGTCCAGAGCTGTCCTTCACCATTCCAGACTTTCAAATGGGTGAAATCTTCACTCTGTTTCTGGGCATGGTTTGCAAGATCCTGCTAGATGGGGTGGGATTTTCTCTTTCCCCCATGTCCAGCAGTGCAGGCCACGAAAACAGACCGTGCCGGCCTAGTGCAAGGTTGCCACCTGGTGGAAGCAGTATGGAGGAAAGCCCAGCACACAAGGAAGAAGGTCAATGTCCTACTTCTCTGTGTCAGGGTAACTGCCACAATGCCTTCCCCATGTCTCACACGCACTCTAGTTCTGCTGTTACACCTATCTCCCAACACTCTCATGTTCAACCACTCTCACTATTCCCTGCAACATCTTACCCACTCTCCCTCACCCACAACAATTAGTGACGCTGCATTGCCAACTCACTCGATTAGAAAACCACCCCATTTCACCATCCCCAACAGTCCGCAATAGGCCAGAAAGACTCAAGATGGATGGTTTACCCCCATTGTGGGGTGTGTGTGTGTGTGTGTGTGTGTGTGTGTGTGTGTGAGAGGGAGAGAGAGAGACCAATGCCCGTGGAATATACCCTGAGATGTTGGTGCCTAGTGTCCAACATGGGGCTCTTTTGGGGTAACTTGAAACTGTCAAGAGCCCACTTTGGTTTCAATGCTGAATTTTCCTGATGGTTAGTTTGTAAGGCAAGTTTGATTAATTTGCAATCAATGTGCTTTTGGGCTGTTAACAAGCTGTTTAGCAAGCAATGAAGACCATCAATTGGGTACTCTCCATGCCCTGATGAGAATCTCAGCATGCTAGTCGAGAAAAATGGGGAAGTTATGACAAGGTGATGTTGGTTTTGAGACAATCATCTCCTCCAAATCTACCACTCATCTTTTTGTAGTCCACGTTGCACAGATCCTAGTAACATTTCACCCCTTGAGTTTGCCTTTTTCTTCAAGTCGCTAACAATATCCCTGGAAAGTATGAGAATTTTCGCCTGTGTTGATAATCCAAGAACGGAATGTTGGTGACAGATAACTTTCTTCAGAGAAATGAGAGAATTCAGTGCGCTTTTTTCTTTGCTATAAAAGGGATACTTTTCTCATTTTTCGCAATTACTCAGAATGTGTATGATTCAAAATATGTTTTGGTGTCTTGCAAAGTTAGTTGGCTCTTTTGATGGATTCAGAATAAAGTCCAGATAGTAACTGTCCAAATCTCTTTGTAGTGAAAGCAAAAGTAAGCTTTTCATGTTGCTTTTCCATTCTGTAAAGGGTTAAAGAAGACTTTGGAGAGACTGTGAAACTGAGAGGTTCCGTCCTTCCCTACTCACTCTTATGATGAAATATTACAGACTTAGTTAAATTGGCCCATATCATTTTTCCGATATGGGGTTGTTGTTTGGAGCATGCATGGCTGCTGTAGAGCAAGTTTGATGCTGCTACCTCCTCCTTTATCTGTTCTGTTGATCTAAGCATAACAGACTTCATTTCACAAACTCAAATGCTATGTGTTGACTGAAGTCTTAAAAGCCAGTTAACCTCACCACAATGTGATGTTATCACCCTGTCTCATGTACTGCTGCTTCCTCCCTAACGGTGATTCAAACCTGTAAAATGCAGATGTTTGAAGATAGAATCACCCAACGATAACAAGCATACAGTCATATGGTTAAGGATCTTGTGGCACTGTGGCAATGCCACCACGTCTGGGCAAGGAGATCTGGGTGTTAGCCTCACCTGCCTAGGAAGTGTATCATAACATGTTTGAACAAGTTGATTAAAATAGCTACAATTATATTGGTAAGTGAACCTTTATTCAGTTACAGAAAAGTTAAAAGGGGTGCAAAAATAACCAGGTCTACATATAGAGTGGACTGATCAGGGGCTGCTTGTCATTAAAATACCCCTGATTCTTCTCAGCAGAAGGATGTGAAGAGTTGTTCTCTGGAGAAAATATGATCATTTAGATCTTGGATACCTTTTATGAATGGAGAATCGGGATGTCACACAGGTCTCCATTTGCTCCATGGAGCAATGGCTCTATCTCTGAATCTGTGTGACGATATTAAAAATAGAACAGCACATTGATAACAGTACTCCTGAACTGTCCCATCAATCTCGATGATTTGACAGGTCATGCTCTAACACAATGTTATGGGAGCTTCAAAAAGAGATCAATGTCAGGTCTCCAGAAGAAGTTCCAAGCTACGTTGCCTGATCCAGATGGATTTGCAGAACCAAACGGTTGATGTTACAGTAAGGGAGTGAAATCTGAGCACTTATCCACTGTGCACTTATCCATCTCCAGAGAGAAAAAAAAACCTTTGGAAATTATGGCCATGTTCTTATATACTTACTGTTGGGTGTTTGAATATGACATTGTCTTCCAGTATCAGGTATGGGCAACATACTGACCTCGTGCTGACCTCCAACCCGAGATCCTCAGATCTGACATCCCTCATCTAACTTAAAATCTCTAACTCCTAAACTTGCACATCTTTGGATTGTGGGAGGAAACTGGAGCAGATACTGGGAGAACGTGTTAATCCCACACAGGCAGTTGCCCCAGACTGGAATAGAACCCATGGCCCTGGCACTGTGAGGCAGCAGTGTTAACCATTGAGACACTATGCCAACCCATGCCTATGGTGAAACTCTGTCCTGCCAGTGGGTATTCTGCTAACCTGGCACCATACCACCTCAAAACCCACACCCCCTTGTCTCCCCAGTACCGTCTTTCCATCGTCTTCCATTTCTCACAATATCCTTTACTTACCTCACATACTTATCCATAAGAGCTGTCAAACTCTGAGCAACAAGTAGACTACAGAATACAGTACTGTAAAAGAGCAATGTTTCCATAGCCATCTTCCGTGCAGCTGGAGCTGAGGATTCCTGAACTGGGTTGTAACAGGAGATCTCTGTTCAGCACAGAAGGCATCTAAAAGGTAAGTGGACAATTCCTAAACTGAGATAACAAGGTGTAGAGCTGGATGGACACAGCAGGCCAAGCAGCATCCGAGGAGCAGGAAAGCTGACGTTTCGGGCCTAGACCCTTGAAACGTCAGTCTTCCTGCTCCTCTGATGCTGCTTGGCCTGCTGTGTTCATCCAGCTCTACAGCGTGTTATCTCAGATTCTCTAGAATCTGCAGTTCCTACTATCTCTGAAACAATTCCTAAACTGATCGGGGTAGGAAATAGGATTTCGGATCCTAACTGGAATTTCTAGGTCAAATCTGGCTGTTATTTTTTTATGGGAATCTAAATGGTTTGAGTTGGATCAATAACAGGAACCCACCTTAATTAAGCAACGTGACAATCTCACAGCGAGGGAATACTGGCATCCCGGGGTAGTTTCCCTGGGATTTGGGCTCAAGCATGTTGCCAGGCTGAAAGGAGGGAGCATCTTAACTGTTACATCTGACCTGGGAGCACTCAGTGTCTGAACTGGAACTGTTAGATTCCTCAGCACTGCCATCCCTCACCTTCACAAGGGTAAATAAATCCATCAAAACTGCAAATGACTCTTTGAACTGAATTGAATTTGTAAAATGCTTTTCTCAAAATCCATGGCGTAAACAGTTCCTTCAGTGGTGATACAAGAGATTTGGGACTCTAATGTGCTGACTCCAATCCTCCTTACAGCATAATTGTGTTTAATTGTTTTCACCCTTAGCAAAATCTTCACCTACTGTGCATGAATTAGTGTGTTATAATTACAATACAAAGATAACATCAACTAAGTGCAGTATAATATTTTTCAAAAATATGTTAAAATAGTCTTGGGTTACAAAAATCACTTTTCCCATGCCAACCTCTGCTGAAATGTTACAAATGTTGCACCTTTCAGTAAGAGGTAGTGTGGGAGATTGGTCATGAATATATCAATTAATGATTCTGGGGACATTAGTTTAATAAACTATCTGCATCAGGTGGGGCACCACATCATTGTTTAGGGCTTCCAGGACCTGCCTGGGTCATTTTGATCGGTAATAACATGCCTCACTAGCACTTTTAAGTTAATAGGCTGTAAGGTGTGGGGGCAAATGTTGCTGTCTTTGGCATTGAATCTTTTTCCTTACGGCAACATTGAATGCCAATACGTGAGCAAACATCAAATAAATGTCTGGCCGTTCTACTATTAAACAGAAGGGCTGCTGGAAGCTGTAGCCCAGAGTTGAAAGCCAACTTAAGTTTGTAGGGATATAGCCCAGGCACCCACAGTCCAATCATACCTTGTGCCAGTAAAACTGGAGTCAATGAGAATTAGGGGAAAGACTCTCCATTAGTTGGAGTCATACTTATCACCAAAGAAGGTGATATCATCTTAGGTCCAGGACAGCTCTGCAGAAGTTCCTCAGTATAATGTCCTAAGTCCAACAATTTTGGGCTGCTTTATCAACAACCGTATTTTCATCATAAGGTTAGAAGTCGGGATGTTCACTGATGGTTGCACAAAGTTCAGCACCATATGAGACTTCTCAGATACCATGTTCAATGCAGTAAGGCTTGGACAACATGCTGGCTTGGACTGATAAGTGGCAAGTGACATCTGTGTCACACAAGTGTCAGGCAACAGTCATCTCCAGCAAGGGAATCCAACCATCACGTTTCAACATTCATTGGCATTAACATTACTGAACACCTCACTATCAATACTCTACAGTTACAATTAGCCAGAAGCTGAACTGGATCATCTATATAAATACCGTGGCTACATGGACAGGTCAGAGGCAGGGAATTCTGTAGCAATTAATACAACTCTGAGACTCCCCAAAGTCTGTCAGCCATCCACAAGATACAAGTCAGTGTATGATTTAATAATCTCACCTATCTGGATGTGTACAGCCCCAGTAACACTCAATAAGCTTGACATCATCCAGGACAGAGCAACATATTTGATTGGCGTATGATCTAACTCTTGCAACATTCACTTTGTCCAATGAGAATGACAGAACTGCATACCATCTACAAGATACACCACAATAACTCAACAAGGCCCCCTAGAGGACACCTCCCAAATCTGTGACCTCCACTACGTGGAAGGGCAAGAGCAGAAAACACATGGGAACACCGTGAACTGTAATTTCCTCTCCAAATTGCACATCATCGTCGCTGGGTTAAAATCCTGGAACTCCCTCTCCAACAGCACTGTGGGTGTGTGTACACGCATGGGTAGAAACAGTTCAAGAAGTCAACTGCCTGCCACTTTCTCCGTGGCAGTAAGGAATGGACAATTAATGCCAGGCTAGCCAGGAATGCCCACATTGTTAGACTGAATTTAAAAAAAAAGTCTTGTTCATTAAAATGTGGGTGGGTGACAATTTTCACATAAGGGCTTGTGAAGGCCACTGCCCATACAAAACAATAACTGCCTTCAATCACATTTGGATTTCATTAATGAAAAGTGCAAAATATAAAATGTACAAATTAGACTAACAGCAGCGGGTGCAGGATTTGAGGAGTGGCTTGGAGAAGTAGTAAGCCCTTTTGAAGAGGGGATGTGTCCTTTTGGAAGTGGTCCCAGGACAGGTGCCATTCAGTGAAGTGTCCTTAGGGTTGTTAAAAGCAAACACGAATACGTCAAAAAGTACATTTGCTCACTGGTGCTGTCAGCTCATTGGACATTGCAAGAAAACTGTCAATAGATCATGACCAGAGCTATCAAAAGGAATGGTCAAATCATTCAGAAGTCCTGCGCTCTAAATGTTTTGAAAAAAAACTGGCTGAGTGTTTAAAAAAACAGAACTTGCTAGTTTATCTTGTCTGTTGGCTTATGTCCAAGAGGTATTAATACTGGACTAAAGTTGAATGACTGACTTCATAGCCTTTCATTATCACTGTGGGAGACTCTCCATTCAGAGTTTGATAGGCAGCTTCAAGTGGTTGTATGCTGTTTGCAGTGGAATTGTAAATTGTAATGCTTGTTTTTATGAGGAATTAAAGGAATTTACATGGAGTGAATGAATTTTAATGAATGAGTGTTTTTTTCTTAAACAATGAATTCTTAAAGAAACATTTTAGATTTAATTTAATATCAGCATGATTCCTGAGTCCTGCCCAGGTGGGTACTGGTTGAGTTGGCATGGTAGTTGTAACTGTGAACATTGGGAGCAGTGGAAAGGAAAAAATTGGCAGCAATGGCTATTAAATGCCAAGAGGGTTAGTGGGTAGATGGGCATTGTTTGATACAGAGGGTTGTATGGGGTGCTGGCTGGAACACATGAGGTGGCATGAGGTGTGGATGTTGTGTGGGGAGGTCAAAGATAGTGAGGGATGAGGGGTGGCGGGCTGTTTTGTGTTGTACTTTTAAAAGAATCTTCAACAGGGAATTTTGTAAGGAGTATAAGCCTGTCCGCTTCATGAAGCTGGGGGAAGCGACACATTGAGCTTTAGGTGGTGCATGTTCTGCCAATTGCCACTTCCTTCCATGGGAACACTATCAATTGGTGGAGATGGATTTATCTCTCTTTCTTTGTGTAGTTTCATTGGGAAAGAGATCATTTACAACCCTCCGTCCTGGGTAGAGCAATAGTGATCTTTTGGATGTAGTTGCAAGCAGCTGCCTGACTGATGTAACAAAGGCCATCAGATGCTGGTTTGAAAATCAAAACAATTCCTGAGGAGGTTTGTAGACCCTATTTATGGTGCCTGTGAGTGTAAAGCCAGAAATATTTTATGTAGTATACTTCGCATAAACAACCTTCAGTCCAGCCATTTCCATATCCTCATCTTCCTCTTCCTGGTACAATCGAAGGGCTTCCCCTTAAGGAATCCCTATCCTCAGTGCCAATAAAGATTATTCAAAAAGCTGACGTAAATTCATGATTGAACCTTCATAACAATAAGATCAACATGCAGTCAAAATCCTCTCGAAAACCTGAGGGATTCCTCCCTGTAGGTCCAACTGCAATTATACAGTGGTGGTGATTATTTATGTAGGAAATTGAGGAGAAAGGATTGGATGTGTCAATTCATCATACCATTATGCTGCAGGACATAAAGTGGACTGGCAATTTTTGGTAGAATAATTCATGTGCCGTTTTGAGGCATCAGCCTTAGAATTTAACCTGTTCCAGGTATTAACTCCATTTCAATGAGGGGTTTGTAGGATTTGGAGAAGAATCCAAGCTGGGAAGTCGGGACTAATTGCAACCTTCAAGTTAAAGGAAGGCTGAAGGATGAAGAACCACTTGGGCTATGGCTGAAGAAGTTAGACTAACAAAGACATGGGAGAGAAGGAAAAAGTATGGAAGCAGCCAGAGGTGAAACAGGCTGGGGCAGGAGACAGAGGATACACTGCGATGGGTTGGAAGAACAGAGTGCAGGACCTGGTAGAGAATTCAAGAGGAGAAAAGGTTGGGTGAAGTGAGCATCCAGAGGAAAAAGGACAGAGTTTGATGTGGAGGGGCTCGGTTGGGTGAGAACATAGGTATGGTTAAGGGAAGGTAAGGGAAATTCACAATGGATACCAGCAGGGATTTAAGACTAAGAATA
This sequence comes from Ginglymostoma cirratum, assembly GCA_024137785.1. Classification (NCBI taxonomy): domain Eukaryota; kingdom Metazoa; phylum Chordata; class Chondrichthyes; order Orectolobiformes; family Ginglymostomatidae; genus Ginglymostoma; species Ginglymostoma cirratum. The sequence goes on from JAHRHZ010000043.1 coordinate 28,754,391, forward strand.
ACCAAGGACACAACTTTGTCAAGAAAGCTTTGCAGGATGAGAAAATGGGGAGGGAAAATAGAGTGAGATGGGTGGGAGTGGGAACTGTTTAGGAGAGTGTGAGATAGGAATGGGGAGCAGATAGAAGGATAGAGTGGCAATAGAGAGCCAAAGGAAAGGATGGGGCAGTTGAAAATAAACTGGAACTGACAACGGCAAACTAAACAAAGGTCTAGGCTTCTAGCAATAAGATTAAGTAATTAAAGATGAGTGTTCTGCTGGGGAAAGTTTGATGTGAGGGCTAGTCGGGGGAGGTGGGACATGATGCATAAAACTTGATGACAACTGGCTGAAAACAGGGTGAAATCCTGTCCAATCAGAGGAACCAGTCCATTTAAATACCAAGCAGAAGGATACAAAGGGATGTTAAGATGGGATGTACCGAGAGGTTGATTGGGCATCAGCGGCAGGTAATGAACCTCAGATCAAATGGGAAGGACATCATCAGATATGATGGGAGGTTGACAGTAAGGAGCTGAAGGAGAAGTTTGTGAACGACACCAAAATTGGTGGCATAATAGACAGTAAAGAAGGTTTTCTAAAGTTACAGAGGGATCTTAATCAGTAGCATCAATGGGCTGAAAAATGGCAATTGGAGTTCATTCTGGATAAATGTGAGGTGTTGCAATTTCGTACAACAAAAAAGGGTGGGGCTTATACAATTAATGATAAGGCCTTATGTGTTATAGGACAGAGGGACCTAGGGGTGTAGGTGGATTATTCTTTGAAGTTTGTGTCACATGTAGACAGGATGGTGAAAAAGGCGTTTAGCACGCTCGCCTTCATTGTTCAGTCCTTTGAGTATAGGAGTTGGGAAAGGTTGTACAGGACATTGGTGAGGCCATTTCTTGAATACTGTGTTCAGTTCTGGTCACCCAGTTATAGGAAGGATATTATCAAGCTGGAGAGGGTTCAGAAGAGATTTACCAGGATGTTGTTTGGTATGGGAGGTTTGAGTTATAAAGAAAGGCTGGATAGGCTGGGACTCTTTTCACTGTTTTAATCAAGGGTCCCAACCTGAATCATCGATTTTCCTGTTCCTCTGATGCTGCCTGACCTGCTGTGTTCCTTCAGCCCCACACTGTGTTGACCCTGACACCAGAATCTGCAGTTCTTGTTATCTCTTTTCACTGGGGTGTAGGAAGTTGAGAAGCAATTTGATAAAAGTTTATAAAGTAATGAGAGGTATAGGTAGAGTTAATGGTAGTTGTCTTTTCCCTAGGATGGGGAATTTCAAGTCAAGGGGGCACATTTTTAAGGTGAGAGGAGAGAGATTTAAAAAAGACATTAGAGGCAGATTTTTTTCACAGAGGGTGGTTCGCATGTGGAATGAACTTCTTGAGGAAGTGGTGGATGTGGGCACAATTATAACATTTAAAAGACGTTTGGGTAATTACATAAATAGGAAAGGTTTGGGGGGATATGGGCCAGGAGCAGGCAGATGGGACTAGTTTAGTTTGGGATTATGTTCAGCATGAACTGGTTGGACCAGAGGGTCTGTTTCTGTGCTGTATGACTCTATGAGGGAGGTTTACAGACAGCAGCATATTGGGATGATGTTCAATAGGGGATAAAGGATAGTCTTTGCATGGAGGACTGTACCATTGTGCGATGCGAACGCAGCAGTTTTATTGTTAAACACAGCACTGTAACTTAAAAGCTGGAAAATCTTTGAAGAGTAATTTTACTTTTGGGATGCTTTCTTCAGCAGGGTAATGGTTGGTAAGTTCAGCCATACACAATAAAGTCAAGATGCAGAAGATTGTCTGTTCTTCTAAAATAGGAGAAACTGCACTCCAGTGGCCAAACTGGAGTGGAATGATACCGACAAATGGAAAATTTATTCTCAACCTTTCTATACAGGCTAACAGAGTAAACAGAACAAATTCAGCACATCATCACTTGATCACTGGAAGTACTTTTGTAATATTTATGAGATATAAATAAATCTGGAGATGGGAAAGCCCTTGAAAGATGTGAGAAGATCAAACGTAAAGGAACTTGATATTTGATCTAATAGGCTTTTGTTTTGTTTTGTTTCCCAAAGATACACTCTTCCAAAGATATGAACAAAGATGCTTTGGAAAATTGACAATGAAGTACACTATAACTTCTCCTGCTAGAGAAACATAAGACCAGAAGAAATAGGAACAGAAGTAGGCCATTCAGCCCCTTGAGTCTGCTTTGCCAATCATTGGGATTATGACTGATCCAATATCTTCACATCTACTTTCCTGCATTTTCCCTGTAAGACTTGCTTTCCCAACTGATCAAGAATCTATCTCAGCCTTAAATATACACAAGGACTCTGCGCCCCACAGCTCTCTGTGGCAAGGAATTACATAGACTCACAACCCTCTCAGAGAAGAAATTCCTTCTCATATTCTTAAATAGATGCCCTTGATTCTGAGACTATGCCCTTTGGTCCTCAGAGCAAACACAGGAGCAAAAATCAACATGCCCCTTTTAAATTCTTAACACTATTGACTCTGGCATGAAGTCAAAATCACACTTTTACAAAATGAAAGCTTATGTGGTCTGCAGGAACCCACATGTTTTGTTCAATTCAGTTCAGGAGATAATCTTTGATCAATTCCCACTAAGTAGTACCAATTGATCAGTACTCTGGACCTGATCTGCTCATAAGTTTTCCCAAAAGGAGCACGAGGGTAAATGTTAGATATTTTATGGCTGCTTGGAGTAGCATTGATTATTGGGCACAAGTTTGAATATATCCAGACAATTTTAACATTTACTATACTTGGACATGTTATGCCACACCTGTGTGGTAGATGAAACTTGAACCCTGAACTTCTGGTGGTAGGGGCACTGCCAATATGTCATTCGAGCCCTTGGCTGTTGCTTAATGTTGAATAACATGCTCATCTAATTGACAACAATCTTAGATGCAGCCACAGAATCTAAGAGAATGGATTCCTGGTACCTTCAAATCATAACATCTCCTTCTTATTTTTATTGTGTCATGGGTCCCAGCTTGTCTTCTGGAAACCTCAGTAAAGGATACTAAAGGCCCTCCATGAATATAACACACGTAAACTCCCTCTGGTAGTACAAATGATAATTGTGTTATTTATTGTGTGGAGCCAATGAGAACTGAAACATCCTGGGCCCAGGCAATACTGTTAAAATGGTATCAGTGTTCCATGAAGCAATTGGTCACATTATCTCTCTAAGTGAAATGTTTGAAAGCTATCGATTCACTGCATTCTTGTCACCTCTCCCAACCCTCCATCCACTAAACAAATTATGGTTGTTACTTTAGGGTTATTATCAAGTGGGACCCATTGCAACAATATGTGGATACCGAAACTGCCTAAGGCCTGGATCAAGGTCACCTGCGATACCTGCATTTAGCCTCCTGATAGGCTTAGAGGTGAAGAATGGTCACTCGATCAAACTATACAAAGTTTCTGTGTGGTCATGCAACTCGTACGTTACCCTGAGTCAATGTCTTCAGAAAAAGATGGGTAAAAATTTTAGTTGATGGCAAACGACACAGTTTGATGCTGGATAGCATCAGTTCATATTTCATTGTCAATATGCTGCAGGACTCACCAAGGCAGCTTGAACTTGCTTTGTGAGGTAGGCTATGGAGGATATGCTACTGATGATGTTCATCTGTGTTTATCTGCAGATATGTTTTTTCAGCAAATACGCTCACATCTGAACCAATAACTAAGTTGACAATTCAGTACAGTACTGAAGGACTGCAACACTGACAGTGGAGTTGTCTTTCATATGAAAGATTAAACTGAGGTTCTGTCTGTCGTCTCAATCAGATATCTAAGATTCCTGGGCACTAACTGAAGAAGCGCGGGGCACATTTATCCCTCAAACAGTATCTAGAAACAGACAACTTAATTGCTTATTTCATTGCTACTTGTGGGAGCTTATTGTTTGAAAATTGACAGCTGCTTTTTTTACATTTTGACAATGATGACATCTCAAACAGTAATTTCGTTTAGCATGAAGCAGTTTAGGGCACTTTGAGGTTGGACAGTTACTACATAACTTCAAGCTTTCTTGTTCGGACAGAGCTCAAACGCTTTTGAAGCTGCTTCCTTTCTGTCATGGGTATGGTTAGGACAATTGGATAGGGTTTACGTGCGAAAGGGTCCTCAAATTAGCAAAATGTGACCTTTGGCTCTTGTGGGGCTGGTAACCTGCTGCCTGGATTTCTTTTGGGTCCTGGCCCCAAAATGTATGATCATCAAGTGAGATGACAAAACGTTGAAATGCGAAAGGGCTAATTGACTTGGGTTTGATTTGGGATCCAACTGGAGGACTGAAGTTGGCCTGTGGATGATACCCAGTAATGGGAGGCCCTTTGAAAAGCTGATCAAGTAGGTGCACTGAAGCAACAGCAAAGCTGCAGCCTTGTGGCAGCCAAGTGTTGGTGCTATCATGGAGACACCATGACTTCTCGGTACCACCTTTGTGGCTCGGACTGGCCAAACCTGGCACATGCACAAACACCAAGCTTTCAGAGGTGGACCAAACCGATCCCAGGAAGGCCTGATCGAGGAGATGGTAGGAAATGCCAGACAGTCTCAGAAAACCCAGGAAAGCTCGTCACCCTGTCTTTACAGGGTCGAGCGACCAGCAAGAAAGATATTTTGTTCCCAATGTTTGGAAGAATAAATCCACCTGGAGAAACAAATTGTTTCGGCTGGTGACAGAGGTCACAGCCGCCAGAAAATGGGTCCAACGCAGCAAAAAATTCAACTGGATAAACCTGAAAAGATAAGTGGTAAGCAACAACCAGCTGACAGGCTCAGAACCATGTAAGCAGCACCAAGGCCACAAGCCCGTAGAGTCATAGGGCTGTACGGCATAGAAACAGACTCTTCAATCCAACTCATCCATGCTGACCAGATATCCTAAATTAATCCAGTCCCATTTGCCGGCATTTGGCCCATATCCCTTTAAACCCTTCTTATTCACATATCCATGCAGATGCCTTTTAAATGTTGAAATTCTACCAGCCTCCACAATTCCTCTGGCAGCTCATTCCATTCACGCACCACCGTCTGGATGAAAAAGTTGCCCTTCGGTCCCTTTTAAATCCATCCCCTCTCACATTAATCCTATGCCCTGTAAATCATAGGATCCCTACAGTATGGAAACAGGCCATTCGGCTCATCGAGTCCACACCAATCCTCTGAACAGCATCTCACCCAGACTCACCCCGACTCACCCCCGACCTGCATTTCCCACTGTAGACACTATGGGTAATTTAGCATGGCCAATCCACCTAACCCACACGATTTTGGACTGTAGGAGGAAACCAGAGCAGGCAGAGGAAACCCACGCAGACACAGGAAGAATATGCAAACTCCACACAGACAGTCACCTGAGGCTGGAATCAAACCTGGGTCCCTGGCGCTGTGAGGCAGCAGTGCTAACCACTGAGACACCGTGCTGCCCTCCACATTTGGACTCCCCCACCCCAGGGAAAAGACCTTGCCTATTTACCCTATCCATGCCGCTCATGATTTTATAAACCTCTATTAGGCCACCCCTCATTCTCTGACCCTCCAGGGAAGATACCCCCAGCCCCTTCAGCCTCTCCCTATAGCTCAAACTCTCCAGCCCTGAAACATCCTTGTCAATCCTTTTCTGAACCCTTTCAAATATCACACCATCTTTCTTATAGCAGGGAGGCCAGAATTGCATGCAGTATTCCAAAAATGGCCTAACCAATGTCCTGTACAGCCGCAACATGACCTCCCAACTCCTATACTCAATGCACTGGGCAATAAAGGCAAGCGTACCAATTGCCACCTTCACTATCCTGTCCACCTGCGAATTTGTTTTCAAGGAACTATGAGGCTGCACTCCAAGGTCTCTTTGTTCAGCAACACTTCCCAGACCCTCACCGTTAATTGTATAAGTCCTGCTCTGATTTGCTTTTCCAAAATACAGCACCTCACATTTATCTAAATTAAACTCTATTTACCAAACCTCTGCTCATTGGCCCATCTGATCAAGATCCCATTGTACTCTGAGGTAACCTTCTTCATCGTCCACTACACCTCCAATTTTGATGTCATCTACAGTCTTACTAACCATACCTCTTAGGTTAATATCCAATCATTTATATAAATGACAAAAAGCAGTGGACCCAGCAACAATCCTTGCAGGACACTGCTGGTCAAAGGCCTCCAGTTTGAAAAGCAACCCTCCACCATCACCTTCTGTCTTCTACCTTCGAGCTAGTTCTGTATCCAAAATGGCTAGTTCTCCCTTGTATTTAGGAACCCGATTGAATGCCTTACTGAGGTCCAAATAGATAGAGTCCACTACTCTGCCCTCATCAATCCTCTTTGTTACTTCTTCAAAAAACTCAATCAAGTTAGTGAAACATGTTTTCCCAAGCACAAAGCCATGTGGACTATCCATAATCAGTCCTCGCCTTTCCAAATACATGCAAATCCTGTCCCTCAGGATTCCTTCCAACAACTTGCCCACCACCAAAGTCAGGCTCCCTGGTGCACTAGCTTTTCCTTTACCACCTTTCTTAAATAGTGGAACCATGTTAGCCAACCTCCCGTCTTCCTGCACCTCATCTGCGGCCATTGATGATACAAATATCTCAGCAAAAGGGCCCAGGAATCACTTCCCTACCTTCCCACAGAGTTCCGGAGCACACTCAATCAGATCCCAGTGATTTATCCACTTTTATCCATTTGAAGATGTCCAGCACCTCTGTAATATGGATTCAACAGACTGAATGGCCACAGTTCAGTCGAACATTGCTACAGTTAGTGGCCAGGTGCATCATCAGGACATCTGTGCTCTTTACTGGACAGCCGTGTCTGGGTCTGAAAGGGTTAATGCTGAGGGCTGCCTTTAGCACTAGCCCCATGATGGATGGCGTATGGATTTAGAGGTCTGCGGGGCAACAGCTCAGGATCCCAAAGGGAGTAAGAGCTTCCATCTGGCTCCTCCTTCTAGACTCTGTAATGATATCTGTCATGTAAAAATAACTTCTTTATCAATGCTATGATACAATAAACTGCATCTTGTTTAACATAAGAACCGCTTTTCATTCGACTACATCAGACAATCTGAATAGCAGGTTCCTCCCAGGAAAGAGGATAATGACAGCAAATCCAACAGTTACTTCATTTTTTTAGTTCAAAGATATACCAGAGTCCAATAACTGGACAGACCCTCATTGTACTTTGGCAGAAAGACCTCAGACAGTGGTCTTTCCCCACTGCATCTTGGTGGCATCTGCCCCAAGCATTACTGCACCCGTCAGCATGTTACCTTGGACCTTAGAATGTGCCAGTCTGCAACACTAGGTCAAGGTCAATTCTTTGCTCTGGAAGACTAACAGGCTTTGGGCAGACCAAAGAGCGCCTTTCATTGAGTTGATGATCCTGCAGGCATAGTTGAAGTTTGTCTCGGTGTGTATCCAAGGGAACAGACTACAGAGCACAGAATCCTGCGTCACGGAGCGGCTCGAGACAAACGTCGACACTGCATCTCTTCCCAGAGTTCCTTTGCAAAGGCATATTCCTGAAGGAGATGTGTGACCGACTCTACCTCTCCCTGCAGCCACTTTGAGGGTAACGTGTGATAGCGCGGAGAGTCTGGGCATACATGAAGGGTCTCACAGGTAGTGCCCTTCTCACCACTAGCCAAGCATTGTCTTGGTGCTTGTGGAAAGTTCTGGTGATGAAACATTCTGCTAAATGACTTTGGCAGTTTGCTCAGGGAACTACCTGACAGGACCCTCCTTCTCTTTTTCCCACAGGGTTTCAAGAACACTATGTGCTGACCACTTCCTGATGGACTTGTGCTCAAAGGTGTTTTGCCATGCAAATTTCTTCACAAAGGACAGGCAACAGGGAGCAATCCAATTACCTGGAGTATTCCGTAGCAATGAGGCCAGACCCATCCTTTGCACACTGGGGACAGATGGAAGCCCCATACATCATGATTTTTGGTGTTTGCACACTGACGGTCTACACACAGCTTGATGCAGCCTCACACAAAGGTGGTCTTCAGGATGAGGGCATCATTGTGTACGTTCTTCCCCACCTTGTCCAGAGTTATGTACATGGTGGTCCCTGTAAACATAATTCCTCTCTGACCTCCAAATGAAATGGAAAATGGCTGAGGTGACTGCAACAGTGCAGCTTCTAGGAATGGGCCAGACCAGTGTCATGTATGATAACAGAGAGAGTGCCTCACACCTGATGACCAGGTTTTTACCCGCAATGTAGAGGGAGCAGTGCTCCCAACTGCCTAGTTTCTGCCTCACCTCGGCTTTGACCTGCAGGCCTCAACTGCTTGGAACAGACACTACTCTCAGTCTTGCATCCTTCCTGATGCACTCAGCAAAAGGCTGTATACTACACACAAACAGTCCAGGAGAGAGTGGACACTCCTGCTTGACTCTAGATCTGATTGGGAAGCTTTCTGATTCCCTCCCATTGACTGTTCTGCCCAGTACAGCACTGGTTTGGTTGGGGTGAATGACCAATCCCAGTGCAGATCTGGCCTGGTTGGTGATGACCTTAGACAGGATTTTGCAGTCTGTATTCAGCAGTGAAATTGGTGACAAATTTCTAATGTCCTTCTGCTCCCCCTTCTGCTTGTAGATGAGGGTGATGATACCTTTCCCCATGGATTTGCAGCAATCCAGGAGGACTCTCTTCATGAAGAAGGTCTAGTCAGCCGGCAATCATTCCTTCACCTTCTTCACGGTCACGCTGACTGTACTGCAGACCTCCAGGCCTGGGGCGCAGGCACTAGCAGAGGCCGTAGCTCTGGTTGGCTGGTCACCGAATTGGCATTAGGCCGAAGCCAGCGTAAAGATCCGTCAACTGCAGCCCAGCTCAACAATCCTCCAAGCTCCGTTTGCAATCATGAGCCAGCAATGATCTCAAGATCTTCTGATGATGTAGGTTCACAGTTCAGACTCATCTTGGGAGACCCACCTTCTGGAGCATAGTATCTCCCTGTTGGGGGGAGTCAACTCATATACCGTGGTGTGCATTGGTGGGGAATCATCCTGCAATACAGTGGAGCAGGGGAACACGCCATCTCATTAATGCCAGTTTAAAGTTTGCCCCAGCTAATGGGTTTGGTCCACTCGTGGTGTGCTAAATGTACTGTTTATTAGTTGGACTGTATTTATCTCCTCTTACATGTTTACTTAATACCTTATAGTTCAGATGCAATATACTGAAAGCACAAGTGATGAACTAATCAGGAAGATCCTGGATTAATAATAGCATAGAATCAATGAGACAGATTTTGACTCCATGCATCGGTATTAAGCAATTGAACATGAATCACCAGCCTACTCATATACCTCTCTCCAATTTTGTATCCATTGATTTCAGTGGTATTACCAAGTAAAATGCACTCTCAGTTCTCATGGCATGTTCTCCACAACTCCAGTGATACATCAGATACATCTCAGCAGGTTAGAGAAATCACTTTGCTGATCCTAGATTGTAGGATTGTCTTTGCAACTCCACAGACATTGATAGCAAAAAAAGGGTAAAGACTGAAATAACTCCTCAGAGGCCGGTATCCTGTCACCAAGTCACTCTTTATTTACACATGCACAGTATTGACACTGGTCCGGCTTCCTCACAATCAAGTCTCAGAGTGAACAGAACTTCTGACGCTTCTGTTTATATCTGTCAGCCAGGGCTCCCTGATTAGACCAGGTTAACAGTCCCACTCAGGGAACTCATTCTGAAGTCCACCAGGATGACCATGTTACAATCACCACATAGACTGTTCTATTATGATGATATTTGAGTCCAAAATAGAGCACCCTGGAGGGTGCAGCCAATAGGAGCTGATGTCTTTGGAAGGTTGGAACTGACACCCTAACACTCTGTACTTAAGGGAAGTATTAAATTAACATTGAACTGTTCTTCCTGAAATTACAGAACAGCTGTTTGGAGAGAGATAGCAGGAACTGCAGATGCTGGAGAATCTGAGATAACAAGGTGTAGAGCTGGACACAGCAGGTCAAGCAGCATCAGAGGAGCAGGAAGGCTGATGCTTCGGGCTTAGACCCTTAACAATGATTTCTTTAAATTATCCACACAACCTCCCACCCTTCCAATCCATCAGCTTTTCTTCTGAAGGTGCTTTCTAAAAGAATTGGAATTAAGTTTATTGTCACATGTGCTGAAGTACAGGGGTACAGGGATATTGTGAAAAGCGTACAAAGTCGCCATTCCTGGCAACATTTTAGGTACAAAGGTGCCTAAGTACAAAATCTTGGTAGAAAATCTCTTGGTAGAAAATGTAACGTAGTGTCAATCCCCTGCCTTTTCCCTGTAACACTGCGTGCTGTTTCAATTTAGTGACCCTTCAAAGCCGTCTTGAATGCCTCAATTGAACACCCCAACCATTCATTGTGTGAAAAAGTGTATTTTCTCACATCACATTTGCTTCTTTTGATAAACACTTTCAGATTGTACCCGCTGCTTCTTGATGGGGACAGTTTCTTCCTCTCCACTTTGTCCAGAATGCTCATTGTTTTAAAAACTTCTAGCATATTACCTCTTAGCCTTCTTTTCACCAAGGAAGTAGTCCCAAATTCTCCACTCATTCCTCATAACTGAAGTTTCTCTATGTTTCTATGCTTCTATGTCTCATCACTTCATAATTTCTTCATTGTATTCACATCCTTTGAAATGCATGGTGCCCAGAATCGCATACAATACTCCAGCTGCCATCTAACCATTGTCTTATATAAATTCATTATAACCTCCTGGCTCTTGTACTGTGTGCTCCTACTAGCGAAGATTAAATTTCTATATACTTTATTAGCAGTTCTCCCTACCTGTTCAAACAACTTTAGTTGCTAATGTTATTTTGATCCCATCTTATATCATTACTGAACAGGTCAGAAACCTGGCTTGATAGATCATATTTTGTTATGTTATGAGAATATGGTTGCTCGCTGAAATACAAGCAAATCATCCTGGCTATCGAAATGCTTGCAACGTAATTATTAACCTCAGATACATAAAAATGTTACAAACTCAAATTCAAACCCTAAACTTAAATGAACTGATGTTAAAAACTATAAATCAGACAGTTAATATTTCAATGTACTTATAACCTCAAATCTCTCTGCTCTGGCACACCTTTAGAATAGTCCTGGCAGCATCAGAGGAGCAGGAAAGTTGACATTTCAGGTCAGGATCTTTCTTCAGAAATGGGGGAGTGTGAAGGGAGCTCAGAAATAATTAGAGAGAGGAGGGGTGGGGTTGGGTGAGAGCAAGTGTTTTAGAAGCCACAGAGAAAACTGTTTTGGAGGATGTGGATGTTGTGTATGTAGAGGTTGTCGTGGTCAGGGCCAAATTGAGATGGCCTAACTGTAGATTGGATTCCATTGGGGATGATCTGGTTCCGTAGACAGGTACTGAGAAAGACAATATGGCTGTAGGGCCTGGTTTGCTTCAGTATGTGGTTGAGCAGTTTCAGAGCCAAAGAGATTAACAGAGGGTTGCAGTGGGAGATAGATCCACTGAGGTCTTTCCAGAGGGAGGAGGATAACTTCTTCCTGGTGGGCATCCATAGAAGAGCCTTCACAGTGGGGTTATAACTCATTCAGAGAAGGTAAGAACTGCTGATGATGGAGTCAGAGATAACACAGTGTGGAGCTGAGAGCTTATCTCTGACTCCAGCGTCGGCAGTTCTTACTATTTCTTAGAATAGTCCTCTTTGTTTTATACTCTCTTTCTTCTTTGTATCAAAATACATTAATTCACACTTCTCTGCATTGAATTTCATCCGCCACCTAATCCACCCTCTCCACCAATTGGTCAATGTCTTTTGAACTTCGACATTGTTCTCCTCACAGTTTATAATTCTCTCAGATTTTGGTCATCCACAAATTTTGAAGTTAGCCCCTGGTCACCGAGATCTATGTCATTTATATATATTGGGAAAAGCAAGGGTTATAATCCCAATATTTGGGAAATTCCAAATCTTCAAGTTCCTTTTCAGTCTGAAAAATACCCGTGAACCATTATGCTCTCATTTCCTATCACAGTGTTCAGGTCGCTACTCTCCCTTTTATCCTATGATTTATACCTTTCCTCACAAGTCTTTTGTGTGGCACTGTGTCAAACGTACTTTGTAAGCCTATGTATACCACATCAACAGCTGAGCACTTAAAAAAAACACTGTGATTGTACAATCTAATACAGAGAAAGACCAGAGTCAAGCACCTTCTGGTTTGAATGAACTCCACACTATGAGATACTGCATGTATCCACACATCGTTTGAAGAATTTGCAAAGATGTTATTAGTGAGGAAATCTATCTTGTTCTTGGTAGCAAGGAGCAATATTAACGACTCCAGGCAAGGTTAATTAAAAGTTAAACATTAGCTTCAGCTGTACTTGTAATCTTGACATCCAGAAGTTTCAGAAGATTAAAAAATTATGAGGGGGGTGGATAGAGCGAATAGCCAATGCCTTTTCCTCCGGGTAGAGGAGTCCAAAACTAGAGGTTTAAGAAAGGGAAAGAGTTAGAAGGGACTTAAGTGGCAACTTTTTCACACATGTATGGGATGGGCTGCCAGAAGAAGTGGTGGAGGCTGGTACAATTACAACATTTAGAAGACATCTGGATGGGTTTAGAGGGATATGGGCTAAATGCTGGCAAATCAGGCTAGATGATAGATCATGGCTTTGATAAGTTGGGGGACCACAGGCTCTGTTTCCATATTGTAATACTCTGTGAATCTATGACTCTAGGTTACATTCATAAGAGTAGGCAGTATGAACTTTATTACCTCTAACACCGACACAGTGCAGCTCCATTAATATTCTCAATAAATATGCTCATACACCCCAACATCACAAAAACTCTTATTTCTACTTCGCCAATTCTAATTAATAGTTACACATTTGCAGTAAATTAATTTTAATGAAAAATCTCAATTAGTGGTATTGTAGGCATTAAAGAAAATTAGTTGATCAGAAAATTGTTAAGGAGGCATGCCATGTTTCCTTCAACCTACAGATCAAACCTGTAACGAAATTTCATGTGAATGTGCATTTTTAAAAATATCCCAACCTTCAGGGAATCATGTGCCTCTTAAATCCAATTATCATACATTTTCTGCATGTGTGCCTTTACAGATGCTGATATTAAATATTTTGTCCTACAGCTTATCCTTAATCCTGCATTATCGTTGTTCAAATCATGTCTCTAGTTTATAGAAAGATAGAATCCAACAATTCAGAAACACTTTCGGTCCGTCAATCCAATGCTGGATAGAATTCACATATTCTTTCTCAGACCCTCAGTCTGTAGAACATTGTACCTTTGTACTTTCTGGTTTCTCTTATTGTGCATTATACTTCTTTTTAAAACTTGATGTTGGTGAAATTTACTGCTTTTTGGCTTATTTCATCTTCTGTCTGACTGTTTTTAATCTTGGAGACATCATGCGCTAGAGCTGGATAAATTCCCTCACACCATGTCGCACATATCTCCCAAACTTCATTTCTTAACTAAAGAAAAGTCTGCAATATGATCACATTAAATGAATGATCCCATTCGGATCCCTGAGATCTGGGTGGGCTAAATTGTCGCAGCTGGATTGTAAGAAAGAAGGACAGCTGTTTTTATACTAAAGGGTTGGAGCAGACATGAGTGCGTGAAAAATGTTGTAATCAATGTGCAGTAAGGGTGTTATATTAATCGTATGAGAATGTCTGACTAATAATCTGCCTGTGCAGTTCCTTAACAGTCAGAATCGGTCTGAACTAAAGTCTTAAATACAACAAAGAACTGTGGATGCTGGAAATCTGAAAAAAAAAACAAAAGCAGAAACTATGAGAGAAACTTAGCAAGTCTGGCACCATCTGTGGAGAGAAAGCAGAGCTGATATGTTGCCAGTGACCCTTCTTCAGAACTGATACCAGCTTGGAGAAGGTGGTGTATGTGCTGAAGACAAGGGATGAGTGTAGGGTGGTGGTAAAAGGAGTATGCGGTCAGGTGGAGATGGAGCTTAGAGACATAAAGTGACAATTAGGCAGACAAAGTAATGGATGATGGTCTACCCGGGAGAAAGAAAAGCTCATAATGGGACCATTAGGAGGTGTAAATGGATTGGCTATGCAGATTCGGATAGTAAGAACTGCTGATGCTGGATCCAGAGATAACACAGAGTGGAGCTGGAGGAACACAGCAAGCCAGGCAGCATCAGAGGAGCAGCAAAGTTGACATTTCGGGTCGGGACCCTTCTTCTGAAGAAGGGTCCTGACCTGAAACATCAGCTTTCCTGAGATAACAAGGTGTAGAGCTGGATGAACACAGCAGGCCATCAGCATCATAGGAGCAGGAGTGCTTGACGTTTCAGGCCTAGACCCTTCTTCAGAAATGGGGGAGGGGAAGGAGGTTCTGAAATAAATAGGGAGAGAGGGGGAGGATGCTGCCTGGCCTTCTGTGTTCCTCCAGCTTCACTCTGTGTTATCTCATGGCTGTGCTGATAACAGTCCATGTCATGACAGGGTCTGTGGGGGGTGGGGGTGGATAAAGGACATGGAGGAATGTATTCTGATTCTAAAACTATTGAACTTGATATCAAATCCTGAAAGCTGCAGGGTCTGCAAGCATGAATTAAATACTGTTCTTCCAGCTTACACTCAGTATATTAAAATCTTCCTTTTGCAAGTTCTGGGTGACTTTGTCTCTAAAGCAGGCCTAGATTTCCTACTGTAGAGATTCCACTTCTTGCCCTTTCTGACTTGCGATGTTCTCACAGGTTCAGTGAACAATCACAGTGGAAGAGATTTACTCCAAGCATTTGGAATTCCATTTCTTGGCAAGACACAGGACTCTTACCGTTAGCACAATGTGCCTCACTGTATTGATGTTCATTTCCTTAGGCTGATACATGAAGATGAGTCACTTGGGGAAAAAGAAACAGCATGTCGTTCTCAATCAGAATCTAGCTGGATACTTGATATATTTTTCTGAAGAGACCTGATAAACCAGAAAATTCCCAATAAACCAACAGTTGCATGGTGACACTGTTAATGTTGGTAACAAATTGTTTGAGAATACAGTGTGTTGAATCCAGTTCTGTTAACGAAACTAAAAAATAGTGCACAAGAGGGCCTGTAATTTGCTCCCCTGTACTTTGGAAGATCTTAACATAGAATTGAATGGGTCTTTCTTGTTACTGCCTTAGCATTGTTCTAAACTGAAGCAATGATGTAAGTCATCCTTCCTGTAGAGGGCATCTGAGAACTAGAAATAATACCTTGGACAATGCTATTTGGGTTCTTTGTTGTTGCCTGGAAAAGTAAGAGTGTCAGAATGGTTTGAATAATTTTTAGTTGATAAACAGATAAGAGCTGTTCAGGCATTTAATGGACTACAGATTTGAAAACAGAAATTTGTATCCTTGATGAATGTAAGTCTGCAGAGGTATAAGCCTGCTAAGCTTTCGTGAGTTCATCAGGTCTGGTAGCATCTGTGGAGATAAAGCAGGTTTGACGTTTCAGGTCCAGGGACCCTTCTTCAGAGAATGGTCTCTAGATCTGAAAGATAAATTAAGGTATTTCCTAAATGACGTAAAACAAACAACTGTAGAGAAACAAAGTGATTTGGAAGTCCAGGTACATAAGTCATTGAGAGTGAATAGACAGACACCAAAAACAAAATATAATGGATGGACTGTTGGTTTTTCTCTCACTAGGAGCTGGAATTCTTGAGTTCTTTGGATCATGATTCACAAATAATACTGGGGCTTAGAGGATTAAATTATGAGGATCGTTTGCATAAACTTGACTTGTATTTCAAAATGATTCCATATTTAGGACACTTGGGACTTTCAAGACTTACATGGGTAGATTTTATTAGATAAGTCTGTCAACAGATATGGAACATATCACCAAGATCATGACTCAAGGATTTTTAAGGGCCCTATTTTTATGGTTTTTGGGTTGGGTTTAGAATAAGTGCCCACTGGACAAAGAATAGAGTGTAAAATGTATTGGTCATTGCACAATTGCCTTGTCTTTAAGAGAATCCTCTTCTGAAGACTCTATGTTCTGTTTCTGTAGTATGTTGTGACTTTGCCTTGTGATATAACTGCATTGTGTCTGCAAACTGTATTCACAGAAATCATTTGGTTTTCTGTGATACACAAACAGAAATTGCTGGAAGACTCAGCAGGTCTGGCAGCATCTGTGGAGAGAAATCAGAGTTAAAGCTTCCTCAGAACTGATGGTGGCTAGGTTTTCTGTGATGCCTGCTTTGTAACTTGTAATGTGTATTACAGTTTTGAATAAACTAACACACTGAGTTAATCAATCCCTGCCAAGTGATTAATTATTAAACCACTATCATTAACGTGATGTGGTGAACACTGGTGAAAATCATTCTATTAGTGAGGTCTATTGTGCTTGAACAGTCAGAAAGCAAGTTACTCTATGGGTGAAACACATGGTCAATAGTCTTACATCAGTGCATGAGGCAGACATTGATTACATTGGAGAATATTGAAAATATAGCTTTCTGTAAGTGGACACATCTATAATGAGCACCAATTTAATGCACTTTACAATGGTAAACGATCAGGGTACGTGCTGGATTGATAGCAATAAATGGAAGAACAATGGCATGACGTCAGGATGCCGATAAAAGCCCATTGTTTAAATTGGGGCACAGCAGGCCTCCTTACAGAATGTAAAATGTTTTAACAACATTTAGATCTATTGTTTCTTAATTTGGATGTGTCTGATGCAGAAAGAAAACACGACATTAAGATTTGCTTAGCAATTAAGAATGAAAATCAACATTGATTTAACATGTCAGGATTGATGACCAAAGAACTATAAGATGTCTAAAGGAATAAATTCCCACAGGACAAAGATAGATTATAAATGTAATGATTGATGTATGAGTGCCTTGATTTTAAGACAGTTTGTTTTTAAGACTCCACATCCTGTGTGTATACCACATTGTAATCTATCCAGCACACGCCCTGATCACTTGCCATTGTAAACTGTATTAAATTGGTGCTCACTGGGGACGTGTCCACTTATAAGAAAGTTGTATTTTCAATGTTTTTCAATGTCACATTAAAAGAACAATTCAGAGTCAGATTAATTGTTTATATTCATCAATCAGAGGTTTTAGACAGAAACCGACACAATGTGTAGACTTCTTCATGCGCAGATGCGAAGAAAATTTAATTCTATGATTTTTCTGATGGGAAGCTAGCAATCGGAATGGTCAAGTTGCTTATCACATCCATACCGGTGAAATCTTTCCAGAAGGATTTGCTGAAAAAACCAATGACTTGCAGCATCGAAGAGCCATTGAAGGATGTATGCATGCGCAAATGATCCTTGCAGATCTATGATGCTTACAGGCTGTCAGTACAAACTTGATGGTTGATACAATTGTTAGAACATCCAAAAAAGAAATGAGGAAGATGTGACCTTCTGCATACATCATGGAAATCTGCAGTTTACAACCAATTGTACAAGGTATGTGTCAGAAAAGGCCATTAACAGAGGCTCTGTACTACAGCACTGCACTGAGGCATATACAGTAAGACAAAACATATTTCACAGTGTCAATTTCATGGAAAACATCAGTGTCATATTTCTGGAATGTTCGCACAATTTCAAATTATCTGTCTTCATAACACCATGGGCTATTTATTATTGCCTAAGATTGACACAGGGAGAAGGGCTATATACTGCCTCTGCAAATTTTAAAATATGTATAACCACAGACAATGGAAGCCATTATAAAATCTATGAATGTAAAATTTTCAGCATACAATAGTTCACCAATTCCATGTGCTGGATTAATAGTCCTGAAACACAATTGCAATCACCCGATTGGGATGTCAAAGATACTGTATTTCATAGATATTGTGAACCAGAAATTGAAGATATAACAATGTTTCATGATCTCAAATGAATCACAAGCCATGGAATCAATTCAATATTACAGAAATAACAGAAGCACTTGCAGAACTGAATAATATAGAACAGCACAAGCCATTTCCTTCTGATATAGTAGAGCTAAAATCCTAATTCTATGCTGTGGATGGATAAAACTAAAATCCAGGAGGAAAAGGCTGAACCACTAACTATGGATAAATCCAAATTTGAGAAGGTCATTTCTGAGATGATGACATATTTAGGTGATACAGCCACAAAGCTCAGACAAATGAATGGAAAACATCCAAAGAAAGAATTCTGGAGCAACATGCACACAAAACAGTTCAGGCTCAGCAGGAATAGCTACAGAAACATCAGCTTGAGCTCAAAGCAATGCTAGACAAAGTGACTAACCTGCAAAAACAGATGGAGATGAACTGTGCACATGAGAAGGACCTGGAAATAATTCATGTGACAAAACTTTCAGAAACAAATGCCAGCAATGATGCTCTAGTGGAAGTATTCAGGCAAGGCATAGATGAAATTTAATGCTAACTGAGGCAGCAAGTAAAAGAGATCCAATCTTCAAATAAAACAAAAAGAAAAACAATAAGTTGAATAGGTTGGACAGCTATTAGAGGAAATTATAAAGGAGAAGATAAATTAGATCAACGGAAGACTAAACATTTGGTGGAATTAGAACAATCCAGGGTGTAAAATTAGAACATTCAAAGTGAGCTGGAAGCTCTAAAAGAACAAAACAGTAAATGCCAAGATTGAAGAATGAGATCAGTCAGTATCTAATCTGGAAGTAAACCTGGCTCCAATGTGTCAGGATAAGCAAATTCTAGGACAACAGCTGCAGTCCAAGAAGGAACAATGTAACAATACAAACAGGGACAATAGGCAACATCAAAGCTGGGATTTTTTTCACTGGAGTGTAGAAGGTTAAGAAGCGACCTGATAGAAGTTGATAAAATAATGAGAGGTATACTTATAGTTAATGGTAGTTGTCTTTTCCCTAGGATGAGGGATTTCAAGACTAGGGGGTCACATTTTTTAAGTGAGAGGAGAGAGATTTAAAAAAGGCATGGGGAGCAAATATTTTTTACTCAGAAGGTGATTCACTTGTGGAATGAACTTCCCGAAGAAGTGGTACATGTGGGTACAGTTACAATGTTTAAAAGTCATTTGGATAGGTACATGAATAGGAAAGGTTTGGAGGAATGTGGACCAGAAGCAGGCAGGTGGGACTGGTTTAGTTTGGGATTATGTTTGTCATGGACTGGTTGGACGCAAGTGTCTGTTTCTGTGCTGTATGACTCGATGGCTCTAACACTCACTATGGAAGTCAATGACATCTCAAGACAAAGTCACCATGATAAGATTTGGATATATCAGCAAATTATCTACACCGTACAGACACTCATGGGCTGATTTGTTCTTTTCACCTTATTTTTAAAAGAGTTTCTCTTTAAAGAGTCTATGTTTTGTGAATAATTAATGTTGCTACTCGGCCTGACAGTCTGAATACTTTATATTTCTAAGCCCCGCACACTGAAATTAGTTGGTAGGATGTAACATCTGCTCCATTACACTACCATGCTAAGTTGACTGGTTCCAGAAGATTCACGAATCCCTTACTGCATCCTGTAAACTAGCATGTATTTCGTAGTTCCAATGATTTTGTTTCCCAGTTTGATTACTGTTCCACAGAGCCGTTAACGTTTACAGCACTGAAAGCAGAAAATGCTGGAAATATTCAGTAGGTCTGTCGGCATCAGTGGAGGGAGAAACAGAATAAATATTTCAGTTCAATGGCCTTTCAGCAGAACTGGAAAATTTAGTTTTAACAGATCTTAAGGAAGCACAGATGTGGGAAGAGTAGGAAGAAAAGAACAAAAGGGAAGGTCTGTGATATGGTCCAAGTCAGAACTAACTGACAACATGGAAATGGTGTAAGGCAAGAGTTGATACTGAGACAAGGAAATAGAAGGTAGGAACCAGAGAAGGTGAAAATCGGAATAGCATTATCAGCACCAATAGCTGCTGTACAAAAAGTATGGTGTTAACAGTTAGCTGAAATTTATTGAACTTGGAATAGAGTGTAAAAGGGCTGTGAAGTACCAATTTAAAATATTAGGTGTTGCTCTTTAAATCAGCGTTGAACTTCAGAACACAACAGTTGCAACATTTAAAAGACATTTGGACAGGTATGTGACTAGGAAATGTTGAGAGGGATGCAGGCTAAAAGCAGCCACATGGGACAAGTTTAGTTTGGGAAACTTCGGCGTGGACAAGTTGGACTACAAGAGTCTGTTTCCACGCTGAATCACTCTGTGACTATATGTATGTATGTATGTATAACTTGTGATGTGTTTTAAACAAACTGACCCACAGAGTTGATCCTTAGCTAGTGATTGACTATTAGACTATTATCATTGATACAACAGTGATTTAGTCTGCTTTTACATCTACCATTTTTGTAGTGTTAAATCTTAAGGAGTTCTAATTGTACTCTGTGACACCTCTTTAAATAAACTACCCTTTAATCCCATTTTGCTTACTCTTTCCCATCGGCCTGCATGTCTGTTGCATGCTGTCCAAAACTCAATTCTTTAGAAATAGACTCAGAGCTCAGTTTTTGAACAGATCTGAGTAATAATAAATGTCATGCTCTATCTGATCCTGTTATAAGACGTTTTAATAATAGTTCAAATGAATTACTTGGAAATATTTACACTAAAAAAAACCCAAAAGTTAAATTATCAGCTTCTAGATCTCAGTTCTGTGAGTGGATAGACACTGACACGACTATAATTCAAAGTTAATGCAAGTTGTCAGAAAAGCTAAAAGCCAGCTGTCTCAAAGTTTGATTGCAATTCACAAAATAACTAAATAGAAATGAGATTTCAAAGGTTAAAGAACTTCAGAGAAGTTAAATGGTTGGGGTTCTCTGCTGGCTCAGTGATTAAAAATCCTCATTATAGTTTTATACACTGCAGACCAGAAGGATGCATACCTATCCTGGATTAGCTGCCATTGTAGTGGTAACACTGCAATTTGTGAACTGACTCCAGGCTAAGGAGAGGGTCAAGAACCATCTAAGGTTTCATTTTCCAAACGTTGCCTGATGATTTTGGTTGTTTGGAGGAGAAAATAAGACTTGATTGCAGGGCCCTACAGAATTGAATAGCCTTTCAGTATCTACCGGCCTGGTTTACCAAAGATGAATAATGACTGGGTGAGTTATCACTCCCTGTGCTACTATTCCCCACGAAGAGTCAATGCTGCTGATAGAGATGTGAAGTACAAGTTAAATGAATCCGCTGTGGCACTCTCGTGTTCATTTGTACATTCTCCCTTCATAACGGAGGAGCAGTCACACTGCAGTCTTTGTGGAGAAGATTACATAAATAGACTGAACACCTTTGTCACATTCATCTAAGAAGTTAAAGAAAACTGTTCTCTCTCAGTCCTAAAGTGCCAAACAAAATAATGAATAGCTGGGAGCGATTCTCAAGCTCCAAACTTGTCCCAGGTCTCTGATGACAATTATAAAGCAGGACAGCAATGCCTTCTAAACCTCTTTGTGAGATTGCTACCTGGTAATCGCTACATTCAAATAAATTGCTTTCCTGTAATAATATTGCATTTTTTATTATTTATATACAAATCACAGATAGGAACCTTTCAGTCCTTTGTTTAAATAGGCACACTTTACAAATGATCTCAAAATATTAAATTACCGTTAAATTCAATACCGAATTTAATAGTAACAACATTTCTGTGTCATGAGTAAACAATATTTTGAAGAAAGTCTCGGACTCTGCAAGTCAAATCAATTTCTGGCTTCAATTTTATGGAGATGCTTTTGAAGGATATAATCAGAAGTTCGACGTCCAGTTGATAATAGCTCACATTTATGCATCGAATGTTACAGTGACGGCATGCACTTGCTGAATATTGATCTCGCGATGAACATGTTGCGTGCTATAATATGTGTGCACTTTATTAAAGACATTATGACTGCCCTTATTTCCTGTTTGTACAACTTAAATTTTCATTTGTTCAATTGTTTTCACTTTTCCTATGTCTGTTTTTCTCATTCTAAATCCCCATGTGTGCATTTATAATGGTTCTTTCTAAAGCCTTCATTGTGAATATTCCATCTAATTACTGGGTTCTCACTAAGTGTTCAAAATCTCTTCTGAAATGAGTGACGGGAAAGATGTTACATGAGGACAGATTGGTTTGTCCATCACATCCCTTTACTGTGATGCAGCATGTACTGCTTAATCCCTACTTGAAGACAATAGGGACGCAGGACAGTGGCAATCCGAAATATTGGTTTTTGGTCAGAGTCTTTGTGGTGTGGGGTATTTGGGAGAAGGGATTGAAACATTAATCTACAGGAATCTACATAAATTACCCCAATTTGTTTTGAAAACCAGAAACACTCTGTTGCTGTCTGTTATGGTCAGCTGAAAATCGTAACCACAATCAATATCGGACAAAAACTTGTTTTAGGGAGTCAGGTGCAGATTTCTGAGTGTTCGTAGCAGCTGCTCTGGCCATGCAGAAATTTTCATACTGAGCACAGACAATAGGGGATCTTGTCATAATGTTGAAACATCTGTTTGCATACAGCAGCTGCTGGTGTGCAGGACAGGATACAAATGGGGAGGGTCAGCTGCTCCTTTTTATGCTTAGTTCATGGGTTTCTTCCTTTTTAAAACTTGTGTGGTCTTTACTAGGCAAACAAACTGGCAGTAGCCTTTAGTACACCAACAATATTGTTTTCTTCAATTTTTTCCTTTCCTCCCTGAAGGTACTGTCTACCCAGGGCTCCAATCTCAAATGACATTCAAACTCAAGAGCATTAGGAGTAGATTTTGATTACACTGACAAATGATATAGCTTCTCCATCTCGCTGGGAGATCTGTTTCAGTGTGGATTTGGCATTTTGTGAAAATGTGAGGGCCTAGGGTATTATTACCATCAGAATATTCAACTGAAGAGGATATGAACTCATTTGATGTCCACTCCCAAACAGTTTCCAATAGATGGGGATACATTTATTCTCAGAATTTATTCATTCTTAAGAATTTTCCAAATTTGCTTTACCACTGAGGCTATGTCATTGATTATATTCAGGAATAAGATAGACGTATTATTAAATGGGGGAATCAAGGGTTATGAACAGTGGCCAGAGAAGTGAAATTGAAGCCAGGAGGAAATCTGCCATGATGTGAGTGGATAATGATACAGGTTTGAAAGGCCAATAGTCACTCCTAAGTCAGGAGTGTGATGGGATATTCCCCACTTTCCTGGATCGATGCGGCCCCAACAACACTCAAGAAGCTTGATACCATCCAGGACAAAGCAGCCCGCTTGACTGGCATTACATCCACAAGCATCCATTCACTCCACCACCGACCGATGCTCAGTAGCTGCAGTGTGTACTATGTACAAGATGCAATGCAGAAATTCACCAAAGATCCTCAGACAGCATCTTCCAAACTCACGACCACTTCCATCTAGAAGGACAAGGGCAGCAGATGAAAGGGAACACCATCACCTTCGAGTTTTCCTCCAAGCCTCTCGCCATCCTGACTTGGGAATATATTGCCGATCCTTCACTGTCGCTGGCTGAAAATCCTAGAATTCCCTCCCTAATGGCATTGTGGGTCAACCCACAGCAGGTAGAGTGCATAGGTTCAAGAAGGCAGCTGACCACCACCTTCTCAAGGGCAATAGGGACAGGCAATAAATGCTGGGCCCAGCCAGCAACACCCACATTCCACAAATGAATACATTTAAAAAAGTATGGTTACTGCTGTTTCTTTTCCTTATGGTCTTAATCTGCTGGGCAGCAATGAGGAGCCAACAGACTAGACTTTCCTCCCCTATGCTTAAGGAACACTGTAGCTAACTGGTGACTTTCTGCTTTGTCTAGCTCAGTACTATTGAGGATTTATGTACAAAGCTAGAATTGGAGTTGTTGTTCAGGAGAGACATTCTAGGCCACTCTTGTGATTTTTGAGCAAGAAAATAAGTCATGCAAACTGTCAGGTCCCAAGGTCAATCCTTGAACTTTTCTGAGTAATTAGATATCAGTCAGGAAGTAGAAGGATGTTATAATTGGCCTCAGAACAACTCAGTCAGGAAGGAGACAAATTGTCCAACATTCTTGGTCTACTTGTGATTGAATCATTTTCCTTTAATGTGTCCATTGACAGATGTTGAGTGTGAACAGGATTGGGATCAGCTGTTAGGTTCCAGTGGGCAAAAAAAACCTGTAAAACCCCATTACTTAGCCTCAGGCAGGAAGAACAGCCATGTAACGCTTCATTCGTGTAAAGTGTCAATGAACCCATGAGGAAAGAAATTGTTGTAAAACAGTATTGAGTTTGTTAGCTCATAATTCCATCCCAGTGCAACAGGTCTGGTGCATTACTTCAAAAAGAATACAGTATTAGCAAAAAACAACCCTTCATCCTTATTAAGGCTTTGAGAGTATTACGTTACAGATTCCAAATTCTTTTGGGACCCTATCAAGTTATTTTAGCCTAAAAACTTGACGAAAGTGATCATTAAGCAGACTGAACTTGTCAATGGTGTAACCCAGTATTCATTCAATCCTGAGTTGTTTTGTCTTCGTTCTTTCCACTTACACTTCTTGGAGTTCTGTCAAAAAAATTCAATTGTCCACCATTATACATCTATCAACTTTGTTTGCTTATGCTTTAAGCAAGGCAAGTTGACCAAATTATTTCTTCTCTGCATTTCAAATCAGCCACTTCATTGAATTTAATTCCATCTTCCAATCCCCAAATACCCGCATTCGATTCCTGCTGTCCTTGAACTTTCCAACTCTAGACATGGGCCTTCATTTCTACAAGGCTGTTATCTCTAAATCCTCACTTCCTTGACTCAAGAATGTGCGCAAGATGCTTATGCCTTGCAAAACCTATCCATGTTAAGCCTAAGAATCTCACATTTTCAGGTTTTTCTGAACACTTTTAGAAGTTATACACGCAAAATTTCTTAAATGTCTTCTGCAAATCATGAGACATTTTGCAGTTGAACTACATACAGTGCCTCGATCAAACCCATGATTAAATGTGAACATTCACAGCCTTTTGAGAAATTCACACATCTTTATGTTTAAGGATGGACCCACCCCAAAAGTTTCTAGAATTTTCTGACTACCAACCTCTTTGTTTCATGCTGGTGAAAAGAGAACGTTGAAACCCGAATTGTAACAGACGTAATTGAATGAGTCCTGTCAATGGTAGATTTCCTCATCTGATCAACATTGGATGAATTTCAAAGATGTTAAAGCACAACTAACAATATTGGCATCATCATGAACACTGCCTTTTAGTTGGAAAAGAGCATTGAACTTGTAAAAATCGCAGAATGAAACAGTATTTTTTTTGGTCTGCTTATAAACAATCCAGAAGCTGTTTTCTGTATTAGTTCCTGAACTAATATGCCTGTGAATTAGACTTGGAAACAAGCTGGGTGACCTCAGGCAATCAAAGCATGTAATCTGTTCCAGCTGAGTTCAACTGAAAAGCAACCTCTTGGAAATTTGACTACAGGAACCTTCGCAGCAGGTTGAGAATACTTTGCGTTGAAAGACTCATACTTCATCATTAAAGTATCGACTTCATTCAAGAAACCACAGGCCTGCCACATGGGAGACTGGAAATTACAAACCAGATACTGAGATAATCATAATTTGCAAAAACCTTCAGCTATATCTAGTCTTTTTGTGTAAGTCTGTGTATGAGGGATAGAAAGACATTGAGAGATTAATGTTGTGTTGTTTTCAGGATATGTCAAGGAATAAATAAGGCATTTTAAAAAAAACTCACGAAAGCTTGCTGGTTAATTTAATTAACTGGGCTCCATACACTGGAGGGCAAGAAAACATGTTCCTCTTACAGGCTGGTAAGGGAGTTTATACTTTCTGTCTTCTGACACCTAGCTACCAGTCCACTTACTTGCTTCCTTTGTTAATCCGTTTCTACAAGGCAAAAATAAATATCACTGAGTTGGAGAGTGAGGCTTTGGAAACATTACCCTGTCTGATTATCATTTACATGTTAACATGCACTCTTATGAAATGCAGTATGTTATCTATATAACCACTTCTGGAGCACTGTGTCCAGTTCTGGTCACCTTGTTATAGGAAAGATATTATTAAGCTAGAGAGTGTTCAGGAGAGATTCACTGGGATGTTGCCAGCTCTGGAAGGTTTGAGTTATAAAGAAAGGCTGGATAGACTGGGAGTTTTTTCACTCGAGCATAGGAGATTGAGAGATGACCTTGTAGAGGTTTATAAAATCGTGGCAGGTATAAATAAAGTTAATGGTAATTGTCTTTTCCCTAGGATGGGGAATCTTAGGATTGGGGGCATATTTTTAAGGTGGGAGGAGAGAGTTTAAAAAAAACATGAGGGGCATTTTTTTTTACATAGAGGATGGTTTGCATCAGGAATGAACTTCCTGAGGAAGTGGTGGTCGCTGGTACGGCTGCAACCTTTAAAAAACACTTAGATAAGTAAATGAATAGGAAAGGTTTGGAAGGATATGGGCCAGTAGCAGGCAGGTGGGACTAATTTATTTTGGGATTATGTTCGGCATGGACTGGTTGGACCGAAGAGTCTATTTCCATGCTGTATGACTCTGTATATATAGACAGACATTACGCATAGACTAGTCAAATCAGATTGGACAGAACCTGTCCTTAAATGGCTATTTAGCCTGAAGCCTTGCAATTAGATTTGATCTAATGTGCATTAATAGGAAAACTCAAATATTAAAACATTGAGAGCAACCTCAGGAGGCAGCGTGGACGGATCTTCATCCATGCCTTTTCTTCATGTTGTGAACATTCTTGGACTACTTTATATCCTCTGTAGGCTTTAACAGTTTTCACATCAGCAAAAAAAAATCCCCAATTGCAATGTCTCTTTATGACTATCAGAGTGGCATGGCATATTTTAGAATTGTGTTAGTGGATCAGGCAAACATTGAGAATTGCAGCCGTACAAATGCCAACTTTTTGGAACTTATGATGGAACTTTTAAGCTAAGACCAATTGACTGGACATCCCAGATGTTCAGAATTTACGTATAATTTAAGATCCATTGAATGGTGTTCAGAGTAAAAGACCAAGCTTCCAGAAAATTTCTGCTTACAACCAACATAGGGCTCACTTGCAGTCATATCTCTGTATAAAAACAATTACAGCAAAGGTATGCCCGAACAGCTCTCTGTGACAATGACCAGAGATTGTATTAAACTTCTCCTGTTGACTAATAAGAAGGACAGAAGGAAAGTTATTTGAAAACAGAGACCCATTGCAATTTATCTCACAGAAGAAAGCCATTCAGCCCTTATTTTTTAGCTCTAACAAAGAACAATTTAAAGCTTAAGTCACTGCCCTGTCAGCTGCTTAGCTTCTAACAGTCAATTGTCTTCTCTTAAAAGTTTCAATTATCTTTGCCTTAGCTATTCCCTATGGCAAACTACTCAATACCATTCTCTCTGTGAACAAATTGTTCCTAAACTTCTTCCTCACTAAGTCAGTGACAGTGCTAAATTTGAATTAGTTTAAGTGAATTGGTATATTAAATACTGTAGATGGGAACAGGAAATTGCAAAGAGGCATTGATAGACTTATTGAATGGGCAAAACCATGCCAGTAAACAGAATTACACACTCACACACAAACAGTTGAATGTTATCCCTTGAAATTTTGCCACAAAGGAGCTCTGGCTTAATCAAAATGGTGCTGTGGCCCAAATCTGCTCATGTCACTCTCAAACCCAAAACTTGCCATTTCTGCTAGGGGATTGGGGGTGATAGTGAAATAGGGGATATTTTATTTTGCAGTTTTACAGTTGACAGAGGAATCTGTGTGTGTTAAACCACAGTTTTAGATCCAATTTTCACTAACAGCGTGCCCATAACATGATTTGTGCACTTTAGGTCTATTAGAAGTTAACTGATTGTTGACAGATCTACGTGAAAGAGTACACTATTGGAAGGGTGTGGTAGCATTTTGGATAGGTTCTGACACACCTTTGGGAGGGATAAGGTGCCCTTTGGGAATGTTAAAACCAACATGAGTATGTCCAAAATGTGGATAAACTCATTGGAATTGTCAAGTTATTGGAACAGTCAATCTGCCTATGGAGCTATCATGGGAACTGTCAAGAGAGTAGCCAAATTGTCAAGGCATTTAAATGCCCTGGCCTTTACATTTTTGGGAAAAAAAAGCTTTGTTTGCTACTTCACCTTGTTTGACATAAACCTGAGGGTTAGCATTAAAGGATTTATGCTGCATGGCTAATTTCAAAACCTTTTATTATCACAGAGGGGTACCCATCTCTCCACAGTTTGATTGATGCCACCAAATGTTCACAAACCTTTTGGAGTGGGGTTATAAATATAAAAACTTGTTTTTATAAGGGATTAAGTGGTTGAAGGAACTTCAATGTAATGAATGGGTTTTTAATCAATTAGAGTTTTATTTTAGTATGGTGAATCCATCAATACCCTCCACTGAAGGCTGCATTTTCCTATTACTTGGCAAAGTATCCTTTTTGATGAGTTTCACGGCAAGTGTTCCACCATAACCTATGTTAACTTTTTTAAGACAATCATCCATTCTTCATAAATTAATGACACAAATGGTTTCTTTGGCATTGGTTCATGAAATCGTATGGCAGGAAGGTGGGAGTACTTGCAGCTGCCAGGAATTGGTGACGTTCATGTCGTTGGTACTATATTTAAACCCATCTCCACAGTCCTTCAAATACTACAAGCCAACACACTCTGACTCTTCACCATTGTCATTGAGGACATGGCTTACAAAGGAAAACTTGCATCCCTGCTGTTTGGCCAGGTTTCTGGAGGTGCTGTTGGATAAGGCGATAGAGAGGAGGGCCATCATCTCTACCGCAGGCATGGAAAGGAGACTTTATCACCAGACTTAGCCATCCCGGACGCAGATTGAAACCTTTTTCAGTCCTATTTCCAAAACTAAACACGGGGCAGTACAGGAAACAGGCCATCTCATCCTCCTAAACTATTAGCCCATATTAATAAGTCAGCTTCCTACTGATTCACTGAGGACACTTCACCATCCGTCTTGCTCCTATATCAACCACTGACAACTCTTCCATCTCTCTCCATCTCACTCAATTGGATGGGTGGCCAGCATTCAGTTCCTCACTCTCAATGAGGAAAAGTTTGAGATTGTGAGATTGAGGTATGTCACTGCATATCTGAAAAGATTGATTAGAAAATATTTAATGAGAAAGAAATATGTCATCTAAAAAAAACCAAGCTTCATTGTGCGGTGTTGCTCTCCCATTACCACCAGTGTTAATTCACTCTTAAGATGCTCAAGCTTCTACCCCATTGCACAGCTGATTTCTTTTCATTCATTCACAAGATGAGGGTTTCACTGGTTTTATTGCCCATCCCTAATTACACAGAGGTCAACTGCCCACTTGCATTGCTAATGCCTTCAGGGATATGACCCAAAACCTGGAAAACGGGATTAGTTTAGCCAGATCTTTGTTGAACAATGAAAACACGATGACCCGAGTAGTCTCCTTCTGTGCTGAAATGGTCTGTTTGAGTCCAGATTTTCATTAGATCAAAAGTTTCCTTTCCACAACTTCCTGTGGTGGAACATTTAAGATCAGAAGATTTCTGGCTGAGCAACTGTCAGCATTGATCCATGTTTCAATTTCGCTCACTGTGTCTCAGGTTATTGAGATGTTAAATTGAAAACAAAACACACACAACGTAATTAACAAAACAGATTGATGTATTTAACAGGATTAATATAACATGTAATCATTTAGTAGGTTCTTACGAGTTCACGTTCCTGATGCAGTGCTTTGTGCACAAGGAGCGGATATTGGAAATTTACATGAGGAGATCGCTGGTTTCACATAACAAACCCCTGGGATCCACTCACCTCTACACCTCATTTCCCGACGTGCAAAGCTCTGTTTTGGAAGGACAGATTAATAACATTTTCCCTAAGGTTACTTATTACATTTACCTTGTTGTATAATTTAATTCATTTTGATAATTACGTTTTCACTCTATTGATGTTTTAACATTGTGAAATGCAATTTCCCAAGACTTAACCTGGTGACATTGCACTCACCTTCACCACTCTAAGTCTACATAAATTTATGGTTTTAATTCTGAAGTTTGAAAGAAAGAAGAATATAAACCTTTCTTGGGGTTATAAATATGTTAACAGATCATTGAAAAGGTGTGATTTGAGAAATAATCAAGCCAGTATAATTTCTTATCTATTGAACCCTTGTAATTTTCTGTCTTCAAATTGACAATGGTATTTAATCTGGATTAATCAGTTGGCCTTCAACATTGTTAGGGCTGGATTGGTTCAAAGACAAATGTAACATAAAACAAGAGCAAGTTAATGGAAAGAAATCCCATTTTCACAGAACAATAAACTTCAGCACACACAAAATCAAAACACTAACAAGAGGTGCAAGCAGCAGGCTTGAAAAGGAGAGCTCAACTGAGGCACACCATTTAGCCTGCTGTAGTTGCCTGATAACTGATAACGATCACAGGCAATAGAACTAATCAAGCATAAGTGTGGTTGAATGCACAATTCTTTAATATTGAAAAGGTACACGTAGATCTTTTGAATTTATCTTGTACGTGACATAAGGGCCATATTTTATAAATCAGACCTAATTTCACAAGGCCGCCTCTTGAAGATTTGGCTGACTTCCAGTATGCATTGTTTACGCAGAAGCCTGGATATTGAGTGTTAGCAGGCCATTTTGCCATCACAGCTAACCTCAATTCTGTCTTCACATAGAAACCATACAATCCAGGGACTTTTAACCCAATATCTGAATCATGAGCACAAGCCTGCGTTTATCTTGGAGATAGTAGGAACTGCTGATGCTGGAGATTCTGAGATAACAAGGTGTGGAGCTGGATTGGTTCATCCTGCTCCACACTTTGTTATCCCTGCATTTATCTTTCTGCTTAAAGGTGCTGAGGCCAATAATAGCATCTGGATAGTAGAGATCAGACAACTCAGCAAAAGGGAGGAATTCGTTTGAAGTTTTTGTGTGGTTCATTACCATGCAAAGTAATATATCTGTGCACTAAATCAACATGATTTCAAAGGGACTATTTGAGTTACGTAAAAAATAGAAGCAGGAGTAGATCATATAGCCAATCTAGATTGTTCCACCATTCAATAAGATTTCATATCTATATCAACTCCACTTTCCCATCTCTCACTTCTAACAAAATAACATTCTGTTTTTTTTCACTCTTCCATCCAAAAGGGATGATTCATTCTTCTCCACACTCTAATCCATCTCCTATTTTCTTGCCTAATTACTTAACTGTCCTATCTCTCTCTGAAGTCTCTCTGCCTCCTCTCATCTCACTTTTCAATTCAGCTTCGTCTAATTGGCAAACACTGAAATTTTATGCTCAGTCCCCTCACCCAAATCATTGATAATGATTCTAATTAGATACAGCTCCTGCACTCTAGCAGCTACACACTGCCATCTTGAAATGACCTATTTATAAATCATACTGCCTATTTTCTGTTTGTTAACTCACTCTCAATTCATCCCAATCCCATGTCCTCTAATACTGTGGAACATTCTTTAGTGGGGGACTTACTGAGTGATTTCTAGGAATATGAATACATGTGATTTCTTTTCATAGAATCCCTGTAGTGTGAAAACAGGCCCTTCGCCCAACACATCCACACTAACCTTCAGAGCATACCACCCAGACCCATCCCCCCATAACCCACCTAATCTACACATCCCTGAACACTACGGGGTAGTTTAGCATGGCGAATCCACCTAACCTGCACATCTTTGGACTGTGGGAGGAAACCGGAGCACCTGGAGGAAATCCACACAGACATGGGGAGAATGTGCAAACTCCACACAGACAGATGCCCGAGGGTGGAATCGAACCCGGATCCCTGGCGCTGTGAGGGAACATTGCTAACCACTGAGCCACCATATTCATTGGTTCCCCGTTATCTACCTTACTTGTTATGTCCTCAAAAACATGTAATAGCTTTGTCAAACACGATTTTCCTTGTTATAAAACCATATTGACTCTGTCTAACTATATTATAAGTTTTGAAGTGCCCTTAATAATAGAATCTGACATTTGCCCTGTGTTAAAGTCAGGGCAAGAACTTCCTGGTTTCTCTCACCTTCCTTTCTTGAACATAGGGTTGCGCATTAATGACGCTAACTGTTACCATTTCAAAATAAAAATGCAGGATATCCTACAAAAAAAATATTTTTACAACAATCACATTGGTGACAACACAGTGCGGCAC
The DNA here is from genome assembly GCA_024137785.1 of Ginglymostoma cirratum. Lineage (NCBI taxonomy): Eukaryota > Metazoa > Chordata > Chondrichthyes > Orectolobiformes > Ginglymostomatidae > Ginglymostoma > Ginglymostoma cirratum. Next base: position 28,786,775 of record JAHRHZ010000043.1, read on the forward strand.
GGTGGCTCAGTGGCTAGCACTGCTGCCTCACAGCACTAGGGATCCAGACTCAATTTCAGCCTCAAGTGACTGGCTGTGTGGAGTTTGCACGTTCTCCCTGTGTAAGTGTGAGTTTCCTCTGGGGGCTCCGGTTTCCTCCTACAGTCCAAAAATGTGCAGTTCAGGTGGATTGGCTGTGTTAAGTTGCCCATAATGTCGAGGGATGTGCTGGCTAGGTGGATTAGCCACAGGAAATGCAGGGTTACAGGGGTAGGGTGGGTCTGGGTGGGATGATCTTCAGGCATCGGTGTAGAAACGATGGACCGAATGGCCTCTTTTACACTGTAAGGGTTCTATGATAACATGCTGAGATTCTGTGGCACTGACAGGGGTCTCTCCTGCCTATTGAGTTGGGAAACCCCAACTCGAGTACACTGATGCCAACTTTACACCAGCCAATTTAGCATAGAGGTTGAGAGGAAGGGTCAAGCTCGGCACCTTTAGAATTTGCATAGTTCAATTGCCAATTAGAAAACAGTGAAACCATAAAGGAATTCCACGCTATCTTTTTGACCTTTGTAGAATTTTGTATCATAATCCTTGGCTTTTTGATTGAACTTCTCATTAGATTTTTTTTTAGTCATCCTCTGGGTACTACTGCAAGAACATAATACTCTTGTTTCTTTCAGCAATAACATCAGCCAGAATCCTGTAGACTTTCCATATTAATATGACAAAGCTTGGAGATTTTCCAGCTTCTTAATGTATGTGAACGATCACTAATGTTTGCAAAACTAGATAAATTAACGTCATGGCGTTTCAAGGGTAGATTTATAGCTAGAATAAAATCGTAATCTGAAATGTCACTTACAGATCAATCAATTTAAAAACCATCATGCCCACTTCCAAGATACAAAAACTCTATCATTTTTGTTACAGGGTCAGGTTTCTATCATTGTACACTGTTAATTCCAGCACAATTTGCTTAAACTGCCTGAAACCAGCACAAACAATGGAGGAATTTGAAATGCACGCAACATTTAATGTGAATTGATTTTCTATGATCTTTTGTATTATCTTGAAAAATAATTGTGCTAATGGATAACACCACCCACAGAACTGGTCACACCTCCTCCGATTGTATGAATTGTTATCTCCATAACTTTAAGGTGGGTCTTTTGGGCGCAAGGACTCTCATCAACATGTTTTAAATGCTTTTGAATATGTACTTTTTTCAATTTATGAACAACTGACCTCTGTACACCAATATAAGTAGGAACATGTTTCTGGCAAATTTTTGTAAAAGTCATTTTTACATTTTTAAAGTTGAGCACCTACAGGACAACTAATGAAATATTTATTTTCTAAATAAAGCTAATTTCAGTGACACTACTTAAATAAGAACTAGTTCCCATTTTAAAGTTTATTATTTTAAAAAAAAAACTTTTCTAAAATACTCCACGTAAGTGCAGGTTCATGGCTGATTTCACATTCAACAATATACCAAAACATTTGAAAATGAAATTGGGAAATAGCCACTTCTCAAAACCAGCATAAATTTGGACACAATTTGCATCAGAATGTCGATTGCATCCATTGTAGGAAAGATACCTCAATGTCCCTGCAAGGTCATTTTCTTCCAAGGTTCCGTTTCCAGACCTGGAGAAAAAAAATCTAGGCTGAGCCCCCAGTGCAGTCCTAAGGGAATTCTCTACCATCACAGCTGCTGATTTACAGATGTGAAGCTAAACTCAGGATCTGCCTGCTTTTGCAGGTGGATGTAAATATCCTATCTCACTGTTTTAAACAAAAGCTCAGGAGCTATCCCCAGTGTCCTGAACATAAGAAGAAAATAAGAAGGTAGGAGGAAGGGGGAGAGAGATTTATAAACGACTCAATTTGTCAAATGGTAAGCAAAGCATCTGAGACCTGCTGTATCTCTGTAGAACATTTTAGAACGGCCATTGTTCTCTCTGACAGTCATGAAACCACAGGGTATGTAATTACAAAGTTATTACTGTAGATCCACTGACATTATAATCAGGAAGTTATTTATTGGGAATATACCATTAGTTACAGAATTACGATGAGATGCTATCCATCACTCATAACACCATATAATTGCATTTTTTTTTTCTGCCTGCTAGTAAAATCTTGCTGAAAGGGGAACTTTAATAAAATGTTGCTGCTATACAAGCTCTGTTCATGAAATTAAGGGACTTTGGAAATTGAACAACTGTACTTTTTTTTTAATTACTGAAAGAATTCAAACTGACCAAACATTTGGTGAGCAAATGCACCATTGAAAGTAAAGTTCAGCTATTTGGACAACAAGGGTTCAGGTTTAAAGCTTGGTCTCTGCTATTAGTGATAGTGACGGATAGGTCTGATTGGTCAGTAGGCAAAACAGCCATCATTTCAATGCCTTGATTGCTATCCAATAGCTTGGAAATGTTTCAGAGTGATTGCCAGGCAAAGACAGCACTCTAGATAACAAGGTGTGGGGCTGGATGAACACAGCAGGCCCAGCAGCATCATAGGAGCAGGAAAGCATCTGCTGAGTTACAATGTTTCCACTTCTTCCCTGGGAGTTTATAGCCTTTCAAATGTCGTTGCAGATTTGTGGGCACTGTCTCTTTAATTTGTTTTAATGGGATGTGTATCCCTTGCAAAGTCAGCATTTTGTTGCCCTTAAGAAGTTGGTGGTGAAATGCCTTCTTGACTCCCAATGCTTTTGGAATTGCAGTTTCAAGATTTTTGCCCTGGTGATAGTGAAGGAAGAATGATGTACTTCCAAATCAGGATGTTGCGTGGCCAGGATTGGAGCTTACAGGCAGAGGTATGACTATGTGTCCACTGCCTTTGTCCTTCAAGGTGATAGAGATCAAGGGCTTCAAAGATGCTTTTGTAAGATCCTTCGTAAGTTAATGCAGTGCAGTCAGTAGATGGTCTGCATCTCTGCCATTGTATGTCGGTAGTGCTGGGAATGTATGTTTAAGGCTGTCCATGATGACAATTAAGTGGCTACTTCAAACTGGATGGTGCCCAGATTCTTGAGTGTTGTTGGAGCTGCACACATACAGGTAAGTTAAGAGCATTCCATTACATATCTTATTTTGTCTAGTAGTTAGAGGACAGGCTTTGGAGAGTCAGGAGGTGAGTTAATAGCCGCAAGATCCCCAGATTCTGACCTGTTTTTGTAAACACTGTTAGTGTCTGACCTGTTTTTATCTCCCTGGTCCAGTTAAGAGTTGGGTCACAGGCAACCCACAGGATATCACCATCAACATAAAACTGAGTTGTGAGGAGGATGCAAAGAGCATTCAGGGTGATTGCCACAAGTTTTGTGTGTGAGCAAACACATGGCAGATGCAGTATAATGTGGATACATCGTTTCACACTCTGAAATCAGAACGGCAGAGTATCGTAAAAATAATGATATGTTGGGAAATGTTGGTATACAAAGAGATCTGGATGTCCTTACACACCAGTTAATTAGACAGGCAGATGCTCCTAACAATTAGGAAGTCAAATAGTACATTAGTCCTCACTGCAAGAGGAACCTGGTTCAGAAGTAGGGATGTCTTATTTCAGTTATACAGGGCTGCAGTCCACCTGCTGGGGGTTGACCACAATGCCATGAGGGAGAGAATTCCCGAATTTTGAACCAGCGACAGTGAAGGGATGGTGATATATTTCCAAGTCAAGGATAGTGAGTGGCTTGGAGGAGGACTTGGAGGTGGGTGGTGTTCCCATATGTCTGCTGCCCTTGTCCTTCTAGATGGAAGGGGTCATGAATTTGGAAGGTGCTTTCTGAGGATCTTTAGTGAATTTCTGCAGTGCATCTTGTAGATAGTACACACTGTTGCTACTGAGCATCAGTGGTGGAGGGAATGAATGCTGTGGATGTGACGCCAATCAAGCGGGCTGCTTTATCCTGGATGGTGACAAGCTTCTTGAATGTTGGTGGGGCTGCACTCATCCAGACAAGTGGGGAGTATTCCGTCATACTCCTGACTTGTGCCTTGTAGATGGTGGACAGGCTTTGAGGAGTCAGGATTGTAACAAAGTCAGCCAGGTGAGCCTCATATAATATGAGTTCCCTGATTGGACCGGATTAACAGTGCAAATCAGGGAGCCCTGGCTGACAGATAAATACAGGAGTGTCATCCCAGGAGGATGGGATACCAGCCTCTGTGGAGTTATTTCAGAAACATATAACGTTCTAACGCAGTAAGGCAGACTAGATGCAGGGAGGATATTTTCCCTGGTTGTGGAGTCTAGAACCAGGGGTCACAGTCTCAGGAAATGGAATAAACCATTTAGAATTGTCTTGAGGAAACAGTTCTTCAAGCAGAGGTGATCAACCAGTGGAATTCGCTGCCACAGAAGACTGTGGACGTTAGGTGACTGAGGATATTCAAGGAAGATGGTGATACATTTATAGATATTATAGGTATCAAGGGGTATGGAGAGAAAGTGGGAATATGGTGTTGAGATGCATGATCAGCCATGATCATTCTGAATGGTGGAGCAGGCCCAAAGGGCTGAATGGCCTGCTTGGTGTATATGATTCTATGTTTGATGATAGGACATCACTTACAGTGATGTTGTTAAATGTCAAGGGAGACAGTGTGGTCGTCTCTTGTTGGAGATGGTCATTAGGTAACCCTTGTGCAAATGGAAATGGTACTTGCTCCATATCAGCTGAAGCCTGACTGTCATCCAGGTTTTGCTGCATATGGCTATGTCTTTGTTATGTGAGGAGTTATGAATATTGTGCTATTGTCAGGGAACATGTGCATTTTTGACCTTATGATAGACACATAACGAAGCAGCCTGAAGATGGTTTGGCTGAGGTCATTACTCTGAGGAACATCTTCAGCGTTGTCCTGGGACTGAGATGATTGACCGCCAATAAACACCACCATTGTCCTTTGGGTTTGATATAGTGTCAGCCTGCAGAAGTTCTGCTCTTCACACACACAGACTTCAATTTTGTTATGGCTGCTGGATGACACATTTGATCAAATGCTGCCTTGATGTCAAAGGCAGCCATTCTCACCACCTCTTGGCTTCAACTCTTTATTTCCCTATTCGAGCCAAGGCTGTAGTGAGGTCAAGAGCTGAGTGGCCTGATATTGCTGTGCAAATGCTGAGAGTATACAGAACAGAAGATGCGAGCAGACTGGGGAGCTATTCAATGGGAACGAAATGTCAGCAGAATGAAGAAAGGAACCATGAAGGCATCTGCTGATACCACAAAAACAGCAAAGTGACAAAATAGTAATGCTAGTGGCTGTTGTGAATACAGCAAGGAATAAATGAGCTTTTTTGTTTGTGGTAAGAATGAGAATTGGCATAGGACAGGGCTTGCCAAATGTTTTCTTAGAATGGCTTTGTTTTTGAAACAGGAAAATTATTGTGACACCTCTGGGAATATCAGGCGGGGGCCTATCTAAGCAGAACCCAATTCCAGTGGGAGCACAGCTATTATAGCTCATTCAGAGCTCAAAACTGCTCCATTACTGCCTCAGAACCTGCAATCCTAAAATTTTAGCTCCTGACCGCATTCTGGGAAGCCCTGGTATAATATGTCTTATACCAGATGGTTTAAGGATTGATAATGGGAATTGATGTATCAGATTTCTAAAGGAATGGGAGGAAGAGTTGAGTCAGATTTTACAGAGCAATAAAATGATTGTAATCGTTCCTGTTCCTCTTGTAAGACAACTAAAAGTCTTGCTGAAGTACATCGGGGCTCAGTGTTTATCAGTCTCTACAATGTGTCACCATGATTCAAGATATTCTCCCCACTGACTGCAAATAGGGCTGGCCTCCTCACCTTCACCTCCAGAACCTCCTGGAGGCGACAGAAAACCTGGGCCCATGTCCCGGAAAGCCCTTCTGAACAATTTCCATTGCAATGAAGTTTGAAACAGTGAATAATGAAATTGCTAAACCAGCAGGAAAGGATGCAACTTGGCTTTGAAAGAGGTCAGGGCAGGGGCATTGTTGGGGGAGGGTAGGGGTGGATATGGTGGACATAGAGGTGGGGCTCCTGCTTGGCCATATTCCAACACATGTTGTCACAATGGAAACTCTCATGCTTGATTATCCAGCAGCATTTTAAAATGATTAAGGTAGATTCTTAGCAATTATTTGATTTCCTGGGGTCTGTACAAATATCTAGTTTGATAGACATCGATGGAACCCACGTGGCATTGTCTTGTCTGTTACTGCCAACCCCTGGCTCTGTCAGCTTTGCCAATAAGTGGGTCAGCATGAGGTTAGTTTGAGGTAGTTAGCTGTCACCAATCCTCTTTTCTTTACACTCTGTCAAAGGCCTGTCTAATAAACATTGGGAGGGATACACCATCATACACTCATTACATAGGGGGGACACTGTTTTCAATTGTCAAGACGCTTTATTGCATGGTAACCATAAATGCAACTACATTACTAGCCACGCATATTTACTTGGACTCTTGGGAGTTATTGTTCATTGCTTCCACCCAATGACGGTATGTGACATCAATAGAATGGAAGGGGTTCAATGTAACATAAACATTAACTCCTTCAGAACTATTACCTTATACAACAGAACTCTTCCTGTTTTTTTCAGGATGAACAGAGGAAGTTGGAAGGAGAAAATAAAGGCCAAATACATGGTAAGTCAAAAAGTGGAACATTTTCTGTGTTTCAATAACTCCATTCCTTTGTCACAATGAGAACTTGTACATTAGTGAATATAGATAGGCTATTGATATGTTCCCTGCCTTTCTCCAGGAGGGTGAACTGATCAAGTTATGACAGAGACCAAATGTCATGACTTTCCCAGAGGTTCAGAATATTTGAGTCATACAATACAGAAACGGTCCCTTCGGCCCAACTCATGCTTGCTGACCAACTTTCCAAAACTGGAGTTGCCCCATTTTCAAGCATTTGGCCCATATCCCTCTAAATCCTTCCTATCCATGTTCCTGCCCAAATGTCTTTTAAATGTTGTAATTGTAGTCACCTCTACCACTTCCTCTGGCAGCTCGTTTCACATATGCACCACCCTCTATGTTAAAAATTTGCCCTTCAGGTCCCTTTTAAATATTTCTTCTCTCACATTAAACCTATGCAATTTGGTTTTGGACTCCCTCCACCCTGAGGAACAGACCTTGGCAGTTCATCTTACCTAAGCCCCTCATGATTTTATATATCTCTATAAGGCCAACCCTCAGCCTCCAAGGCTCCAGGGAAAACGAATGGAAAGTTGTTGCACTAAAAATTGAGTAGTCTGATCTGGATGCCCAGATCTATCTCCTGTTCTATTGAGAGAGTCAATATTCCAGGAACGCAGTCTTAGGGCACAAATTGTACTTTATTGCAACTGTTCTTGGAGCAGTATATATGGCCAAAGAGACCAGCATTCCATGTGCAAACATAATTGGAAACAAGCCACATGGCATGTTCATTTGGATGCTTTTGAGGTGTCTCAAGGGCGTCAACCCAAAACAAATGCTATTAACCTTGAAAATGCTGACAAATCCTTTTTAAGGCCCATTCAGGAAACTAGATGGCACTGAACGGAGCAGGTTATTGGATATGTATCTCTTTGGGATTTTTTGGGCCACATGGTACAATTACAACATTTAAAAGTCACCTGGATGGGTATATGAATAGAAAAGGTTTGGATGGATATGGGCCAAATGTTGGCAAACGGGGCTAGATTTATTTCAGATGTCTGGTCAACATGGACGCGTTGGACCAAGGGGTCTGTTTCCGTGCTGTACATCTCTATCACTTATGATTTTATGTGGCCTAGCCAGATACACTATATCACTTTGGACCTTTCTGGCTACCTCCAACTCCTAACTGTCCAAATCACCTTTCCTCGAATCCTGAACCTCACTAGTACCTACAGTTCACTGATCTGATTAAGATGAGGTCCAATACTGATCGAATATTGAGTCACCCTGTTCCCCTGCAGGGATTGCAAACAGATTGCACTGGCACGCTCCCTGCAAAATCTACCTGTGCACATTACTGACTCAGCAAACTAAATTGTAACTCTCTGCCTTCCTGTTCATTTCTGTTTGGCTCATGTGCCTACCATCCTGAATCGCACAAAATCACTGACTCATTTCTGCGTCTTTTCCATTTGGCAGACACACATGTGTTAAATCACATTTCCTCATGTGTTTAAAATTCTGTGCCACTGAGAAGCTCACAGAGTCTACTGTGCATTTCCTCGGTGTCAGCCATTAACTAATTGTGAAGGCTTCTCTTTCTCGTTTGTAGTGCTCCTCCGAGATTTTGAAGGGGGTTGGAAAATTGATTTTATAAGTAGCAGTCAACTGTAAAAGGAATGTATTATTTGTTGACTCTCTGTTTTATGTTTGTTAATGAGCTTTGAAGTAGCTAGGGGTTTGTGTGTCAAATATCCTGAGGTTATGGATCAAAGCTCCATGAAGAATAATGCTGTTCAAATTTTAAACTCACAGAAGTCTCTCAGTTCACATATTTCCACCGCATTACAGGCTATGGCAGGGACAGAGTTCATTCTGTAGCAGCCCCTGTAAATTTAATTGTCACGATGTTATTTTGCTGAAGGTCAAGCAGCAAGGTGACATTTCTTTCAAGTTACAAAGAGTCGATAGTAATCGTGCTTTCCTTTTGTATTTATTAATCTGATAGTTTTGCTCTTGGTTTTTGCTATGACACTGACAGAAAATGAATAATATTGAAACAAGTAAAAGGCCTATCTTATTGTGGTAATTACTGTGGACACTGGAGATCTGAAACAGAGACAGAAAGTGCTGGAGAAGCTCAGCAGTTCTGGCAGCATCTGTGGAGAGGGAAACAGAATCTGGTAGAGCCATAGAGATGTACAGCACGGAAACAGACCCTCTGGACCAACTTGCCCATGCCGACCATGATATGCGTCTTCTTCAGAGCGTTTTCTTCATAAGAAGAGTCATACCAGAATTGAAGTGTTATTTCTGTTTTTCTCTCTTCACAGATGCTGCCAGACCAGCTGAGCTTCTCCAGAACTTTCTGTTTTTACTTTGTTGTGGGTCTGGGCAGGAACAATCTACCTTCGATATTCATGCAATCCTTACTATGATGGGAATGACAACAGTTTCTCGAACAACAACTTCAGAGAGCTGAGCAGTGAAGGACAGTGAAGAGAAAACTCTGGCCAGATTTGCATGTTACAATGAACAAGTTTTGATTGTGTGTGGCTTTTGCTCATCGTCAGTCTGTGAGAGATTTTTACATTATTTTTCAACGTTTATCCAAAGCTGTAAAAGATGTGTTGGTGAACTTCACCCTACAGCATTGCACACAGTGGTAGGTAACAGAGAAGCTTATATCATCCGTCCTTTCTGTTGTACCAAATATTGAATAATAATTCATCTATTATTGTAACACAGGAAACTTAGTTGATGCAATAAATTATTTTGCTAAGTCAGAGTAAAGCCTTAGATACCTTGCTATTACCAAAAACGTACAGGTTTGACAGTTATAATGAGAACATGAGCTTTGATGAAAAGTTATAAACTTGAAATGTCAAATCTATTTTCTCTCCACACTTGCTGCCAGACCTGCTGAGCATTTTCCATTCTTACTTCAGATTTCCAGCATTTGCAGTATTTTGTTTTTGCAGTGATATTAAAATGGAAGACTACTTTTATTTTTGTAAAACATGCTTAAGAAGAAGAGTAATTGCAGCTTGTATTCTGTTTCAGTCTCTTATTTCCAAGCATTCACATTATTAATGTTATGCCATTTTCTCTACGAGGTTCTTTCTTCCCTCTGACTTCTCACTGTCGGTTTCCTTGCTGAAGTTCCCCTGTTGCAATGCTGGAAAATGTTTTGATGACTGGGATTGTTTGTCTTCTCCCTGCCCAGCTGACTTCAGCCAACATAAATGGTTAAAACTGACAATAAACAATCTGATAAGCAGGTCTCACTGCACTCCCACTCAACATCGCTCACCCATACTAACACACACACACTCTCCAACACTCACACACACACACACACAGACACAGACACACACTCACACTCACCCATACTAACACATACACACTCACACACTCTCACACTCACACTCACACACGCACACTCACACACACACACTCTCACACTCACACTCACACACACACACGCACACTCACACTCACACACACACTCTCACACACACTCACACTCAAATTCACACACGCACACACACTCACACACGCACATTCTCTCACACTCACACTCACACACACACACGCACACTCACACTCACACACACACTCTCCAACACTCTCACTCACACACACACACTCACACACACACTCACACTCACATTCACACACGCACACAC
>JAHRHZ010000043.1:28797222-28826805 GCA_024137785.1 Ginglymostoma cirratum
CACACACACGCACACACACCTACTCACACACACACTCACACTCACATTCACACACGCACACACACACTCACACACGCACATTCTCTCACACTCACACTCACACATACATGCACTCACACTCACACACGCACTTCACACTCACACACACACACACACTCACACACCTACTCACACACGCACTCACACTCACGGACACACTCACGGACACATACACACGCGCACTCACACACACACACGCACTCACACATGCACATGCACTCACACACACACACACATGCACTCACACATGCATTCACACTCACACACTCACACATACACACACACATACAAAATCCCTCACCCATAACAGTACAGCTGTTGCTGATTTTTTTTAATAATAGCTGAAACTACATAAATTGCTAAAATTTGTTATTCATTTGCTTTTGTCATGGTATTTAATTCTTAAATTTCTATATGATTTGTTGCAGTGCACTGTGAGTAATGCCATTCTGTGGTATTGGAGGCAAAACCATAACTTCAATAATGTAACCCTTCGTCTTTCTCTCTCTCTTGCTCACCGAAACACACAAGGGATCATTTTTGATGCTGAGCATTTCATAATGTCATAAAGCATGGACTATTGCTCTCTGAAAGCCAAGGTTCAATTTAATACTGAAGGTTTTCATGGATGGAAATGGTTTTACAAAGCAGCCAAAACACTGACATAAAATGGCCACAGGAATCATCCGGTTGGCCAAACTCTACAAAACTGATGGGGTTTAGAGGTTGTAACCCCCAATTTGGAAAGCCTCGGCTTAGAACCCATTGGGCAATATTAAGGGATAGAGTTTTAACCTGAGATAACAGTTTATTAGTTAGTTTCTTGGAATAGCAGCAGAACTTCATTGCCGTTAACCTAACGTCTTGGCTTCCTTATGCTTCTCTCCAGCCAGCATTGTCAAACGGAGCAGTTTCTCTCTGGAGAGGAAACCAGATGAGACCATCTGAGCTGAAATTAGCATTTTCTGCAAAGACACAGAAATCACCGAGCCAGCACCATGGAGAATATGACACGTCTCTGATTTTACCCCATTGTGAGAATCTTCACATGTTGAAGATGAAACTTTGCCTATAATTATCACTATTGAAAGTATAACCATAGCAGACATAGAATAAGCAAACAAGTTGCTGTTTCAAGGAACTCTTTTGGCCAAAGAAGAGGGGATAGATTTAAGAACGCAAAACTTAATGGAGGCTGACAAAACTCTCTCTGTCAAGAAAAAAACCTGTTTTGACAACACCGACTAGAAAGATTGCTTCTATCCTAAGCCTGTCGTATTGTTTCGATTTAAATATGGTCTAAGAAATTTACGCTTGTATTGTGTGTTGTGGCTTTAGTTTTAATAAAGCGTCAGTAGTTTTTAAGGAAAATGATAAATTCTCCTGATCCTGATTCTGTGTGAATCCAATTAACTTACATGTCAACACAAATACAGAAGGGACTGCTACTATTTAACTGCATCACTGAACAAACCAGTTAGTCAAAATAAAGATGTTGCCTTTAAAAGTCAAAAATTACTCTTTGTGAAAATCTCAAGAGCCTCCCCATCAGGGTGAGATGCAATATTTTGTTCCCTGTTATCAATTCTGAAGGATTTGAGAGGATGGACCAAGGTGGAGGGAGGTGAGGTAAATGAGTGTTTGGAAACAAGAGAAGCACTAGGGCCCATGTCTTAGCTTCCTGGTTCTGCTTGGATATTCTACATAAGTGAGCATTGCTGGTGGATCAGTGAATAATCTGCTTGTGCACAGCAAACGATAGACAATGAATGTGTGATATAAATGATTTGCATCGGTATAATCGAGTTGAATTTAGAGATGCTCAAAAAGTACCGTTATATTATATGTGGCTTTATTTTACATATTTCTGTTAATACCTAATATTGCAGAACTGTCTAAATGGTCTGGGTAGAAAATCTATTAATACATTTTCAGATGTTTCATTTTGTGTGTTGCCTGGAGCAATTGTGACAGAGATGATGGATGTGTCTTGATGTGGCAAGGCTAATAAGAGACTAACATGGATTGAGACCTTGAGTCTTATGACAACAATAGGATTATCCATGCAGTTAGATATGCTAATGAAGTGGCTGCTAAACAAACATTAAATAATATACGTGTGGTGAAGAATCTGCATTCTAACTTTGAAATTCCAATTTAAGAAATTCAACGATAGTAGCTGTTCAGTCCGCACCTCCCTCTCCGGTGCTTAAGAGACAGGCAAATAAAACAGTTTTCAAATTGAATTTTGTCTACGCAGTGATGCAGCATAGATACTGTTATTCTCTCAAAATAGACTATCCAATGCAGAGTGGAGGGAAAATGTCAGCGTTTTGTTTATTATTTTGTGACGAACCAAACTTGGAGCCGAGAATGAAGTGGCTTGGCAGCTGATGGTCTGTTTTATTTCTCTATATATATATTAATCCATCAATTAAGAGCAGGTATAGTCCTCTCAATTACTGGGCAGTATTTATCACTTTACATTTAAGAAATTAAATCTGAGTTCTTTGAAGACTGGTTAGATCTTATAGAATTTCCTTATTAACATCAAGAAGAAAGGGGAGGAGAGAGAGACGGTGCTTTGGCTCAGAGGTTAGCGCTACTGCCTCACAGTGCTAGGGACGTGGGTTCGATTTCACCCTTGGGTGACCATCTGTGTGCATATTGCACATTCTCCTGGTAGATGTTCTCTGGTTTCCTCCCTCACTTCAAAGGTGTGCAAATTAGGTGGATTGGCCATGCTAAATGGCCCATACCATCCAGGACAATGTAGACTAGGTGAATTAACCGTGGGAAATGTAGAGCCGTAAGGATAGGGTGGCTGGGTGGCTGGGTAGGATGTCATCTGGAGGATCAGTGTGGACTCAATTGGCCAAATGGCCTGCTTCCACACTGTAGGAATTTTATGATCTAAAATTCTTTGGCACAGGTGCAGATAAAATTTACAAAAATCATTCTCAGACAGAATAACTTCAGTCGTGTCCATAGCAGCTGGAATTTTCTCTTTACTGAGAAGGTTGAGAGCATGTTTAATAGAGGTGTTCAAGATCATGAAGGGTCTTGACAAGGCACAAATGGAGGTAATATTCCAATTGGCGGATGGAGTGAGAATGATAGAACTCATACATGGTGATTGCCAGTAGAACCAACAGTGACATGAGGGCAAACATTTTATGATAGCAAGTCGTAACATTAGCATTTTTGGAAAAGCAATATACTGTGGATATTGGAACTCTGAAAGGTCATCAACATGCAATGTTAAATCTATTTCTCTCTCCGCAGAAGTTCCTTGACATGTTGAAGGCTTCCAGCATTTTCTGTTTTGACTTTTGTTGCCAGCATTTAGTTCCTGATTCAATTACTGCAACCAACTGAGAAGTAATAAATATAACCACTGGATACAGTGTGTTTTGTAATTTTTCCCTTATCGCTTTGAAACATTAGCTTAATATATTCGTTTCATTTATTTACTGTCTCTGATTTACTACAATACTTATCTGGCATCCAGTGCTAATTGAGTAGAAATTACCTCCAAATAAACATTGGAAAGGCTACACCAATTGAAGCAATAAATTCTTTGCTTGCAGTCACAAACTCTACACCCTAGCTACAAACTCCATTTTTTTAACTGACACCTGTTCATAAACTTAATGTCTTTGATTCCAAGATCAGAGTCTGGTTACATATCTGAGCTATCAACAGGACCTTCTCTTGATCATTGCCTGACCCCACTTGTATTTCAACTCATCTGCCAACACCCATTAACGCTCTTGGTTAATTCTAGATTTGACTACTCCAATATATTCCTGGATGGTCTCCCATCTTGCTGGCTCTGTAACTGTGAAGACTTCCAAATCCCTGACTCTCATATCCTAAGTTGCTCCAAGTCCCATTCATAGGTCATGCCTGTGTTCTCTGAATTACATTGAGTCCCAGTCCGGGTATACCATAATTACGAAATTCTCTATTCTTTTCAAATTGCCCCATAGTGTCACACTTCCCCATCCCTGTAGTCTTCTCCAGTCTTATAAACCTTTGAGATCTCTACATTCCTCCAATTCTAATTTCTTTTACATTCCTGATTTTAATTGTTCATCCTCTGTAACTCAGCCACATTTTGCTGTGGAATCTCCCTAAACCTCGTTGCCTCTTTAAGCTGTCTCACATTCCTTTAACACACTCCTTAAAACCTTAACTAGTTGGGTATAATCGCAACTAATGTACAGCCTGGTATGTTACAACCGTCTCCATCAGAATTTATGCAAGAATAACTATTTCTCCACCCAAAGACTGTGTGACATGTTCAGATTGGGTGGAGCTCAATACAGCTCAACAGTAACTCTTACAGAATCATTAACTTATACAAAATCCTAAGTATCATTTTAGACTAGTGGCCTTCCCTGAATAATGTCACTTTTTCCAGAACACAGTTCAGCTCCCAAAACAGTGAATTCTAAGCTCCTTCATGAGTTCTGATCTTAAATATTTTCATATGATTTCAACTTATTTTGTGTAACACTGTAGTCACCTACTTAAAGATTGATTCAAAATTTTTTCACCTGCTGTAAATTGTTCAGTAAATGTCCCAGGATTATCCCCAGCCTGAAGAAAATACATGTAATTGGGTTCCATACAGGAACAAATCCCATGTCTGGTTTTGCTGATCCACCATTCTCTGACCTTGTTAAACAACAAGATGTCCAAAGTACAACAGCCTGTTTCCTGTTCCACATTTTGCCCCACTTCACAATAACCTCCACCATGACTCCCGTCATTCGAAATAATCAGTATAAAATACTTATCCATGCCTTGGAATCCCTCCATAACTTTTTCTCAGGCTATGTATCTAATCAAGTTTTATTCATTCCATCAAATCTTCTACTTCATGTTTTTCAGAGCATCCATTTGGTTTATTGCTGATGGAGTTATTTTTAGACCTCTCTGTCTATTTCTTGGAACTCAGTTGCCAAACTCCCTAACATCTTTATGATTCACACCATAATTCAACACTTACTCAAAATCCACCCTATGGATCAAGCTTTTCTGTCACACATTTCCTAATTTCCCCCTACATCTTGCCTTTAATTTTGTTGGAAGGCATCTCGAGTTTCTTTTTATGGGAAAAGTGCACATTACTATAATTGCAGTTTCTGCTTTTTAACATTTTACAAAATGCCTTTGAATTGCAAGTCAGTAAACTTACAGATGGTTTTGTCACACAGGACCACTCAGTTGAAATGATTATACATTCTGGTTTTAACAGCACAGAAATTTGTGTCCGTTCTGTGAAGCAGTAATGCCAATGCCAGACAGCAGGATTTTTAAAACCATCCTTCTCCAGGGACGGTTTTCAGACTGGAACATTTACAGGTGTGCCACTCCATCTGGTGTGGAAACAGCCACTGCAAGAATTGAAGTGACAGCTCATTCATCTTTAACAATACCTACTGCTCCTGTCACAGAAGGACATTCTTTTCTGAATTCACTTTCTGCAGATTCATTGAATATGCCTCCGTCACTACAAGATGGATGCTGCAAAATTTGGCGTCACAGCCATGCTGTAGGTGATTTTGATGAGGGCATCGTGCAACTGCTGGGAAAATGAACCACAAATGCTACAGTCATAGAGATCTATAGAACAGAAAATGTCCTTGGGCCCTATGCCAGTCAAAAACAGCCACCCAGTATTCTAATCCCATTTTCACGCCCTTGGCACACAGCCATACTGCCCTGGTATTGCAAGTGCACACCTAAACACTTAAATATTATGAGGGTTTCTGTCTCCACCTCCCTTACAGGCAGTGAGTTCCAGTGACCCAACACCAAAATGTTTCTTTAGATCCCCTCTAAACTGCCTGCCTTAAATCTATGCCCCTGGTCATTGATCCCTCCACCAAAGGGAAGTCTCTTCATGTCTACTCTATCTTTCCCCTAAATTAAAACCGGAAGAACTGCATATGCTGTCAATTAGGAGCAAAAGCAGAAGATGCTGGAAATGCTCAGCAGGTCTGGCAGCATCTGTGAAGAAAAATCAGAGTTAATGTTTCAGGTTTAGTGACCCTTCCTCTGAAGACTCACTGAGCTTTACAAGCAACTTCTGTTTTTGTTCCTATCTTTGCCCCTCATGATTTTCTACATCTTTTTCATGTCCCCCTCTGTTTCTTCTGCTCCAAGAGAAACAAATCCAGTCTGTTCAATCTCTCTTTGTAACTAAAACTCTGTAGCCCGGGCGGCATTTTGCAAAAATTTCCTCGGCATCCTCTCTAGTGCAATCACATCCCTTCCTTCATGTGGATTCCAGAACTGCACACAATATTCTAGCTGGGGCCTAACCAACATTTTATACACTTCTCACATAAGCTCCCTTAAGCCTCATGCTTTGGCTAAAAATGGTAAGTATCCCATAGACCTTTGTTATATAATTACACTGCTACCTTAACAGACTGGTGTGCATTCACACCAACACCAAGGCCCCTCTGATCCTTCGTGTTTCCCAGGGTCTTGCTGTTCATCATGTATTCCCTTGCCCAGTTTGCCCTTCCCAAGTGCATCATCTCACACTTATCTAGATTGAGTTCCATTTGTCACAGATCAGTACATCTGACCAGCCAATCTGTATCCTTCTCTTATCTAAGGCTATCCTCCTCACTCTTTACCACCACACTAGTGCTCTCTCTTAACCTTGCAAATCTGTAATACAGTTACACTGAAGAGTGTTTGTGGCCAGAAGGTTCAATTGTCTCAGTAGATCGGTGCATATGGTCTATGTAGATAATTCTGTGATCACAGGTGTCTTTCACCTGCACTGTGTGGGTGTCTGTTTAATGTTTGAAGGGGCTCATATCACACAGAAGTAGAGCCCACCTCCTTTAAGCAATGAAATACTTACTCTACCCACTCTGGGTGTGGTGACCTTCATTTTCAGTTCCAATGCTTTCTTGTGATTTTGGTTAAGAAGGAAGGCAACAGTGGGTGTGCTTCATAGAGTGAGTTACCGATTCAGTCTCTCAGTCTAGGTGCCCCTAAAACCTTCAAGTTCCCTTCTTGGTTGATCTCCCTGTCAACCTCATTCCCAAGATCTCCCCCTTATTTTCGCTCAACCTGTTTATTTTACTGTTCATCCCTCCCCACTTTACCCCTGAGCCCCAGGCATTTGGCGAGTCATGCAAGACATAGCAGTGCACTGCCCCCTATTGAAGCCAGATGGTAGTGACTGTTGACACCCTCCATCTGCAGTACCTGCTTTTCCCTCTCATGCTCTATGTTCCTCCCCACCACCCCTGCATGTTGAGATGCCTTCCTCATGATTATGATCACTTCTGCATTGAAGCATGCTACCTCAAGGCCCACTATTGACATCTCCAGTAACTCCACCTCAGCATTGGCCCTAGATATTTACCCTTGGCTTTCGGGGTTTAGACCCTTCAGACCGACCATGATCTACTTTCAATCCCTTCACCAATCCCCTGATTAACTTGGCAGATAGACATAGCTGATGAGTGAATAGATACCTGATTGATATTTGTGCAGCTCTCTGACTGAATTACCACAAACCCCCAGACTGGTTGAACTGGACCAAGAGACCTGACCATGACCCAACCCTAGACAGTAGAGCATTGGACCCCTGATCCTGGCTGCCCCCAGAACTGACTGACTGTGTCCAACCCCCTGGACTGAATTTGGACATTGCTCTTAAACCTACTATGCAGGTACCCCCTGAATGAGGGCTACCTCCTTTGGACTTTGAGACATGGACATTTAGTCAAAGCACACACAATATGTTTGCCACAAGTATAGCTGGCACATGGTACAGGTTTAACATGGACAGAACACAGTGTCATACAGCAACATGTCCACCTCCTTCACTCAGTATTATTGACAACCACGACAAGCTGCCGAACTTTGTGTCTGTGCTATACAGCAAGGCAGATGGAAGTACTGCGAGCCTGTAAGTTCTGAATGAAGCAACGGAGCACAAAAAGACTAGGCAAGACAAGGATGCTGTCATCATCTGGCATCATCAAGGTGCAAAGTGAATGAGTGCTAAGAGAGCAAAGCCTGGAGATGTTCTTTGGGTCAATGAGTAAACTGGGTGCAGGCCCCTGCAAACAAAATGACTTGGCAGGTGCTTTCCAATGAAAGAGAATAGAGTATCCTTTACTGCCACATGCACTCCAGTACTTGAGTACAGGAGTACAGTGAAAGGTTTTTATAATGGCTGCCTTTAATGGTGTCATCTTAAGTACAAGTACCTAGGCACAAATCTTACAGAGTAAAAAAAAAATTAGATTAGCATGAGACAGTGAAAAAGTCCAGAGTGATAATAAGTGACCATAAGTATTCAAGTTCCGGGCTGTGCCTGCAGGTCCCAGAGCACAAAGCCACACTGGCTCCATGTGCCAGCCTCCATCTGGGACTTGCTCCTCTGCCACTCTGGGAATTGCCCATTTGCTCCACTGCGAGACTCAGCCCATGATCCCCCTCCAGCTGGACTTGGCCTGTGCTCGCTCCGTTCTGTCACAGGACACGGCCTGTACACTCCAAATGCAGCATTGAAATGGAGAGCGTATTGTAAGTGGAGCGGAAATGTGCCATGACTCGAACAAAGGGTGCTGACAGCCACTAGCTATGGAGCATAACTTAAGATGTCGGTGATTGCTATCCAAGATGGAAGGTCAGATGAGCACACAGTGAGCCGGGTACTGGCTCTGACCCTGAGCCTGGGAATTACTATGATGTTGTTTCTCTCTGGTGTGTTTAATAATAGGAAATGACATGTCAGTGAAGTAAGATTAGGTACTAATGACATGCAAAAGCATGCACATAAGCCTCTTATTGCTCACAAGTGAGATTCTTGTCTAGCTGTTGAAACTTAGTTGCAGAATCTGACTTTTTTCTCAAAGTTAAGAATTACATTTCTCCAATTTCACCATATTTTCCCAACTGACATACCACTGTGCACACCATTCAGGGATTGGAAAGATTCCACTCAATGGGTCTATTATTGGATATTTTTGTGTTTTTGTACATTAGACAGTTGAAATTGTCTGTTGAGTTTCTTAAATTAGATTGGCATTCTGTTCCCACCATTCTCTTGTGCTGACTTCCAATTTCAGCTTCTACCACTGTCTGGATAATTGTTTGCAATCATACATCCTCCTTTGACTTCAATAGGTCTGAAAGAGATGAATCAGAAATTTCAATTTTGTCTTGAAAGTCTTTGCTTTGTAAACCACCATAATCACAGAATTTTGGCAATATGTAAAGATCATGAATGACGTTTTCAACAGGTTCTTGAAGAAACTGAAATCTTCCATTAAATCTTGCTCTTTGCATTACACAGTCAGAGTCTGATTGAATATAATTGCCAAATGCTCTTACAATATTATCATCTGCCTACTCTTTCACTTTGTCATCTTAAAATGATCTGCAACTTACAGAGTGAAGAAATCTGTTGACTTGTTCTTCTCGAGGTTTCTGGTGTAATCCCAGAGCAATCCAATGTTACATGAACTGTTTTTTTTCAGTGAAGGGTCTGTAATTTGGAATCTTATTGGAAGTTTAATATTTTTCTCCCTTGACAATGTATATAAATACTGCTGCTTGTCTTATTTAAATTACTTACTTGGAAGCTGTTTCATGAATATTATAACTCTTTTTAGATTATACTGTTCTATGTTTTTTGTTGTTCAATCATTTCTTTTACATTAAATGTTGAATCTTCTTCAGTCGGTCCTCTAAAGATGATAATTATGTATTTAATTCTGGATGTTGGAGAAGATTTGATAATAAGGCTTTGCACTTTAGACTTCTGTCGTGTTTGTATCAATTTTTTAGTTCTGTTTCAATTTCCTTTTCAAAAATGTTCCTTAATATCTGTTCATTATTCAAGCTGAAAATGTTCTAAATGTGCCAGGATTGCTTTTTTTTTGCTGTAAATGTAATTCTTACATGTTTGAACATTGTTTAAATGTTTGATGAAATACTGTATTTTGACTTCTGCACAAGCTGGAGGTCACCCTGTATTTTAACCTGTATTCTCCTTTCTTTCCCTGACTTCTGTGCCCTTTGCAGCCCAATGGATGATTTGTACCTTCTCTGAGCTTTCCATTCTATTACATGTAAAATACAGGCATCATACTGATCGTGATTCTTAAAGCAATAATTTCAGTTGAATATTAAAAAATTCATTTTTCCTTTCAAAACACTGTTTTTAATAAACCATTTGTCTGCCTTCAATTTCCCATTCTCAATAGTCAATTCATTATTCAATTTAGCCTGTTTTCAGTTTTCTGAACAAGTATCCTCCAGTTTAATATAGATTTTTCTCAGCGTTCATCCTAATCTTTTAAACAATCGTAACAATGATGTTTGCTTAATATATCATTTCAAGACTTCTTTTAGCTTCTCAGTTGAGAATTTTCCTTTGAAATGCAAACATTTTTTCTCTTTTATTTCAGAATTACAATTTGGACTTCTTTTCCTTGGAGCTTTAGTTAGATTCTGCCTGGTCTTCACCAGCTTGTCCAATGTTTTTCCTAGTTTCTAGCTGATTAGGTATAACTGGGAAAACTCAGGACCTGCTCTGGCTCCTGCAGCTTTTTGTTGCTGGCTGCTGTTTGCACAGAAACAGTCCGGCTCTATGTGTTTTTAAGCTGCTGAATACTGAAAGATACATGATTTTCTGACTGGGCTTTTCTTTTCCTCCATTTCTTCCCCTAAGATGGCTTATGTACAACTGAAAATGTTCTGGCCAGCGCTGTCTGGTTGAAATCTACACTCCTGCTACTATCTTACAATTGCCAGGTCCTTCACTGTTGCCAATATCTTGTCATGTTGGTTATGATCTGGGAGACCCTGGATAGATTCACCACCAACAACCATTCTAGCTGGTTAGACCTCTAGGCTACTGATACCCTGTGGGCAAGGTGATAGACATATAGTGGCTCAGTGGTTAGCACTGCTGCCTCTCAGTGCCAGGGAAGCAGGTTCAATTCCACCCTTGGGGACTTGTCTGTGTGTGGATTACACATTCTCCCTGCGTCTGTGGGCATTTCCTAAGTGTGCTCTGGTTTCCTCCCACAGTCCAAAGAAGTGCAAGTTAGGTAGGTTGCTTGTGCTAAACTGTCCAGGGATGTGTAGGCTAGGTGGATTAGCCATGGGAAATGTAGGGTTACAGGGATAGGGTGGGGTGGTGGGTCTGGGTGGAATGCTCTTTGGAGGGTTGGTATGGATTGTTCGTTCTCCCTGCACAGAGGAGCCAGGTTGTTACAATCTACATGCACAACCCCCATGTCCTGGCAGCAGATGTCCTAACCTTTATGGGAAGGTGCTTATGGCTTGAGGGAGGCAGCACTGATGTAGTGGATTCCTTTGGAATCTAGACCAGCAAGCGGCAGGTCAAGGAGACCCTGAAGGTGGATGTTAGTGGGAACATCCTCCATCCATCCTCCAGCTTCGTGATTGGACGGAACTGACGCTACCTGATGCACATGGGGAAACCTAGAGTGTGCTGAACCTGCAGGAGATCAGGGTACATGGCAGCAGACTGCAATGTGACCCTCTGGAGGAACATCAAACAAGAGGATCACCTGACTAAGGACGGCAAGGAGTCCAAAAGCTGCAACCTATGTGGAAAAGCAGGCCACCTGTACAAGGCCTGACAAGATGGAGTGGATAGGCGGGGAGGGAGGTGCCACATACACTCAGAAGTGGCAACGTAAGCCGTGGATCCCCTAAGGACAGTAAGGTGCCACCCTGCAGGAAGAAAACTGAAATGAGAGGCACCCAGAAGAGGGAGGACAGGCTGGAGAGGAGGAAAAGGTAGTCAGAGCAGAGGCACAGCAGCCAACCCAACCTCCACCTGATTAGATGGAGTCAATTGGGGAGGAGGAAACAGAGAAAGTGGGGGAATGGATACCGGTGAGAAACAACTGGAAAAGGAAAACACTTCAGGTCAATCCATAACCATGATTATTTTCTGTTACACCCTGTCCACCCTGGCTAAATTTCTGAACTTATGATGGGATTAAATAAAGCTTTTGTGGGTCTATTGATGAATTTAGTATTTCCAAAAATAACACTCCGTCGTTGTCACTCACACATTCTCTCTCTTCCTCACACACTCCCTTTCCCTCTTACATCCTCCTTTACTAACAGCCCATCTGATCCCCCATCCTGACTGTCTCCTTTAGAGGCTTGGCCCCTCTGTGGGAAGAATAGAGCCTAATCACCTCCTTGATCTATGCTCGCCAACTCACAAACAATGCTTTGTGTCCCTAATGAGTCCTTGCAGTCTCTAACCACACCGGTGCTCCACCCCAGCAGATTCACTGTTATTTCTATCACCACTAATGGAATGTGAATTTCAGCTGAATAAACTTACTCATGTCTGCTAGCTTTCTGCTCTTCCAATCTCCCATATGTACTCCTAAACCTGATGCTCAAACACGCTTCATCTACCATGCATTCCTATGCAAGTTTTACACACATACATGTCTTTATATAACATGCCCAAAAGGCTCATGACCTCTCCTCAGCAGCACATTGCCTCTCCAATAAGTTTCCTGGGACCACATCCAAAAGAGTACCTTCCCTCTCCAAGTGGTCCAGTTGTTTTAGACCTTTTTCTATCAGGTTTAAATTGCACAGGTTGGGTTTTGGACATCCCAGATACAAACATCACATCTGCCTGAATTTAACATGCCCATTTGTGTTTGTGAACCATGTATATGTAAATTGGAACCTACCCTCACCTCGGGAAAAATTATTGGGTTTGGTTTCAGGGCAGAATTTGATCTGTGCCTGTGGTACCGACAGAGTGCCTCTCCATCTGCCAGAAAATTCAGGCCTACTTTTGCAGGAACAATTGTTCACAAACACCTTCAGCCAAAAGGTCTCCTCTTGTAGACCTCAGCTTCACAGATTCCAGTCCTCAATCAACTCAGTTTATTCCATGGGATATCAAAACAAGCAGCTCAATGTCTTGGATATGAGAAACAACTGTGTGCATCCATGGCCCTAATCAGGCTACTCTAGTATAGTGACAACATTGACATCTACCCACCAATGTGAACAACTGTCGAGGTATATCCTGTGCCCAAAAAGACAGGACTGACCTAGTCTGACCAATTATCGTTTTGTCAGTCAACTCTCAATCTGCAGAAAAATGATAGCAGATACAGTTGACAGTTAGACCAACAATTATTAGAGGGTACAGAAGGGCTGATGAAACGTCACAGACTGAAATGTTAACTTTGTTTCTCCCTCCACAGATGCTGTCAGACTTACTGAGCATAGCTTACGTTTAATGTTCTTACTTTGGTCACTAATGACCTGTTCACTGATGCTCAATTTAGATTCCACTACGTGGCTCCAGACTCCATTTTAGCCTTTGTCCCAACACAAACAGAAGAGCTGAGATGAGGTGAGCATGACAGCTGTTTATATTAAAGTGGCTTTTGAACAATTTGGCATTAAGAAGTCTCAGTAAAAATGAGATCTTTAGAATTAGAAGAAAAAGTCTCTATGGGTTACAGGCGTGCCCAGCAATTGATGATTGTTGGAAGGTAATCATTTAAGTCCCAAAATATTGCTGTAGGAAGTCCTCATGTTAGCGTTCTAGATTCAGTGATCTTTCGTTGCTTCACGGCCTTCCCTCCATTGTAAGGTCAGACAAGGGGATATTTGTTGATGAATGTGTAGTGCTCAGTTCTAGTCACAGATCCTCAGATAGCGGAGCAGCCAATGTCTACATGCAACAAGAACTGCATAATATTCAGACTTATGCCAGACAATGACAATCTCGAAAAAGAGAGGAATTAATTGCCATTCCTTAGAGCCCTTGGCAGTTATGTGTCCTTATTGACATGTGGTGCCAACAAAATGGTGTGTGTGTGCTGTTAATGCCTTCTGCACCATTGGCAATCCAGTAACCTGAAGGCCACATGTTCAGTCCTCCTCCTACACTCTAGTTTGAGAGAAGGCTGTAAAATCCCTTCTCCTTAAATGCACAACCTCTCTTGCACAGTGATAAATATTGAGCTGAGAGAAGTTTATGACGGTGACATCTTCAGAGCTGTCCTCTCTCTGCTTTGCATTGCAAGTCTAATTGGATGATGCAGCCCAGCCAATCAACTAACTCTTCAGTGAATCATTTCCAACTCATGTCTTGCTCTTAGCTCAGGTACAAGGGGGAAGAATGCTTTCTGAATACTCTTGAGAGCTCCTCCAACAACATAGTATGTTGAACTTCCACCATTTCCCCTGAGGACAAGAAAACTAAAAGGCATCTTAACCTGGAAGTCCCATGCAGATCTCTTTACATATAACTAATGAGGCAGAGGGTCTACCCTGCAACTGAACACATATTAGATGAAAGTGTTCAGGAGTGTTCGGGGAGGCGATGGCGTAGTGGTATTACTGCTCGACTATTAATTCCAAAACTCAGGTAATGTTCCGGGGACCTGGGTTTGAACCCCACCACAGCAAATGGTGGAATTTGAATTCAAATGTAATCTGAAATGATAAGAAACTACCATGAATCAATTGTTGGAAAAGTCCATCTGGTTCACTGATGTTCTTCAGGGAAGGACGATGCCATCCTTACCTGGTCTGGTCTCCATGTGACTCTGGACCCACAGCAATGTGTTGACTCTCATGTGCCCTCTGAAATGGCCTAGCAAGCCACTCAGTTCGAAAGCAACTATGGACAGGAAAGTGATACCCACACCCCACGAGTGAATAAAAACAAACAGTAGATGCTGACAGAACCTGTGAGATCTGAAGGCCGGTACATTTAGGTTAAATCAGTGTTAAGTATGGAGTGATGGCATGGTTATATATGCTGGGATAGAAGAGGCTAAAAATGGAGTTATTGTGATACTGAGCCCAATTTTAATACCAAAGTCTTTTAATTTGCCTGTTTCTCATGTATTCAATTGTTGGTGTCTAATTTGGAGTTGGAAGAGGTAGCAGAAGTAGCACAGAGGAACTTGGGGAATGTTGAAAGTTAAACCTTCCTTAGATATACTTTTCCATGCAATTTTGAGCAGAATAAAGTGGTAATGGCTACTGCCTCAACTGTCTTGAACTATAGAAGGATCGGGGGGTTATGAGGAAAAGGCTGAAAAGTGGAATTGAGACAAAAATCAGATTAACCGTGATTGTATTTAATGTCAGAGCAGCTGGAAAGGCTGTACCGCTTACCCTTGCTTCTATTTTTATGTCGTCATTATCTCTGCTATTAAAATGACAACCAAAATGCCAGCTGAAAACCTTGTCATTCCCCATTTCAAATTGGATGTGTACCAGCTTTCCCTTGGAGGACAGAGCAAATAATCTTAAAGCAAACATTGTCAGTGAGTAATACTGAATAATGTGGATTCAGTTTACCTGAAAATCTCAATCAGGCTTATTCAAAGCCCACGCTTCAAGTCGCAATGACATATAACAATGTATGTTACCTCCTGCTAGAATACCTTTTTGCTGGAATGCATACGATTATGTGGTTTAGCTCCTGGTCCTTGGCTCAGTAGCACATCAAACCATGAAAACACCTCAGCTCTTAAAGCACTGAGACAACCAGGAGTCAGTGAATGAAGGATTTGTTCTATGCTCTTGTCAGGACTTGAATCCCATGATGATGAAAAATGTAGGTGCCCTTTCATTAAGTCATTAAAGACAAATGCAACTACCAATTGCAGACTGTGCTAACTGACTTGGCTATTTTTGATATTTGCTGCTATATTTGCATATATTTTAGTTTCCCTAATAACCAGGTATAACAAGGAACGGGAGGTGAGGAGATGATTTAATTTGATTTGTTATTGCCTCTATTGTCACAAGTACTCAAGTACAAATGTACAGGAGTACAGGGAAACATGTGTGCTGTCACCACACAAGGTGCCATCTCAGGAACAAGCACCTACGTACCGAATCATAAGAACGAGGTAGAAAGAAAGAACACAGTTAAAAGTTAAACATTGGTAATTATGGTAGAGCGAAAAACATACAAAAAACTATACTTCTCAGTTGTAAATTGAAAATTTTAAGTAGAATAAAGATAAAATTCTGCATCCAACTGGTGTTTTGGATGACGGGTGCTAATGAGGTATAAACACACAAGGTCTGGTGGTACCGAAGTTTTCCTGCCTCGGAGCCACAGGATCCAGGTTCTAGTCCCATTTCGCTCCAAGGTGCAGCCATGATGTTGCTAAGGACATCGAGTATCAACTTGTAAATCCTTCCAACATATGCCAATGACAGGTAGTAATAGTCACAGGCAGTCATGTGATGAGACAAAAATAGGAGCCTCTTCCATCACAATTTATTGATCCGAACTACAGTACGTATGTAAAAGAATTGGTGTCATAGCATTTCAGATGCCATGGGTACTCAGTTGGATGGCTGACCTGGATCAGATTGGAACCAACAGCAGAGGCTTCAAACACCGTTCCATCTGATGTGGATTTGCCTCCTTATCCTACCTTTGATAGAGATCATGGCGTAGTTGGCAGACCTGCCTTCAAGAAGAGAACTGAAGAAGAATGGAGTATCTTTGTGGTTAATTGTTCAACTCAAGGCCAAGCACAACATCGAAGTTGCAAATAATGTGGCTCAGCCTCAGACAGTTGCCAGGGAGAGAATTGGAGTTTGCAGTGAGCATTGAATAAGGACTGGAGATGTCATGTTGAGGATTTACAGGGCGTTGGTGAGGCCTCTCCTGGAGTACTGTGTCTATTCTGGTCACCCTGTTATAGGAAGGATACTATTAAACTGGGGAGGATACAGAAAGGATTTACCAGGATGTTGCCGGGAATGGAGGGTTTGAGTTAAATGGAGAACAACAAATGCTGGAGATTACAGTGGGTCAGACAGCATCCATGGAGGGAAAGCAAGCTCTGATGAAGAGTCATCGAGACTTGAAACATTAGCTTGCTCACTCTTCATGGATGCTGTCTGACCCGCTGTGATCTCCAGTATTTGTTACTTTCAGTACCAATTCCAGCTTGCGCAGTAATTTGCTCCTACATTTCGAGTTATAAGGAGAGCCTGGATAGGCATGACCTGATTGTGGTTTATAAAAGCATGACGGGCGTAGATAAAGTGAATGTCAGGGGTCTTTTCCTTGGAGTGGGGTAGTTCAAAACTAGGGGGCATATTTTTAAGGTGAGAGAAGAAAGATTTAAAGAGAACATGAGGGGCAACTGCCAGAGAAAGTGATGTTACAACATGTAAAAAATCTTTGGATAAGTTTATGAATGGGAGAGGTATAGAGGGATATGGGCCAAGCACAGCCAGGTGGGACTGGTTTAGTTTGGGAACATGGTTGGCGTGGACCGGTTGGACTGAACAATCTGCTCCCATGCTATATGACTGTAATAGTTGCTTCCCAATATTTGCAGGAGAAAATTTCAACTCATCCAGCAGTGAATGTTGAACAAGCAGTCTGTTATCTCAAAGATAGTGGAGGAGGCAAGAGAGATGGTGTGGTGTTACAGAGTTGGATGCCAACACCACCTGACGGAAGCGCTTTTGAAAAGTAGAATTAACATCAGGAGAATATACTATAGTGATGTATTTTAGCTTAATGAAGATGTCAGAGGCCCATAATTAAGTAGAGTCCTGGAAGGAAGTTGAAGCTCTAAGCTAGAGTAAAAGGAAAGTGTGTATAGATTAAGCTGTAGATAAGGAGCCCTTACAAAAGATTTCATGGACTCCAGTAACGTTACTTTGGAAGATTACAAATAGAGCTACGCCTCAGCATGCAATAAAACAGTTCTTTCAGATGATGTTGCTGAGGGGCATCAAGTGCAAGAGAAATAGAAAGGATCCTTGTTGTGTTATGTAATATCTCACAGTTAGCATACAGTGTCCCTTAAAGTGATACAATGAGACCATAAGACATAAGAGGAGAATAGAATATTCAGCCCATTGGGTCTGCTGCACTATTCAATGCATCTCGGCTGATCTGATAATCTTCAAATCCACTTTACTGCTTTTTCCCTGTAGCCCTTGATTTCCTTAATGAATAAAAGTCTATCTATCTTGGTTTTGAATACACATAATGACTGAGCCTCAAAAGCCCACAGAATCACCATCTTCTGAGAGAAGAAATTCTCCTCATCTCTGTGTTAAAAGTGCAACCCCCTACTCTGAGATGATCCCTCTGGTCATAGACTCTCCCACAAGGGGACCCTTGTCAAGTCCCCTAAGAACTTTGTGTTTCCATATGATTACCTCTCCTTCTTTTTATATTCCAACAGGTACAAGCCCAATCTACTCAAACCCAAATCTTAAAATTGTCCCTCTCTACTTTAATCAGCTAGCCTTCTCTGGATTACCTCCAATGTCAGTATATGTCAGTTTAGATAAGGGGCCCGAAGCTTCGCAGTATTCCAGCTGTGGTCTGACGAGTACCTCATATAGTTTTAGCAAAACCTCCCTACTTTTATGCTTCATTCCCTCTAAAATAAAGCCTAACATTCCATTTACCTTGTCTATTACCCACGGAACTTGGATGTTAACATTTTGTGATTCAAGTCTGAGGCCTCTCAAATCCCTCTCTTCCGTCACTTTCAACAGTTTTTCATTTAAATAATACTCAGCTACTCTAAACTTCCTGCCAACGTGCATAACCACATAATTTTCTATATCACATTCCATCTGCCAAGTTTTTTTTCCATTTGCTTAATCTGTCTATACCCATCTTTGTGTCCTCCTCACCATCTGCGTTCCCACCTATCTTTGTGTTTTCTGCAAACTTATTCAAGCTCAAATATTATCACAGTATCTGTGGGAATAAAAGTCTCAGACTCCATCTACCTGGGGCTACTTGAAGCATGACATGCTGATTATATTGTAACTAATTAGCTTAATATTAGGACAGAAATGGAAGTTCCTATGCTTGTAATATATGTATATATATTAACTGTAATCAATATCTTATAAACCTTTCAGTACCCATGTCTTGTGATTAAGTTACTGGGGTGAACATACACACTTCCGTATCAGGTACAAAAGCCCTGCTGGAGATATGACCTATATTACAGTAGCAGATGAGGGGACACCTGAGTTAGCAGTACAAGATCAGGAACTCAAGCCTTTCCAAGTGAGTATGTGGCTACAACTGGATTGATAGAAATGCAAACAGATATGGCAGTCCCATCTAGTTGGGCAGTGGAGGAAAGGAAGCAGAATGTAATTCACTGCATTAAAAAGCTGGAGAAGGGTAACAATAGGTAATTTAAATTGGACAAAGTCATGTAGAGTATAATTTGTGGCTTTATTTCACACTCCTTCAGTACAATGGCAGGAGCAGCAATCTAATTGAGGGAACAGGACTATGGAGTTGTGGGAAAGTTGGGCACAAATTTGGAAACCAACCAAGGGATTTTGAGACTGAGCATAAAACTCAATCTGCCACCCAGCCCACATGAGCTAACTCAGCACAGACCAAAGAACTGGCACATAATTCATCAGAATTTCATTTTCAAAAATTTCCCATCTGTTTAAGCAATATTTTCACGAGTCAATTCACACAATTTCATCACTTTTTGAATATTTCACCTCGTACAATTTCTTGTAAATTTCACACAAAGTATAATATTAATCCTTGTTAACATTGCATGGTATCTTTCTGTTAGTTGTGTTTCATGTTGTTTTCTAATAGTGTCACACTATTTAAATTTCATGCAGAGTAGCCGCTTGTACATTTCAGATTCGTGAGGCTTGTGCAGTTTTATTATGGGAATCTGTTTTCTTATTCCTGAATTCTCTGTTCTTGCTAGTCTCTAAATCTTAACCATCTCTCTTTCCGATGTACCTTTTCCCTCACTTGTCTTTTATCTTTTTATTTCTTTCTCATCCAGATATCTGTTCGCATCTTTCAAATGTTTGTCTCTCTCTTTCCCGGTGTTTTTTTCTTACCTCATCCCTCTATATCCCAGTCTCTCTTTCTCTGCCCACTACCTTCTCTCTGTCTCTCGATTCATACGTCAATTTAAGTTTATTTCAATGGCAACTCCTTCTTTCCATTATTTTTCACTGAAAGTGAGGACCAGGACCGTTGTGGTTTGTGATAACTGAATAAGACAACTGTTTTTTCCTGTCTTGCAGGCCTGGTCAGCATTACTTTTTATCAATGTTTTGAAGGTTCCTTTATGTATTCACATACATTTTCCACAAGCTGCTGTCCTTGGTGATGACTCATACAGGGGCATTATTCAGCAGGTGCCATTGACATCCTATACCTTGCTCAACAGTGTTTTGTTTATGACTTGACAATGAGTGTTAGCAGGCTATTCACCTGTAATAGACATCACCAGCAGTATAAACCCTGTACTCATTTGACAACCACCTGTGTGCATTTTCAGTCAGGATAATTATCAATCATGCCTGGCTTTTTATATCCTCTATTATTTCCGGTGAATGCTTGTAGCCTTTACATCATGTCAACTGAAGTCTGGTAACTCACAATAGTCCAGGTATTTGACCAGGAATCCTACGCCCCCAGAGCCACTGATGCTCTTGTATTTTGGCACATTGTCATAACAGGGACAGAAATGTATTGGTCTAACAAGAGCTGCCAGCAGATGTTACTATGGCCAGATACATGGGTTGAACAATCAATGGGCTTCCCATTGTCCCATGTGGCATTCATTCGGCTGGACATCATTGTCATCTTCATGATCCTCAAAGTTTGTTTTCCTCGTTATAGCTATACTCCCAATGTTTCTTTAAAAAGAACAATTGCCAAATTTACTTTGAGACCTCTCAATCTCAGAGTGTCTCACATTTCAACTTGGTCAAAATGCTGCCATTATATATCCCTAGACAATGACCCCAGCACTGAACGTCAGGCTGTAGTTTCTAGGACTGTCACTGACCTCATTGCCTCTGGGAATTCCCCCTTGCATAGCTTCCCACCTCATCGTCCTTCAAATTCACATAGCCCACTTCTATCTCCTTCCAAATAGCTACAAACAGGGATGCCCTGGCTGACCCACTGTTTCAGCCTGTCCCTGCCTATTTGAACCTATTTCTTCCCACCTTGACTTTATGTTTTTCACCCCTTAACCAGTCTCTTCCCACTTACATTTGTGATTCTTCTGATGTATTACACCAGTTAGTTCAGTTAGCTCTGTGGGCTGGATGGCTGGTTTGCAATGCAGAATAACACCAACAGAGTGAGTTCAAGGGCTGAGGTTACCATGAAGGACTTTCCTGCTCAACCCCAATTCCCCTCACATGATGAGGCAGGCTAATCCTCAAATTAAACCACCACCAGTCATCTCTCATTAATTAGAAATCAGCATTCATGCCTGGTAGGGATACAGCCATTTTACATTACATTACATTAGCGAGTCATTGAGGTTTACAGCATGGAAACAGGCCCTTTGGCCCAACTTGTCCACACCACCCAGTTTTCACATTTAATCTAGACCCATTGCCTGTGTTTGGTCCATATCCCTCCATACCTATCTCATCCATGTAGCTGTCTAAATTTTTCTTAAATGATGGAATTGTACTTGCTTCCACCACCACCTCTGGCAGCCCATTCCAGGTACTTATCACTCTCTGTGTGAAAAAAAATTGCTCCTCCTGACCCTTTTGTACCTCTTACCTTTCACCTTAAACCTATGCCGTCTAGTTTTAGATTCCCTTACCATGGGGAAAAGCTGTCAGGCTGTCAGCTATCTAATTTATCAATGCTTCTCATGATTTTATATATCTCTGTAAGGTCACCCCTCAGTCTCCTATGCTTCAGGGAAAATAGTCTTAGTCTATCCAATCTCTTTTCATAACTCAAACCTCCCAGTCCAGGTAGCGTCCTTGTAAATCTTTTCTGCACTCTTTCTAGTTTAATAATATCCCTTCTATAGTAGGACCATCAGAACTGCGCGCAGTACTCCAAATGTGGCCTCACCAATGTCTTGTACAGTTGCAACAAGACACTCTAACTCCTGTACCCAATGGTCTGACCAATGAAAGCTAGAATGCCGAAAGCCTTCTTCACCTCCCTGTCTACCTGTGACTCCATTTTCAAGGAGCTATGAGTCTGTACCCTTAGATCTCTTTGTTCTATATCACCCTCCAGGCCAGAACTTAAGAAGGGTCACTGGACCCAAAACATTAACTCTGTTTTCTCTCCACAGATGTTGCCAAACCTGCAGAGTTTCTCCAGCTATTTCTGTATTTGTTTCTGTTTTCTGGCATCTGCGGCTCTTTTTTTTTGTTCAGTGTATCTATCTGCACAGCCTCCCCACAATGAAAATGGTCTAAATTCTATCTATTTCTTTCTTGAAAGGAAGACTAAGCTGTTCCCACCCACCTCAACCCTCCTTTGCCTGACTGAGCTTGTTTCAACTTGACTTACTTTCTCCACTTCAAGATGCAGTGTGGGTACTGAGGAAGGGTCTGAGGAAGAGCCACTGGATCTGAAACGTTAACTCTGATTTTTTCTTCACCGATGCTGCCAGACCTTCTGAGGTCTTCCAGCAACTTCTGCTCTTGTTCCTGATTTACAGAATCCAGTTTTTTCAGGTTTTATGGGTACCTACATGGTTTCCAGTTATACCTGTCTCTTTGTGGGGGACATGCAACATTTTTTATTCCAGTCCTACACGGGGGCCCCACCCACAACTCTTACTCTTGTACCTCGATGACATCATTGGTGCTGCCTCCTTCTCTCTCATCCAGAAAATGAACAAAATCATCAATTTTGCTCTCAGTTTCCAATCCTCTCTCAACTTTACATGATCCAGCTTTGACTCTTCTGTTCCCTTCCTGGAGATCTCTGCTTCCATTTCTGTGGATAGGCTGTCCATCAGTAAGTATTACAAACCCACTCAGTCCTGCCGTTACCTTGGCTAGATTTCCTCATACCCTGCTTCCTGCAAGGACTCCATTCCATTCTCCCGGTTACTCTCTCATCTTTACTCCTATTTCGACGATGCCACCTTCAAACCAAGTGTGCTTCCAACATCTTTTCCTTTTTCCTCAACCTAGGATTATCCTACACTGTGGTTGACCAACATCCCATAATTCTGTCATCACCCTTTCCTCTCCCTCCTACAACAATGATGGGCTTTCCCTGGTCCTCATGTTGTATCCCACCAGCCTCTCCATACAAAGGTTCATCCTCTGCCATGCCTACTATGTCTAGATGTCACAATTAGATTTCCTTCTCATTTTCTTACCAGCTATATGGACTTCCAACTCCCATACATGGCAGCAACATTCGGAACTGGAAATCTGTGCTGCCATTGGTGTGTCGTTGCGGATTGTTACCCATGAAACATTGAAGCAGAGGCTTAGAGGAAATTGCCCATAAAGCCCAGGGATAGGCAGACTTAGGTGGGTTTGCCGTGGGGAAATGCAGTGTTACAGAGATAGGGTACTGGACTGGGTCTGTGTGGAATGCTTTTCAGAGGGTCAGCTTGGACTCAATGGGCCAAATGGCCTGTTTCCACACTGTAGGGATTCTATGACAGAAAGAAAAACACATTCAACTGAGCTCAGCATCTGTAGTGTCGATAGGGTAAATCAGCTTGCTTCCTTTCTTGATCATTATCGATGGAGCCCTATTGGGTGGAGTACATGTACAGATGCTTGGAATGGGAAGGATTGCATTGACAATGCCTGTACAAGCTGCACGCATGGATAGGTGACTTGGGTTAGGTAGATAAAAGCTGAAACTGACAAACCCCAGCTGGCAAGATGCTTTGCAATGAAACCATTGATGAACGTATTAATAGCTTCAACATCAAAATGCACGGATGCCACATACAGCTCTTCAAATTGGTGGAGGCCGACGTGTTTCTGTGTTGAGAACTTAAACAAACTGAAAATAATTTGTAGCAAAACAATCAGAGAAAAAAAGTGAAGAGAAAGGAGCTTCTTGGTGACACTGACACTTGACCACAAAGTTCGCAGAACCTTGATGGTCTCAACACTGAAGTCAATGCACATCACTTTAAAGTTGATTCAGACATAATAGGAACTGCAGATGCTGGAGAATCCGAGATAACAAGGTGCGGAGCTGGACGAACACAGCAGGCCAAGCAGAATCCTAGGAGCAGTGCACCTCTTTAAAGTTGATTGTTTGGATTAACAGCAGACAATACAGCATTGATGTGTTTTTAAACTTGCCGATCATTGCCTTCAGCTTATTTATTTTTGTTAATACATATAGCATGTACTCCAGAACAAACCCATCAGTATCAATCATCTGGCAAGTGTTGTATAAATAGTTTGGAAGCACTGCAGGAATTCTTGTTGAAAACTGCGTCTCTGTTTGTCAGTGCTTCTATGATTGATATGCATGTTACCCAGTGTGGCACTGCCTCACAAGGTCCCAGTTAAATTTCTGCTTTGTACTTAGTTCATTGATCTCCAGGAAAGACATAGCTAGAGTACTCTATTCAACCTCTCCACCTGTACAGAAAGAAATGGATATATTCTACCCTCATTGTTATACAGCGATTTAGATTGGAAAGTGCATGTGTGTAGAGTCAGGTGCCTGGTGTGGAATAGGCATATTATAACTTAAGAGATTGCCAATGCTTGCTATCCTGCTTTTAGAATATTGACCAATTTCTTGGGTAGTTTACAGGACTTCATCTGGAGGATGTGGACCAGTACCAACGTGGGTTATAACCTTTCGGGCAGGAGGCTAGGAAATTGTAGGAATGAAAGGAGAAATACGTTTTTACCTTTGTGATTTTTGGCACTATTTCAGTTCCTCCACTAGATCTGATTGTTCTAAAATCTCTTTACATTGCTGACTGTGCTAATTCAAAATGTTAGTCTTTACATTACTGATAGGGATGGTACATGATGAATACAGACTGCATCAGAGTGGCTCTAGGGTGAGAATAGAAATTTAAAGCGTGGCAGGTTTTGGGAGTAAAAGTAAGTCACTAACGTGAAGATATCTCAAATAGAAGGTGATCGCCAATTCCTTCTGAAACACATATGGGTAGAGTTTTGGATAGATGTTCATTTCTGAGATTACTTTTCTGACATATGATACAAACTAAGGGCATATTCAGTAAAGCAGTTTTCAGAAATAAAGCATTGATCCCCAAAAGCAGTATAATAACTACCTTAATAAGTTCAGAAAGGAATCAGACCAAAGGAGTGGTGAGATGACGTTTTGCTTGGCTTTTAGCAGGAGTTGCAGTTTTATCATGCTAGACAAGAAAATAGAGGGAGTGCTGTAATGAGTTTGGCAACATCACAGTGCAGATATGTTTGATTGGGAAAAATACCCATAAGAACTGCAGATGCTGTAAATCAGGAACAAAAACAGAAGTTGCTGGAAAGGTTCAGCAGGTCTGGCAGCATCTGTGAAGAAAAAAATCAGAGTTAGCATTTCCAGTTCTGAGGAAGGGTCACTGGACCAGAAACATTAACTGTGACTTTTTCTTCACAGATGCCGCCAGACCTGCTGAGCTTTTCCAGCAACTTCTGTTTTTGTGTATGTTTGATTGGGCCTGGCAGGTGGAAGAGAACAATTTGAAGTGTGCTTATAGCTGAGGACTAAAGTTCAGAACAGGAATCAGACCAAAGGTGTGGTGAGATGATGTTAGACTTGGCTTTTAGCAGGATTTGCAGTTTTGTAACACCGATAAGATAAAAATGAAGAAGGAAGAATCATGTCTCCCTGGATTTAAGTAGGTACCAAACTGTTTCAATCTAAGGTAACTATCACCAATTCCTTGACAGATTTACTTCCATCTTTTTTCACTCATTGCCTATCTCTTTCTGATCCATTTATATTTTGACTGCTGATCTCAAAGTATTTTATGCTTTCCATTACCATTGACCTACTTTTGCCCATGGTTTGCAGAAAAGCAATTGTAATGCATTCAGAGTGTAGGCTGTGATGTCTGGCAGACAATGCAACAGAAATCAAGTATATTTTGTTACCTTACCAGTTCCATGCCATACCCCTCTTTGTAACAGAAGAGTGGGTCTACCTATGCCACGATTCAGGAAGGCAGCTTACCATCAAGGGCAATTAGGGACATGCAAAAGCTGCGGACCTAGCCAAACGATGGTCACATCCCATTTACAATTTTTCTACATGTAAATGAACTAGGAGCAGGGATAGACTCTCGTCTCCTTGGGCCAGCTCCACCATTTAATAAAGTCATGGCTAATCCAATTATGGCCTCTCCTTCACTTCCTGTCTACCCTCTATAACCTTTGTCACTCTGGTCAATCAAAAACTCAACTAACTCATCCTTAAATATACTTATTGACACAGCCCCGACTACTTTTTGGGGATGGAATTCTACAGGCTAACAAACCTCTGAAAGAAAAATATTTTCTTATCACCATCTTAATTGTGAGACCTTTTATTTGTAAATTTTCTGTTGCAGTCTCTCCCACAAGGAGAAACATCCTGTCAGCATTCACAATATGAAATCCCCTCAGGTTCTGATATGTTTCAATAAGAACACCTCTTATTCTCCAAATTCCAGTGGATACAAGTTCAACATTTCCTTGTAATACCTTCATTCTAGGATTCAGTTAAGTGAATCTTCTTTGAAGAGCTTCTAATGTAAATATATTATTTCTTAATTATGTGGACAAAACATGTACACATTAATCAAAATATGGGCTCAACAACACCATGCGCAGAGCTTCACTATTGCTATATTGCATTTCCTTTACAGTAAATAACAACATTTCACTTGTCTTCCTAAGAGTTTACTGCAACTCCATATGGATGGGATTTCATTGCTCAGGGTCTTCATTAGAATGCCCACTGGCAGCCAATTAGGTGCCTGACTTCTGCAAAATTTAATGGGTTTTCCAATATTCAAAGACTTTCATATGTTAATACATAGTCCTCCTTCAAATTTTCCTGTTTTGGCATTGGTCTGAGAAAGGGAAGACAATGCCTGAAATATCTGTTCAATGTTCTGCAATTTTCTTTTCCCTATTATTAACGGGCAGAATCTAGAAGACCAAGGCTCACTTGAATTCATCTTTTCTTTTTCAAATTTTTACCAAAACCATTACTATTCATTGTTATGGGCTTAGTTTTATGTTTATTTGACTAAGTCCAAGTCGCATCAAATTTGTTTGAAGAGATTCTCACCATGAGGCCTGGCCAGTTTTTCACTCTATCTTACCAATCTCACCTCATTAATTACTTACCAGCCTCCCATTGTGTTTCTCACATCTGATTCCCGTCCTGTCTTACCACACCCTGTGCCCAGAACAATTCAGTAGATATCCATCAAAAGACAAACATTTGTAGCACCTGTGCCATCTTTAAAGCTGCTATGTTCCTGGATGAGGACTGGCATTCTGAAGCTGCCCTGCTTGCTCAAAGACATGTGCACACGATGTTGGGGAAGGGGAAGATAGCATCATGTTTCTCTGGCAGATTAACAGGTCAATGGGGTGGTACAATAAAAAGTTGTCCTCTTCCCAGGTGAACCTCAGAGATTGCCATGCCAGCAAACCCCTCTCAGCCTGGCCTGAGGTTGGCACTTGGGTCAGTGCCATCTCCCGGGTGCGCAGGAATGGCCAGCAATGCAAATAGGAGGTCAATGACATTCTCCACTTTGCCAGGGTTATGTTCCGCACTCTGTCACCTCACTCTCATTCTATCAGTGTCACTGTACATACTTCCCACCAAAGCTTCTGCCCGACCATTCTTCCTGTTGCCTGCCATGCCTTTCCTCACCAACCCTTCCTGCTTAACCTTGCTCATCATTAATCCTGCCTGTCCTCTATGCTGTCGCTACAGTCCTTTGGCACATCTCAACACCTATCCGCCACATGCGTCAGCACAAGTAGCCATGCCACCTACTGTCATCTCACTGCATTCCCACCAACCCCCCCAACTCCTTTTTCCCACGGGAGCAGACAGCTCAAAACAGGGAAGAGAGCACCCATACAGATGGGGGAGTGGGGCCTATCGTAAAGAATTTTAAAAAAATGACCAACCCCCAATAGTGCAGGGACGGAAGGGTAGTGGTGTTGGGGTTGGAGGATGGGGAGGTGAAGGGGTTTTCTGGTGTGCACAAAGGAAGACTGGAGACCAGTCCAGATTGTGCTGAGTCATCATGTAGCACTGAACAAGTGAGTTCTGAGGAAGGGTCACCGGACCCGAAACTCTGCTTTCTCCTTCACAGATGCTGCCAGACCTGCTGACCTTTCCCAGCAACTTTGTTTTTGTTCGTGAGTGCTACTCTGAATGCTTCTGCAGTTTTCCCATTCATTCCACCGGCAGTCTCAATCATTGTACGCATCCTCCGACCAATGGCCATGATACTGACTCTCTTTTTTTTGTCTTGCAGGTTCCACAAACCTCCCAGTGACATCTGTGGGGAAGCAGCTGGGTGTGGACGAACCACTCTCCAGGAGCTCTGAGGGGACATTGGCAAGGCTGCCACCTGTACTCCCTCCAGCACCAGCCCAAGATGCAGACAATTCAGTGAGGACCATAAATATCATGTGTGGGTACACCATTTGGTGAGCACCTGACTGTAAGAATTCCGTATTTGGCCAAGGAAAGTACACCTCAGGCCGCTGGCATATTGCGGACTGCCAGAGAGTGGGTACTTACTCAGCCCCAGACCAGAAATGGCCCTGTAATGTTAGTTGTTAGGGATTTCATCCAAATGCACAGGGAGGAGCATTAGCCGCTGGTAGGCATACAGCACCAATGGCCCTCATTGCCCAGAGGCTGCAGCAGTGCAGCAAATCCTGGGACTATCTATCTCTTTCCATGGACAGTTTGATAATTGCTAAGGGGAGCCAGGCCAAGCGTCCATCTAGGACTGCAGGAGACCCACACTCCATAGCCCCAGCCACTGGTCCCCAGGGTGGAAGATATGGTGAAAAGAGTCGGTTAACTTCGACCCTAAGTGCCACACCTCACAAGGAAGTAGGATAGTACCAGGAGGCAACCAGAGTCAGCTGGAAGTGTAACCACACTGCAAGGCAAGGCAAAGTAGGGACACTATGCTCAAGTAGCATAGCTGCTAAATGAGATTGTGCTAAGGGAACAAGCATGCATCCCTGAGACGCACCATAGTCCAGTCTGAGCTGGGTTCCTGTCCCTGAGCTGTCCCCAAAGTGTGGCCCCTGTAGCTTTTCAGTGCAAGTTGCTGGTGCTCCCTGCAATGCCAATCTGTGCTTTCAGAGCACATTGTTCCTGAATAACAGTGTGCCAGGATGGTAGTGATCAGTAGGCTGATTAGTGGTTCATGGAGGAGGAATGCATTGAGCTGATGCCCATGGATCATGCCCTGAGATGTTGCTGCCCAGTGTCTAACATATCCATCATTCTGAGCAAGTGGCAAGCTGAACATGCCAGGTACACACTCTGGCTTCCTTGTCAGGTTCTCTTGCTTGTTTGGTGGATTGGGTAAAATGGGAGTCTGAATATGAATGAAGTGAGTTGTGGTGTTTGCAAGGCATTTAACAAGCTATGAGCCCCTTTAATTGGCAGCTTGCAACTGCCTAGTGAGCATCTCACCGTACAAAAAAGTAAACAACAGGCAGTGAGTC
>JAHRHZ010000043.1:28827205-28912759 GCA_024137785.1 Ginglymostoma cirratum
AGTTTTCCTGCTCCTATGATGCTGCTTGACCTGCTGTGTTCATCCAGCCCCATGCTTGTTGTTGAGATAAGCTTCACTGGGTGTCATGCTCAATTCCGCCAAAAATCTCACCACAGCCCATGTTGTTCAGGCCCTTGGAAGATTGTGTCTTCTGTATTTTTCCATTCATGGCACAAAGGTATTAATAATGAAATCTATTTCTGCCCCAGAAGCTGACTGTTCTGCTGAGCATTCCTTGGCTTTGCTCACTTGCTTTATTTCTGTTGATGAGGTAGACTTGTTCTGATGTTAGTGGAGAATTCGCAATTTCCAGAACTGCTCGATCTAATAAAACATAACCAGGCAACTGGGGCAGCTGAATTTCTTTTTAATTTAAACCGAAAACCTTTAAGCAAATAAAAAGCAGCAAGACTGAAACCAAACAATAGACGCACTTTTAACACATGCTGCATGGAATCTCACACAAGGGACTGGGAACCTGGGGTGAAGGAGTTTGGGACACTGGATATCAGTTAGCACATACGGAATTGTACCCCAGTGAGAGAAAATGAGATGTAAAATAACAATCAAGTAAAATTCCTCTTCGTAGCCTGTAATACACTGTGACAGTAACAGTGAGAAATGTAGCATGTGTTAATATATTCATAGACATGTTGCTTCAGTTAATGTATTCTTCACCCAGATTGAGATCTTGGGCGTTAAAACAGGGGGAGTCACGGAAGGAAGCCAAAATCAATTTGGATCATTTTGATGCTAATTCACTCTTGTTTAATTGTGTTAATGGTTCTATAGCCTTTTAATTTTGATTGAGTCTAAATTAGAGGCTATTTATTAGAGATGCAAAGTGCTTTTACTCACATCACATCTCCTTGAATAAAACTGAGTTTAAATGTTCACTTTGTGTTAGAGTTTATGGCATTCCTTGTAAATTGACACCTGGGCATTAATTTAATTATAATTAAGTTCTCTCTGTGTTGACACTAGCTTGCTTTGGTATGTACAGGATAGAATTCCTGAAGTGGAGCATGTCATTAGTGATCAAAGTGATTGAAATTGAACTAGACTCCTCAGGTCAGTGCAGCTGTAACTTTAACTCACGACAAATAGTATCCTGGATTTCTTACTTAGATTGGTTGGATTCATAGCTCAAAATTTATTGGTCCAAGAATAGGTACATGACATCTCACAATGAAGGAGTAGCACGCCAAAAGCTGGGATTTCAAATAAACCTGTGGATAATAATCTGGGGTCGTGTGACTTCTAACTTTGTCCACCCAAGTCCGACACCGGCACTTCCACATCAATCTCATTCCTGGGTGAGAACTTTCAAGTTGCAATTTTAACACACTTATATTGACCTTCTGACCATCTATACATAATTTGACTGTCAAATCTTGATGCACATGTAGTTGGTGAGAACACCAAAGTGAGATTGCAGGACTTGCTAAGGTCAGATGTGAGAATGATCCATTAACGGTTGATAATTTTAACCAATCTTTACTTATTCTGTTACCGCCCGGGACAAACAATCTGGGAGTCATTCGTACCAGAACATCATGAAGGAGATGAAACAACAATGTATTTTGCCTTGTTAATCTTTAGTTGTTTTTTCTACATCAGCCCTGCTTCACTGACTCTAACAGGTAGCGTTTTGCTATTGGGAATTTGTTTCAATCAGTTTGTTCACATCCTCAAAAATTCAATGAGGCTAAATTGGATAGTCCTGCAAATGTGTGTGGAGATCACAGTGTTGCAGCGAATGTGCATCTGCAAAATGTAACATAGTTAACACAGCACCTTCATATTAGAATGTAAGGCTGGGGAGTTGTATAATTGTGTATAATATTACAGGGAGCTTGGATAACGCGGATATAAAGGACATATTTCCCTGT
Organism: Ginglymostoma cirratum; assembly: GCA_024137785.1. Classification (NCBI taxonomy): domain Eukaryota; kingdom Metazoa; phylum Chordata; class Chondrichthyes; order Orectolobiformes; family Ginglymostomatidae; genus Ginglymostoma; species Ginglymostoma cirratum. The sequence continues at coordinate 28,829,098 of JAHRHZ010000043.1, forward strand.
ACAGAGAAGCTACTCTTTGCTGGGAGAGGGGGGAGAGATTCTAAGGTTAAATTTATCGGTAGAAGAGGGAAGTTGAGGAGAAATGTTTTCTGGATAGTCAAAATAGAAACTTTCATTACATTTAAGGTCTCTTTGTTTCTAGCCTATTGAATTGTGACAGTTGGAAATATAGCATATAAATTTGTATAGAACTAGTAGTTCTGTAATCTTCAAAGCTTCAGTCCAAGAGCTGGGACATGTGTGAGCTGACTCTGATCTAACAGAAGAGAGAAGGAGGACAGAATATAGGAACAAGATGCCACTGCATTTTCTATCAATCATAGAATCATAGAGTCACACAGCATGGATACAGCCTCTTCGGTCCAACATGTCCAAGCTGACCAAGTTTCCCAAACTAAACTAGTCCCTCTTGCCTGCATTTGGCAAATATCCCTCTAAACCTTTCCTATTCATATACGTACCCAAATGTCCTATAAATGTTGTAACTGAACCTGAATCTACCACTTCCTCTGGCTGTTCATTCCACACATGAGCCACCCTCTGTGTGAAAAAGTTGCCCCTCAGATTCTTTTTAAATCTTTCTCTTCTCACCTTAGAAAAATGTCCCTCTAGTTTTGAACTCCCCTCTGGGAAATAAACCTTTGCTATTCACCTTATTTATGCCCCTCATGATTTTATAAATCCCTATAAGGTCACTCCTCAACTTCCTAAGCTCCAGTGAAAAAAGTCCCAGCCTATCCAGCCGCTCCTTATAACTTAAACACTCCAGTTCCTGGCAAATCTTTTCTGAACCCTCTCCAATTTAATAATACCCTTCCCATAGCAGGGCAACCAGATCTATACACAATACAGCAGATGAGGTGGAAAGAAATGGAGATGTACTAATCCACAGTGGATGTGTTTGCAAGGAGGCTTTGAGGCTGGTAAACTGGTGGAAAACTAATAGAACTGGATGATCACTAATGTCAGTACTCTTGTCTTGATGACATGGATGGACTGTGGCGAGAATTTGAATGACCCCACACGAGTGTTCAAGGTCTATGAATGTGCCTGTGAATGTCACATCCTACCACGTACACCACTAGCCCCAGCTTCTACTCAGATCTACACCTATCCCAATCTACCACTGGCCCACTAGAAATACCTGTCAATCAGGACTCATGCTCCATCTCACTCACACACCTTTAACATTGTGCTTGCACACAGCTCACAGTGATTACACACTGACCCAACCAACACATCCACATCATCCAAAAAGACATGCTTCCTTTTCTATTGTAGGGGAAGCTGTCCCACAGCTGAAGGCAGGGGGATCTAATTGCAAGGAGAGATCTGTTTTATCATGTACAAAACCCCATATCTGAGAGGGAAGTTTAGAGATGTACCTGACTGGGATAACACACTGTGATCAAGTGTACAGCAACCAGTGAAGGGGACAATCAATTCTTAGGAGGCCAAGATTACATACATGTGGTGCTGCTGAGGTCTCTGTTAAGGACTTTGAAGGTCCAAGCAGCAGAAGCAGGGTGATGGAGGTATAAAACAAATACTTCTTGAAGTAGGAAGCCTGTCAGAAAGTGTGTACGCAATGTCAAGAAACCTGAAGGACATTGGCACTAACTTGCACAAGGTTTTGCACACAATGTGTAGCCCATCCTGTCCAATGTGTAGGCGATGGATGCCTCCATCAGTACATTACTTGACTTAACCATAGTGCTACTTTTAATGGTCAATGTCTCAGCTTCCCATGACAGCACTATTACTCTATTAGCCCATCAGCAAGTAGCTCATACTGCTACCACCCATCTTGAGAATTTCGAGGCCGAATCTAACACCAGGTCAAAGCTGCCCAAGTTCACCGTACAAGGCAATCTCCAGTGTCTGTTGTTGAAAGTCGGCAGCCTGCAATGTCGTGCAGAGGCATTAGAAGCTTGACTGACCTTGTGAGAAGTCACAGAGTTATACATCACTGAACAAAATAGCTCAGAGTAAGTGGAGTTAGAACACTCTGGAAGAAATCTACACCACTCTGCACCAGGACTCTGTACTCTCTGGAAGACACATCAAAAGTACATGAGGGTGAACACATGAAGAAAATAACATAACGATAAGTTAAAGGCCAGTGTACTTACCATTATCTTGTACAACAGCATTTAGTATTAATGTACAAGAAAAATGATACTTTGATCTCTAAGCCTGAAAACATTTCTCAACTTTTCCTTCTCCTTCTTTTCATTAAAACACTCAGCTCATAATGTAGCATTAAAGCACACAATAAAATATCTATCTTACTGCAACCACTAAGATCCTACAGTGTAAGAGCAAGAGGCCAGGCAAAGTCACATGAAACACACGCTGTAAGAGAATGCACAGGTGATTAGTATCCATTAGAATGTAAATTTGCAAATTCAGTTATCATTTTTGTTCAGATTTTTTGTGTTATTTTCTATTTTTGCATTATGATGGAAGGAATAAGATTAGTGTCAGCAACAGAGCATTTTGGGGAGATGCCAGCATAATGGTAATGTTACTGGGCTTGTATTCTGACAGCATGGGCTAGTCCCACTCTCAGTAAAACTAAATTAATTTCAATTATGTACCTAGTCTCCTTAACAGTAACCGTGACAACTATGACTGTTTATTGTTAAAATCCCAAATAGTTCATTGTCCTAGTCTGGTGAAAATGTGACTACAGATCCGCAATAATCTGATTGACAGTTAACTACCTAACAAGTCACTGAGTTAAAGAGCAATTCTGCTTGGACAACAAATACCGACCTTGTCACTGCCCACATTCCCATTCAAGATTCACAAAGAATAGATGAGCAGCATCAAATAACTAAAAAAGGCTAATAAAAAGGAAGAAACTTGAATATGGAAATAAATTGTCATAAAGTATATAAACAAACAGAAAGAACTTTTACGGGTATATAAAAAGAAACAGAGTACCTAACGTGAGTGTGGTTCAGTTGAGGGATGCAATTGGATAACTGATAATGGGGAAGAGGGAAATGACAGATAAGCCAATAATCTTCATTGCAGTCTTCACAGTGGAGGACACAATGAAAATCCCAAAGTTATTGGATAAGTAAATTCTAATGTGAGGGGGCTGTCATGACTGGGTCATTAAGCATATTCAAGACTGAGATAGGCAGATTTCTAATCAATAAGGGAATTAAGGGTTATGGAGATCAGGCAGAAAAGTCGAGTTGCGGATTATCAGTGTAGCCATGATCTGATTGAGTGGCAGAGTTGACTCTATGGGCAATACTTGGTCCCCGTCTTATGGGAGAAAAGAGCTTGTCACAGTCTCTATCAGGAGGGACAAAGTATTTGACAAACTATGGCAGATAAGTCCCAGGCTCCAAAGGCCTGCATCCAAGGGTTTTTCAGGAACTAACTACAGAGATTGTGGAAGCAGAAGGCAGAAAACTGTAGGCCAGTTAGCCTAATATCTGTTGTTGGGAAAATGGTGGAGTCCATTACTAAGGAAGAAGTAGTAGGACATTTAGAAAAGCTTAACAAAATCAAATAGAGTCAAAACCTTCTGAAGAATGGTCACTGGACCCAAAATGGTGACTGTGCTTTCCCTTCACAGATGCTGTCAGATTTGCTGAATTTCTCCAGCAATATATGTTTTTCTTTCAAACAGAGTCAACATGGTTTTGTGAAAGAGAAATCACGTTTGACAAATTTGCTAGAGTTCTTTGAGAGCAGAGTTGATAAAGGGTACTACATTGGACTTCCAGAAGGCAATTGTTAAGGTGCCATATAAAAGGTGGTGCACAAGATAGGTGTTCACAATATTGGGCTAATTATTAGTATGGATTGAGGATTGGTTCTCACATAGAAGACAGAGAGTCAGGATGAAAGGGTATTTTTCAGGTGGAAAGATATAATTAGAGGAGTGTCACAAAGATCAGTCTTTGGGCCTCAATTATTTACAAACTATATCAATGATTTGGAGGACAGAGCAATATTACGCACCTGAATTTGTTGATGATACAAAATCAACAACTTCGGATTTTGTATCGAATTTTGAGTGGCAGAGGTGACTCTATGGGCAGAATGGCCAACACTTGGTCCCCGTCTTATGGGAGGAGGGAGCTTGTCACAGTCTCTATCAGGAGATGGTGTGGGGGGAGCATCTTGTGATGAGGACATAAGGAATCTGAAAGGGAATATAAATGGGTTACTGGGGAAAAGCTTGGCAGGTGGAGGTTTATGGAGGAAAATGCACTTTGGTAGGAAGTATCAAGAAGCAAATATTAATTAAACAGAGAAAGACTTGAAATAAAAGGGCAGATCAGAAGCATTTATGTGTTCTTTTGAATGAAACACACAAAGTTAGCATTCAGGTCAAACAAGTAATTTAACAGGCAAATGGAATTTTGGCTTCTATTGCTGCACAGCCCTCTGCAGTGAGTAATGCCTCGGATTCATTACCCTCTGAGAGAAGAAATTCCTCATCAATTCAGACCTAAATGAGCCATCCCTTACTCTGAGATTATCTGCTCTGTTCTACAGTATCCAATAAATTGAAACAGCCTCTCCACAACTGTCTTGCTAATCCCATGAAGAACACATATGTTTCAATAAAGTCTCCTCTCTGTCTTCTAAACTCAAATTTTATCCCAACTTGTGCAATTTCTTCTCATTTTCAAGTCTCTCCAAACCTGGGATTAACCTAGAGAGCATTTTTTTGGACTGTTTAGTACACCTTTCCTCACATAAAGAGACTTAAATTGTTCACAATGTTCTAGGTGTGGTTTAACTGCTGTAGTTTTAGCAGGCCCTCCTTACTTTTAGAGATAAAAGGTACTGCAGATGCTGGAGAATCTGAGATAACAAGGTGCGGAGCTGAATGAACACAGCAGGCCAAGCAGCATCATAGGAGCAGGAAAGCTTGACATTTCGGGCCTAGACCCTTCATCAGAAATGGGGGAGGGGAAGAGGGTTCTGAAATAAATAGGGAGAGAAGGGGGAAAGGATAGAGGATGCCCTCCTCCCACCTCAAGCCCCACCCCCATCTCCTATCTACTAACATCATCCCGTCCCCTTAACCTGTCCGTCCTCCCTGGACTGACCTATCTCCTCCCTACCCTCCCCACCTACACTCACCTTTACTGGCTCCATCCCTGCCTCTTTGACTTGTCTGCCTCCTCTCCACCTATCCTCTCCTCTATCCATCCTCGATCCGCTCCCCCCTCCCTATTTATTTCAGCACCCTCTTCCCCTCCCCCATTTCTGATGAAGGGTGTAGGCCCGAAACGTCAAGCTTTCCTGCTCCTATGATGCTGCTTGACCTGCTGTGTTCATCCAGCCCCACGCCTCCTTACTTTTACACTGCATTGCCTTTGAAATAAAGGTTCACATTTGCCTCTCCTGTTGCCTGTTGAATATGTATGCCAGCTTTGTGTAATTTATGCACAGGAAATTCTAAATCCTGCTGGTTGCCACCTTCTGCAATCTTCCTCCCTTTAAATAATGTTCAACTTTTCTATTCTTCCTGCTAGAGAACGTTTTCCCATGTCATATTTTACCTGTCAAGTGAATACCACTGGGAGTAATGGCTGCTGCTGAGCCCTGTTTCTCATCCCTGTTTCTGATCCTTGAACACTCTTTCTTTCCAAAAGAACTTGGCCCAAATTTCTTCTCCTTGTAACTCAAACTCTTAAACGCAAGTTAGTTTTGAGTAGACAACCTTGTGAAACATTTTCTGTTTGTATGGTTGGCTCCATATTTTAATCACCCTCATTAACATAGAATATAGCAGCCTAGCAGCACAGTAGGAAGGAATCCTATAATATAAATAAATCTTTTTGTCGATGTCGTCATCTTCTTGTAAACTCTATGCCATGGTACCAAACTTTTGAAAAGTAAGCCAATCAGAGCTAAAAGTAAAACTTAAGAGGAGTTCCGAAGAACAGATGTGTACTATGTGTGGGCGTAAATAAGAAGAAAAGTTGGCTAAATGCTGCACTACAAGCAAAGGTTATCTCACAAGCTTTGGCTATTTATTCATTGTGGTTGACTAAATCACAAAGCTAGCTACATGTAGAATATGGAGTGTTTGGAGTGATTTCAATCAGGTTCTTAAATGACATGGCTTTCAGTACAGTCTCCTTCCTTTGCCTACCTTTGATAGCACAACCTTCAACTGTGTTGTTTAGAATTGAACCAGCCACTTAAATATTGTGGCTACAAGAGCAGGTTAGAGGCTGAGAATTCTGTGGCAAGTGTTCGCCTTCTGCTTCCACAAATCCTGTCCACCATCTGTTAGACAAGAGTCAGGAATGTGATGGTACTCTCCACATGTACCAAAACACCCCAGAGGTTTAACCTTCTCCAGCGCAAAGCAGGCGATTTAACTGGTGCCCTATCCAGCATGTTCACCCCTTTCACCATTGATATTCGGTCTTTGCATTATTGACAGTTGGATTGAAAGCTGTGCGTTACCTCTGCGTTTGGAGTTGTGAAACACCAATGGCCGCTCTGACAGAATGCTATCAACTGTGGGGCCCCTTTAAATTTCAACTTTATGTCTTTTTTGTTATGATGGGCTAACTGACACATCCTTGAGGTTCCAAACCAAAAAAATCCAATGTCGTTAGGTTCTTAAAAAAACCCTGAAGGTTAAACATTCTGCATTCCTGTACCCCCCAGTGCTTTCACAGCCACTGTCTCCCCATTTCAGTGCTACAGTGTGACCAGGAGGCACAGTCACATGATGTGGGGTAGGCCATTTTGGACTGAGATGAGGAAGTATTTCTTCATTTTACCTGCAAGTTCCCCTGAATCATGGATGTAGAATATTCCCACCTTTATTTTCTACCTCTACCAGTATATGTCACTGAGTGAGGGTTGTTCAATGTAGTTTGTTGTCCTGCTTCTCGCATGGAACTCTCTGAAGCTCAGTGTTAGAGATTACACCACAGTAGACTATCTGCAGAGGACGTATTGTTCTTAGACAACAAAAAGATTTCTTCAATGATAACGGTCAGGTAAAATTACAAAGACCTTAGGGAGCTTTTCATGACACACCTGCTCCCTCCAAAAAAACAAACTGAAGCTCTATCTCCACCCACATATTGTGTAAGACATCAGTAGAATGGGTGGAGCCAATATAACATGAACATTGACCTATTTAGAACCATTCCCTGATATAAAATCTCCCCTAAAGTTTTCTTTATCTCACAGTTAATCCATTAAGCAATTATGCATGTAACAATATTCCATTTACCATTACCCCATTTCTCCCACATTGCTAGCTTCACAAATGCAGGCATTCTGTGAAATAACTCCATGAAGGCCAATATCCCGTCACCCTTTATTTACATATGCATTACACATGACACTGACCCAGCTAGCACAGAGGCAGCTCCTAGACTGAGCAGAATCCCTGGCACTCCTGTTTATATCTGTCAGCCAGGGTTCCCTGATTGGACCAGGGTAACAGCCCCAATCAGGGAACTCATATTCTCTGAAGTCCACCTGGCTGACCTCATTATAATCACTGCACCTGAAATTTTCATTATTTTCTCAGAATGCGTTCTTAGAAAAACAACATTTTTTTTTGAGGCTTGTTAACCCTGTTTCTGATTTGTGGAGCATTTCTACACAGGTGGATTTTTTTTTGCCTCCCAGACACCCTTCACAGATAAAGTCTTCCTTTGTAGAATTTGCTGTTGTTCCATTACCTTATCTGTAGCACCCTCGACCTCCTGAATTGCCTTCTTTGTAGACAGCTGCCCTGTTGAAATGCATACTTTTGCGTTTCCAATATCATGGGTTTCTGGATTGAGCAATCATTTTCTCATTGGAAGAGGTAATCTCTTTTCTGTAGTATCCTGGATACTTAGACCAGGCAGCTTCGTCTTCTTGGTCATGATTTGTATACGTTCGTCTTGTTCCCATTGACTCATCTGCAGCTTATTTCCCTGAACTTATTGATCAAGTTGGACTCTTCCTCGTGGTTGTTTGACTGGTGAAGTAAACTTTTTTCAGACTTTCTGCTGTGTTGCTGAAAGATTACTGCCCACTCAGCACAATATTTGTCACTGATATTGACAATTCTGCTTGTAACCAATTGTTCATTAAATGGGTCCGATCGACAATGCAGTGTTCTGTTGTCTAAACGTCATCAATGAAGGATTCACAAATGAACTCATGGAGTTTATACTGCTCATTCTTGTTCTCAGTATTGACTTCTGGGATGCTTTGCGGAGTTTTATCTTCTGGTCTTCAGCAGTGAACGAGAAAGTTTTTTAGACCTGAGAATCCAATACAGCCGCAGATTTCACAATGAGTTATGAGAGCTTTACAGATTTCTGGTCACTGTACTGCTGATGGAGCCCAAGCCATGCAGGTGGCAATGCCCAATGTTCTTTCCAATACGTCTCTCAGAAGGGAAGCAGGGATAACTAGTTTCCTGTTATATGCTAGTAAGTCGGCTGTGATTCTGAAGTATCGTTGGTGTTCAATGTGTTCTCAGCAAACTCGGTGGATTCTTAATTTGGTCGTCCTTCAACATAATACTGGTGAGTGGTGGCACAATGTTGGTTACTCCTTTGTTCTTATCAGATTTGATTGGACCTCTTTTGACTTGCTAGCCACTACTTCCTCCCCACCATATGAAACATCAAGAGCAATTAGGAATCGTTAAAAATTTTTTAATATATATTCATTCAATATGGGTAGTGTGATCTAGGCCAACATTTATCACTGTGGGTCTGCAGTCACATGTAGCCCAGACTGGGTAAAGTCAATAATTTCCTTCCCTAAAGGGCATTAGTGAACCAGAGGGGTTTTTCATCAACAATCAGTGGCTACTTTATTGTTACCATTGGACTATTAATTCCAGATTTTCATTGACTTGTAATTTCACCATCTGCCATGGTAGGATTTAAACCCAGGTCCCCAGACCATGACGTGATTCTTTGGATTAATAGTCCAGCAATAGCACCACTAGGCCCTTGCATTATCCAGTCACTGCATGAACAAATAATAAAAACACTCACCTAAAGCCCTTCAATTCTTTTCTTCTATCTCTTCCTTTAAAATATACTTTGTTTAACATCATTTGAGAAAACACCTCTGACAGTTCAGAACAACAGCCCGGATTAAGTGATTGTGATTTTGTTATGGATTTGAACCATCTATAACCCTCTGAGATGGTGGTGCAAGTGCTAATGTTGAGCCTTAGCTGATACTCAACATAAGCTTTAAGTTTGGAGCAAAGATTAGAAAAGTTGTAAAACTGAGGAGTGACATTAATGTTGCATGCCAACCTATGAAATTCAGAAAAGTCATAAAGCTATTTGATATTTTATACAGCCCCCAGAGGACTACATTCACATCAAAAAACAACACCAAACAATGGATGTTGTACCTCGCTGAAAAAGTGAAATAGATGTTTGCCATGAGGCTGTCAACTTTGGCTAGATTCCAGAGGCTTTTATCTCATGACCTCTCGCGAAATCACACAATTCCAATCTAGCACCAAATGCTCAGTCTCCTGCGTGGTATCAATTGGATTATTAATCTTGAATTCTTGGAAACCCCTGGGCAATCCAAGATGTTTGGCAACATTATAGTTACATCACTGTATTACGGGATTTTTACTTGTGAAAAGTGAAACCTAATATTCTCATGAATGACATATCATTAGCATCATCCCTACTGGTGCAATTCCTGTGAAGCTCTAATGGTCATAGACAATTTCTAGTACTTTGTGGTCCTTCATGTTTACGATACAATTCTGAAAGAATCTTATTTGTAGAATTAACAATTGTGGGCTATTGATGACTGTAGGATAGTGGTCTAACTGTGTGGGACTTCCCTTCACCCCATTTAAATGGCCAGACTTTATTCACTACGCATCAGGAGCTGCTGGTGGGATTGCCAATCCTTTTGTGTTTTGTGTTACGAAGGAGCCCATCAGTTCGAAGAGGAGTTTTGCAATTTGACTTGGTTAGATTTATTATTGTCACATATGCCCAGGTACAGTGAAAAGTTTTGTTTTGCGTGCAGCACAGGCAGATCATATCAGGCAAAGTGCGTTAGGGTAATAGAACTCAGTGAAGAATACAATCTTAAGGCTGCAGAGAAGGTGCACAAAGAACGAGATCAACATTAAATTTAAAATTTGGCAGATCCGTTCTGAGGTCTAATAACAGCCAGGAAGAAGCTGTTCTTGAATCTGTTGATACATGTGTTTAAGCTTTTGTATCTTCTGCCTGACAGAAAAGATTGGAAGAGATTATAATGGGAGTGGGAGGGTCTGTGATGATGTTGGCTGCGTTCCTGAGGCAGCGAGAAGTATAGATGGAGTCAGTGGATGGAAGGTTGGCTTGTGTGATGGATGGGGCTCTGCTCACAACTCGTTGTAGTTTCTTACAGTCCTGGGCAGAGGTGTTGCCATACCAAGACTTTATGCATTCAAATCAATGCAGAAACTGCAGTGGCGGTGTAACATGTTAGGGCCTCTAATCATCAACTTCAGCTCCTTCTGCAAGGACAATGGTCTTCATACCGACTGGATTCCAAGGCCTGGCATCCCTTCTATCAGAAAGCTTCTTCCTCTTCCCCTTCACCATTCTGCTATTCTTGTTCCATTTCTCTTCCCGTCCCCTTGTTCTAGGCCTCTGCTCTGCCAGTTCACTTTCGACCATCTGCGCATTCCCTCTGCCATTTACAGTCCCTTGCTGCAGTGAGTCTCAAAGGCATTTACCACTTTTTTGTTTCCCACGCTGTTCTATTTGACTCTACCAGGCACAAGTGCAAACCAAACTTACCATGTTCCAAACCTTCAAAGCCAAAATCCAGCAACATTCAAAATCTGGCACAGCCTCAGTCCTTTGAGGGTGGGGTTATGGGAGGCTGTGGTGTTAAATTTGAGCATTTGTATCCATGTTGACACTCTGTTGAGGAGGCCTGACTACGGGAAAGGAGTTTAAATAAAATTGCTTCAGTAAATTGACACTTTTCTCAGATTAAACTCAGAAATCATAAGCAGTGATCACACACTTAAATTGAAGAATCACTGTTTGAGAAAATATATTATCAGAATTTACTGAAAAGAGTGAAGAATATTCGGGGCAATCAATTTGGTAAAGCAACAGAGGCCAAAAGAGTAAGGGCATTCTAAATGAAGGAGGACAGATACTATAATAAGATTGGAGGACTAGAGGGATGGGATTTGATAGATTAAATGACACTCTCATCACTGGCATTTTCTTAAAACCTGCATTCAAGAAGGGGAGGTTGAATTTCAATAGCAGGTTTGAATGTATTCAGGCAGAAGGCTGGATTTTAAAAGTACTGACTTGCTTAGTTAAAGAACATTGAGGACATTAGTAGTTCAAGGGCATGCTCTAAGCCAGGAATGATATTTTGAAACACTGCTAATTGGAATTAACATTCACAGAACAGACCTGAATTAAAGCTGAAGTATGGATGTACACATCAATGTAAAAGAAATCTGAGAGACAGATTACACTCGATGTACCACACATTGATATTACATTGCATTTGCAATAAGCAACATCTGGGCTCTAACCAATGGTAGTACCAAGGTCAACTATACCATTGAGCCTTTGGGGAAAGCAGATTGCACTTTCATTACATATCTTGATCAGTTACTTCAAACTGTGCTGTGTTTCTAACATTATTTGATTCTGCAACTATCTCTTCAACCTCCCACTATGCTGGTACTTCATTCTCCCTTTGGAAATCCACGTCAATATTTCCACTGAGTTCTCCTGCTAAATTTATATGCTGAAAATCTGCGTACAATTTATTAGCCCTGTCAAAAATAATTTTCTCTTCAAGTACTGGCAAACATCTCAAGTTCATTTGGGAAAATCTTTAGGAGCTAAATCAGAGTGCTGCATATTTTTTGGTGAGATTTGGGAATTCTATTCATCTTAGGAACATTTCAGTTCCAATGTTAATTGGAAAAGTAACTCTCCTTCCAGGCCCTTGATACAAAATCCATTTAGCTGACTGCCGTCCATTTGGAAAGCATCTGTTGTATTTTAAAATTTTTTTTCTGAATTGACCACACTGACTTTAGAACATTCTCTGTCCCACTCAGCCAATCCAAAACTCTATTCACCCCACCCTACAACGGGCCAGATTTTCACAATCCAGGCAGCCCAGATTGGGAAATTTCTCAAATTGACAGACCCAACTTGGTTGAATGTGCTCTATCAGACCCAGTGTTTACATGGGGGGGCGCGGGGGAGCGGGTGATGGATAGGGAATGGGGAGTGTCACTGGTTGATGAGGGTGAGATACATTTGGGACTGGTGCCCCAGAATAGAGGGGGGGGGGGGGCGACAGGGTGACAAATTGCTGAGTCAAACTCTTTAGAAGGATGGCCTTGGTTTGCTGGGACTTGCCAGTTGTTTTCTTGTTGTCTGCTCCTCTAGCCCTCACCTATTACCTCCCTCCCACCACCCACATGCCATGCCAACTCAGACCTTGCACCCTCCCCAAATCCTCCTTGTCGACTCATAGGACTTGCATGATTTCCAGTATACACATGATAGAGAACCAATGGACTCCATAAAAATAATGATGCGTATGAACACGTTAAAAAACACTCATTCATAATTTTTTGTTTAAAAACCGCTGTTGTTACTATGAGACTGTAATTGTGCCAATGAGACCTTTGAAGCATCAGTAACAGAAGACATAAGCATGAGATACTTTAATGCAAACTATTGACAGAAAAGTTAATAGAAAAGTAGCTTATGATCATATTATAGATCTGTCAATCTTCTCTATACCTGTGTCAACAAACTGCCTTACATAATTATTTAAAGGGAATCTGAGCTATCAGAAGCCTAGCTGGACCAGCTACATATATGTTATGCTTTTAAGAGAATTTCTTGGCTAAGAATTCTGTCCCGAGTAACACACCTCCTGACTCTCCAAAGCCTGCCTGCACCATCCACAAGGCTCAAGTCTGGAGTGTGACAAAACGCCATCCATTTGCCCGGACGAGTTCAAGCCCAATAAACGCTGAAGAAGCTCAACAAAATTATGGACAAGACAACCCACTTAATCAGTAATTATTTGCCAGCTCTGAAGAAGGGACGCTGAATTCAAAACATCAACTCGGCTTTCTCTACATAGATGCAGACAAACCTGCTGAGTTTCTGCGGCAATTTCTGTTTTTGTGTGTTACATTCACTAGCTCCACCACCGACGCACAGTGTCATGATGTATACAACCTATAAATGCAGAACAGTACCTTGCTAATGCTCCCCCAAAAACACCACCCAAATCCACAACCCCTATCATCAGAAGGATAAGGGCAGCAGATACAAGTTTCAAGTCTTACCTGGAAATATATCATAATTCCCTCATTATCGCTGCACCAAAATCCTGGAACATCCCCCCTCCCCTCTCGGAGAAATATGAGCACTCCTTTACCAAATGGATTTGCAGAGGATCCACAAAACTGTTTTCCAACATGATCTGAATGAACGAATGAGCTTTATTGTCACACTTACTCAAATGAGTACACAGAAAAGTTTATAAGTCCCGCCACTGACAGCGCCAATATAGGTACAAAGCGCCTTTGTACAGCTTCTTCAGTTACAAGATTAGTTACAGTGTGACAAAATCTCAGGATCAATCAGAAATAATTATCGCCCACATCCTGTGATTGATGCTGTACATAGGAATTCTGAGGCTAAGTCTTTCTTTCCTCCATCTCCCTCTCCTCCTTTAAGACCAAGCCTTTGGCATCTGTACCTCATCTTTCCCTTTTGCCACTTCATCTGGCTTTTACCACACTACCATTGAATGTGGGACATTTTCCATGTTAAATATGCCGCATAAATCCAGGTTATTTTTCTTAATTCATTCTTCTTCTTTTTCTCCTGAGGGCCACGAAAGTTCTGTAGGCATCCTGGGTAACCACACTTTGTGCAAATATCATTTAAGTTGCCATTCAATAAACAAAGGGTGAAAGGAATGAAAATGTTGAGATAGAATGATGAATATGAACATTGGAGCAGGAGTAGGTCAATACCCAGGTGGTGTGTTGGAGAAAGTGGAGTAGGGCTGGTGTGGGGAGGAGGGTCACCTTACATTGAACATAAGCACACAGATGGTCTGTTTCCCATCTGTACATCCCATACTATGACCCAAGCTGTTATTTCTTCCCCTGTAAGTGTAGGCAGTGAGTGTTGCCAGGATATTTCCTCATGGAGTAGATCTTGGTATTATTCACATCTAATATCCATATGTCTAGTTTTCCTAACAAGGTTCAGCAGCAGTAACATTTTCCAGAGATTTCCCTATAGAGTTTAGGGATTCTGAGGCATGTTCTAGCTTTCCTTCTCATTGCCTCAGTGAAATTAGTTAAAACAGTACGAAAGACAAAATTGAGTCTGAGATACGTTCTGTGTCTACAGTGTTCACCTCCATGCTGGGAAATGCAAGTATAACGATGTTAATGAGAGAACCTATTCAGAGCTCTTTTTTGCTGAACAGAAACTAGTCAGAATTTAGGTCAAATACCAAACGCCAGCATGAAGGCTATTGTCACATCACTGGATTGGAAGAGAATACAATGTTTCATATGTATACTTTTAAGTTCTGGGACTTAGTTTCAATCCAGTCAAAAGTGATCACAGCAAAGTTTCGCCTGTCTGACAACCATGCATGAAATTTATTTCGACAGATTTAATCCAGATCCCAGAGGGAAAGAATTTCCAGCAATTCAATGCAGAGGAAGTTGTACAAGTGCATTTTGGGAATAAGAATAACAAAAGGAACTATTCCCTAAATACTGAGACTTGTAATAAATTGTTGGAAAGAGAGACCTTGAAATGCAGGTGCATAAATCTTCAATGGAAAGAGTGCAGTTAGAAAAGAGCAGCACTAGTAAAATACATTGTGGGGGTTAGAAAGTAAAAGTAAAGAGATTTTAATGAAGTTGTACGAGACATTGATTCAGCAACAGTTACTGTATTTAATGTTGTTCGGGGCACCCCATTTTAGGAATTAAGAAGAATGTCACTCGGTAAATGGTGCTTGAAGATGCATTCCAATTATAATGATAATGATAGATTTCATTAAGAAAGGAAAGTAAAAATAGAACTGTTTTTACCAGAACAGTAAAAGTTTATACTATCAAATAGAGATTTTCAGAATTATGTATGGTTTAATGAGGATAAACAATGGAAGATCTTTTGATGTTGTGACAAAGCAGTATTAGTGGGTCAAACAGTGAAGGTTATTATTAAAAGAACAAAAAAAAAGTTGTTTGGGAGTACAGGACTTAAGTATTGCTGATAAAGGAAAAGCGCAGTTGAAATTTTTCACACTGCACTCATCAGGAGAGATTCACAAGAATGCCAAATCACAGTGTCTGACATTCGATGTGATTCGCCAACAGAACAACACTTGCTAAATAATCCTGATTTTACAAAGTGTGAATTATTTACATATGCCTGAAGCTGCACACATTCATGGGCAGCTCCTGTTCTTTGCAAGTAGAGAGAATATGCGTATTGTTCCCTAGTCAAACAAACAAAGCTTAGGAGACACAATTTTCTTGTGCAATGCCCTGAACAGTTAAGAATGCATTTATTGACTTGCCTGGTTTGAATTCTTGTCAATTCCATGTTTCTTGGTGCATTCACTATGGCAATCCCTCTAACAATCAGAGCATATTTGTCAACTAATCAGCAACGATGTCTCATGCAGTACAAACTGTTGCTCCCTTTGAGCTTTGGTATTCTTGCAATTCTGTCTTGATGAATGCAAGAGGAAAGATTTCAACAGCAGGTCCCTTTTCCCATAAAGAAGATAGACATAGTCTTCTTCCTAATGATGGTAATTAACTTTGCCACAGTGGTTATTAAGACATAGACTGTAACATGATTTAAAAGAAAGTTAAATATCTGAATGGGATCAGCCTAGGTTCAGCCTAGCCTAACAACAGGTTAGATCTAGACAATATCCAGCCTTGAGCTAACTAGTAACAGGTAATATTTGTGCCACATTGTGCATGCATCTTAAACAAAACTCGATCTGACACTTTTACTAATTTCGGCTGTGCTTCAACTTACAGAAGAGGTGGTATAGGTGTTGAGAGAGTCATTTCTTTTTATTTGTTCACAGGATGTCGGTGTCACTACCTAGGCAAACATTTATTGCCCATTTCTAATTCCCCTTGAGAAGGTGGTGGTGAGCCACTTTCTGGAACTGCCACAGTCTATTAAGTGCAGGTGAACCCATGGTGCTGTTAGGAACTGAGTTCCAGTACTTTGACCAGTGACAGCGAAGAAACAGTGATATGTTTTCATATCTGAATGGTATGTGACTTGGAAGGGAAATTGCAGATGGTGGTGTTCCCATATATCTGCTGCCCTCACTCTTCTAAGTGACAGTGGTTGCAAGGTTGGAACACACCATGTAAGGACGTTTGGTAAATAGTTATTATGCCTGTTGTCATGTTACACACTGCTGATATTGTGTATCACTTGTGGTGGGAGTGAATGTTGAAGGTATAAGGCAGGGTGTCAACCAAGCAGACTGCTTTGTCCTGGATGGTGCCGAGCCTCTTGGGTGTTGTTGGAACTGCACTCATTCAGGCAAGTAGAAATTCTTCTATGAGACTCCTGACTTGGGCTTTGTAGATGATGAACAGGCTTTGAGGGGTCAGGAAGTGGGAGGCATCTGGATGGTTACACGAATGGGTAGGCAATAGAGGGGTATGGATGGAATAAGGGGAAGGTTTGTTTATTAATTTAGTCAGGACATGATGATCAGTACAGGCCCTTTGGCCCTCTTCCTGTGCTGTACTTCTCTTTTGCTCTTTTGCTACTTATGCAGAATCTGAAATGCTCTCAGGGCCTTGTATTTTATTGGCTGATCCAGTTCATCTTCTGGTCAATGGTAACCCCACAGAATGATGATAATGAAGGATTCAGCTATAGTAATGTCATTGAATGTCAAGGGGCAATGGTTGTACTCTAGCTTGTTGGACATGTCCATTGACTGGAACTTGTGTGATGTAAATATAGCTTGACACTCATCGGCCCAAGCCTGTACATTGTCTTGGTTTTTCTTCATTTGGATACAGACAGCTTCAGTATCTGAGGAGTCACAAAAGATGCTGAACATTGTGCAATCATCAGCAACATCCCAGCTCTGACCTTATGATGGAGGGAAGGTCATTAATGAAGCAGCTGAAGATGGTTGGGCCTAGGACATTACCCTGAGGAACTTCTGATGTCTTAAGTGGAGATGACTAGTGTCCAGCAACCACAACCATCTTCCTTAGTACTAGGTCTAACTCCAAACAGCAGAGAGATTTCTGCCTGATTCTGATTGACTAGAGTTTTGCTTGAGGTCCATTGTGTTGTATTTGGTCAAATGAGGCCTTGATTTCAAGGGCAGTCACCTTTTTTTCCCTTTTTGTATTCACTCTTTTCCATGTTTGGACTAAGGCAGAAATGAGGTCAGGAGCTGAGTGAGCCTGGCAGAACCCAAAATGAATGTCAATAAGAAATTATTTTGAACAAGTGCCATACATGATATCACTGCCTAAGACACCTTCAAGCACTTTGCTGATGATTGAGATAAACAGATAGGGCAGTAATTGGCTGGCCTGGTGGTCACAATGGATGAGCTATTTCAAGACTATGGCTACAACATGAAGGCAGACCTGTGGCCAATGGCACCTCATCCCTTTTGTTACCTCTCTCTATTGGTGAAGTCAGGCATATGATAGAGTGCTCGCCACTCGCCTGGATGGATGCAAAGCAAAGTACATAGATTTGACATTACCCCAAGTGACTTTCTTGGCTGGTACTTCAGCCAACAAGCTTGAGATCCACATTTCCAACACAACTAATGCACAATTACTGCAGCATTCATAATGTACTGGATGACCCTCAACAAAAGGCAAATACAATAATTTTTTAAACTGACTTAGGGAAATTAATGCAAACTATCCCAAGCACATTTGGCAGAAGAACATTCTAAGGGCTCATGTTATTCCATTTATATTCCATCGTCCTTTCTACTGTGGAGACGATGATCTCTCAAGGTATGCCCTACAAAATAAATTAGGTTTTAGTCGATGTGTTGCGCCGATGGAACAATCTCTAAATTTTCCTAAATTGTAGACAGAAAATGAGTTTAGTCAAGTGATTCTATTTAAAAAAAAGGTCCACTGCTGTCTATTTATGCATTTTAAGGTGAATATCAGGAGCACATTTGTCTTGGATCAGAAGCTTGTGTCTGAATAGTATAACAAGACATGTAAATTAGGCTGATTCTGAAGTTTGGTATTCAGGGTGTTGCAGTGTTCAAAGTGCTATCCTTCAGATGAAGAATTGAACTTAGAAAATAAACAATTTATTCTATGATTTAGCTTGTCATGGACGTTTTAAATTGTCGCAGTATATAATCTAAAGCCAACTTTACTCAGCCCATTTTGAAACTTACTGAGCAGGTGCTTATAAAAGGAGTTAAACTATTTATGAATCTTTGTGTAATTTGTTCAAATATGTTTTTAAATGGGACTTCTTTGAAAACTTAATGCTTTTTAAAATCACTGGTGTTATTGACTTTATCAAGGGGACTTTATCAAGGTGATGAGTTTTAAATCTTCAAAGAGATAAAGCCAGGCTAGAGAACAATAGAAGGAAATGGAACAGTACATGAGGAAACTTTTTGGTATCATAATTGAGAAATGACTGCTGTTTAGTTAATGAAATGGAAACTTACTAACTACTTTATAACATATATTGTATTACTGGTAAACATCTCCTTGTTCTTTTATTGCTTAAAATATTTGCTTGGCAATTGAAGTTACATTATGTCAAAGGGTGTAGAAGACTGATCAAACCACTTTTTAAAGACAAGCAGGTCACGTGTTGATAGGCAAAATAAATTTTGATCCCAGACTAAGTGTGCATTTACCTAAGTTACGGCCCAATTAAGATCTCGTTGGGGAATGCATGGCTGGAATTTACCTAGAAATGTCATCTGAAATGCAAGTCAAAAATATCTAGTGTCAGGAAGAAAAATCCTGCTCCAGCAAATAACGCAAAATCATAAGACCCCAGACATCTGTTAAATGAAATCCTGTGACATTACTATAAGGGTACATCCTCCCTTTGATGAAATTCCTCCCTAGTTATAATTTATCCTATTGCAGGTTTTTTGTTCTTGCTGCTTTATTTTCATGAATAAGTCACTGCACTCGATAAATAATTGTCTCAATGATCATACAACATGCTCGTTATGTATAAATTCATTTAAAAAATAAATTAAAAGATCAGCTGTCAGGATTTAAATTTTTTGCAGCTGTGGCTTTGGGCCATTCCTTATTTGCAAAGAATAAAATTCTAAACCCGATTTTCTACGAGATCCCTGGTCTAGAATCATATCATTGTAAACAGGACACCAAAGGAGGAGGCTATTCCAGTGTTTGGAATGCTTTCGGACAGAAATGCTTTGGGCAGCAGCTGACTTCACTGCAGTGCCTCAATAAGGCTGACAGCCAGAGGGATTTTGAAGCTCAAGAGGTGGTCCCAGACAGAAAGTGAATGGGACAACATAGGCGGATACAGAGAACCAAGGAGGTAAAGTAGAAATCTTTTAAGTGCACCTCACTGTCCAAACAGTGTTCAATGATAAGAGCAATAATTCTTCGGGGGGTGGGGTACAAATGGTGAAAAGTCCACAGCAACTAGAATGGTTTGGCTCTATTTGTGGGGGCAGGAGAATTTTTGAGAAACCAATAGTGATAAGAGATTCATTTCTTAGGTAAAAAACAAATGATTTTGTGCTTGCAGATGTGAATCCAGTTTGGTACATTGCCTCTCAAGTGCCTGGGCCCAGAGTGTTATTGAGGTGGCTGCAGAAATTGTGAAGGGGGAGGGTGAACAGTTGATGGAGACATGCAGAAAGAATTATGAAAATTCTTGCTGGCAGTTTTAAGAGATTGATGAAAAAGATTAATACGCAGGATTTCATTGGTAGCATTCTCATGATTGCTTCTGGTGACAGCGATTCAAAGTTAGAAATAGGAGACAAGAACAAATGAGTATGTGGCTGAAGAGACGGTATTACAGGGCAGCTTTAGAAACTGGGACTATTGGCAGATGAGACTTATACAGGCCAGGAAGATTGTACGTCAACAGAGGAGAACCACAGTCTTTATGGGAAGATTTACTAATGTTATCCTGGCAGATTTAATCCAATCTGGCATTGAATGAGTATCAGGCAATTTCATTAGAAAGAAGGAATAAATTGAAGAATAGTGTGTCAGTGAGTGGCATGAGTATAAGAAATAATAGGGTGTTAAGTGAGATCAGACAAAGAACAAATTTCAGAAGGTCCAAGAAAGTGCAATGTAATTCACTTAATCCATGATAAATCAGATTGGAGAGCATCAGGCACAAACAGCCAAGACGGAATACGACACTGAATCTTAAATTTTTTTTGGCTGTGAATTGTATTTAGTTTCTTGGAGAGATTCTCACTGCGAGATTTCTTGCAGTAAATTGTCAAATATCTTTCACTAACCACAAAATTTAATCCTTCAGGATCCCTCAAATCCTTATCTTATCAGGCACCGTTCCTGACTCAACTCACCATTCAGTGGTGAGTTCAAAAAGGACCAGCATCCCTTGCACCCATGTCATCAGCTGTCAGCAGAAATGCCCAGCATTGTAGGAAGAAGGTCAATGTCATTCTCCACTGCTCTAGGGCATGTGACTCTATTTTCTCCTTAATACCACACACCCACTCTATCTCTGCTACTCTATCTGCCTCCCATTAAGCCTCATGCTCTAGCACTCATATTACTGCCTGCAGTATCAACCCTCATTGCTTTGATCCATACCTACCCCTGGCACCACAAGCCCCACATGCCCTCTTTGCTACCTATTCTCTCAGTCAGGACACCTCACCACCTGCACCAGAAGTAACAGTTGTGCCACCCACCTTCATTTCTCTTTATTACCTTTGTCTATCATTCCAGGAATAAGGCAGGCAGCTTGTTGCCTGCCCTTCAGCTCCTTTCCTGCCCTGACTCTGATTGCCCCAAGCAGACTGATTGACCATGTCTAGGCTCCTTGGCTGGCATTAGAGGGTGCCTCGGATTTATTGTGTCAGTGTTCCGTAAGCAAAGGCCATCACCCTTGACATGACTGAGGCCTGCTGAGAACTGTGCAAGCATTCCAGCTTTGCGTCTGCTCTAAACGGCATAGGGAGGCAGTGGCAATATGAGCCTGGTATCTCTGGCTGAGGGAGAAAAGTACAAGAAAAGACTATGTGTAGGAGGGGGATGCTCGTGCATGCAGGTAGGCTCAGAATGAGTGAGTGCTCTGTCAGCAAAGAGATGCAGCCCAGTCCAGTCCATCAGCCAAGTTTCATTGCTGCAGCACTACAATTATAGCTTCCAGTGCAACCTAAGGTGTAACATTGAAGTGTAGAGTTGGTGGATTGGCAAAGTACCATGAGGGTTCTTACAGACTGGCTCATGTTGGGTACCAATGTCAGCGGATGTGGGACGAATGTGGATGGTGCCCATGGAGTGTGCTGTGAGAGGTCAGTGCCCAGCGTCTAATATGGTGGTCCATTGGAGCAATTATCGAGTTGAAGTTGCCAGGTACCTGCTTTGTTTCCATGTTGAGAATACTTGAATCAAACTTGTTTGGCAAGATGAGAAGCTGATTATTAATAAGGTGAGCTGTGGTGTTAATAAGGTGCTTAGCAAGCAAAACTTAATTAACAACTCCCCTCTGCCTAGCGAGAAACTCTCTGAAGACCCAAGTGAGATCATAGGAAACATTTCCTGTCAGGGAGGAGGACCTTGATTTACTTGGAAAGAATGGAAAGGTTGCAGTTGTTCTTCTTATAGCAAAGAATGTTGGCAGGAGTTTTGATAATTGGGTTCAAGCTCATAAGGTTCTAGAGTGGGAAGCCAGAGAGGAGTTACTGGAAGGGCCCAGAAACGCAAGCAAAGATTCAAGTTCATTGGCAAAAGACATAAAGGTGAAATTTGGTAAAACTTTATTTTTGCAATGTGATTTTGATCTGGTATGCGCTATCTCAATCATGACATTGAAAAGGAATGAGATAACTACTTTAAAGTAAATAATAAAATAGGGAAAGTGCGGAGGAATTAAACTAGCCAGAGTGCTCTTAGATAGCCAGCAGCAAGCCATACTTCCTCTTTGTGCTGGAACCATTCTATTATTCAACGGGAGGAATTTTATTGATTTGCAGATGATGGGCTAGGAGGTGAGGAAACCGGAACAATGTCACAATGTCTCTCCGAGTCAGTCACACTGCTAGGAAAGTTTTCTCCCTGGGGTGTCAACTGATCCCTGTGGATCTCCATTTTGAACAATAAGTGGCCCACATAAGAGTGATATTTTTCGGGCTGTTAACATTTTCTCAGTAATGGACCCCCTTTCCCATTCGTATCCAATGGAGATGTGTTTAGCTGCTGCATGGAGAATGTCTCGGAGGTTCTATGGCCATAACCAAATCTTCTTTATTTGCCTCAACTTTGGCACTGGTGCTGTTTTCCCCCTGTTTTCTGTGGCCTGCCTGCATGACTGCATCATATAACAAGGTTGCTTTAACTTCTCCATGAATGTTTCCAATTTGAGATGCTCTCACATTCTCCAAGCTGCCTCTGCAGCAGTCATTGCTTCCAGTTTTGCTGTAAAGACAACAGAGCAATCAGCACTCTGATTTAACCCACCCTCTGACATCCTCGGTTGACTGCCACTTTAGCCTGGAGAATGGTGGCATCCACATTCTGGCAATATTGTGGGTAAAGTCCCTGTGCCCACCTGTGTGGACCTCCAAACCAGAGATCACCCCATCAATATGACAGTCACCATTTAGCTAAAATCCCATCCTATGCACTAAGTTTATTTGTGCCTTCGCCAGCAGGCATGATGGTAGGCATTCCCAGAGATTTGTGCGGAAGACTCTTTGTCTAACTCTTGGCAGCAGGAAAACTATCCCACGGTTAATGAGTGATGGGAGGGGGTCAACATGGAAAAGTCTCCAACTAATGGTAGGATGCCAATTAGGCTCATTAATGGGCTGTTTAAATCCAATTAAACCTGAGGACATGGATTTAATGATGGGATTGGGGCACATTTGACACAATGATGGAGGCGTGGGTTCAGGTCGCATCTGCTCTAGAGGCAAGTTTCTGAACAGATTGATTAAAAAATATCTTTAAGAATGGAATTAAACAAGAATTTCAATGGGTCTCCCGTCTCTCCAAAAAGTCCCCCAACAGTATGGTTTTAAATCTCAGATTTAAAACTAACAAGTGATCAACTGCCATCTATGGAAAACAGTTCCAAATCTCTATTACTCTTTGTGTACAGATGTGCTTCCTAACGTCTCTCCTGAATGGTCTGATCCGATCCATTCTACTTCAGGGTTCTGATCCATAAGCAAGTTACCTATTTCAAGAGGTTTTTACAAGCCTACTATATCTTCACTACATCTTCGGCAAAAAGCATATTAAAAAAAAGAGCAGACTAGGGACATATTCAAGAACTCTGTGTTGTTACCAATGTCTTTCTGTTACTTGATGCAATTTTCATAGCTTTGTTCTGATCATCCATAGCACAGAAGCCATCACCTGTTTGGCACTGTAAGCTTTTTCCATGTTGAGGCTATTGCTTTCCTCTCTTGGCAAAGATAGTGACTGATCAGTGTTCTGAAGCTTTCCAGTGATGGTGAATAACAGGAAGCAAAGGTCAAAGCTATTCATACTTATGCAATGAATTGCTGTGCTGTTCGGAATCTCATGATAATACACACAGTACAGCAGGATAAGTTGTACAACATTATAGAACTGGAACGATGAATCGTAGGAACATCACCAGTAACTTCTAGGAGCTCTAGACATACAAGGCTGAACACAAGGCTAGGACAAACTGTTAATATTTATTGCTGATAAAATATATACATTCAACAAATGGAACAAACCTTCTCATGTTCCTTCATCCACCAGACCTCAGTCCCTTGTGATCTGACACCATGGTGAGGTGCACACAGTTTGTACAACTGGTTTGTATAACTAACCTCCCACTTTTCATAAATAAAGATAAAGTATTGCAGCTGCTATAGAGTCTGAAAGTGCTCGTGAAACTCAGCAGGTCTAGCAGAACCTGTGGAGAGAAAGATAGTTAGCATTTTGAGTCTAATATGACTCTTGCTTGGCATGCGGTTCCAGAATTCTGTAATTCCTGTTCATCTGTAGTAATATACTTAATCCGAAGAAGCACATGATAACATCTATGGGAAGTACAGGAGAAATTTTCTAATACCATAAAGTAGCTGAAAGGAGCGTCTAAAACCTGTATCCTACGCCGTCTCAATCGTTTTCTTCAGCCAAACCATTGCACAACTTCTAAATCATACAATATTCAGATTAAAAGCCCAGGCAACTGAAAACATGAAAGTTTGTGTTTTATAGGATAATTTTGAGTAAGTGTAGTACAATAATTAGCAGCTAAAAATTTCAAAGGATCTTTGTCGTTAGAAATAAATTAACAGGAATAGGTAATAAAGCTGGTAATTCTGCAAATTACGTAGTCTTCTACATAATAAATTTGTGCTTGGAAAATGCATTAATTTGTGCATTAATTATGCACTTAAACGATTTCTTCCTTTCCTTTTAATTGTTGTCCTTTAGCTCTGTCCTCCTCAGATCTGTTTGTGCTTACTGTGGCTGTAACTCTGCAGCAATAAGGGCCACCCAAGTTCTTTACTCAAGCAATCATTAAAGCCGATTGTGAATAGCAGTGGTTATTTTAACCCTGTAAGCCATCATAGTTCAAGCTTGCTCCTGACCTTAGACAATAGTTAGAAACATGCGCTTACCAGTCAGTGCCTAATGATCAAGAAACCTGATAAAATAATAGATATTGATTCAATACTAACCTTAAACAGTGAGCTAACTTGAAGAAAATAAAAAGTAGGACTATAGGGAAAGAGCCGGAGATATGACTAATTATATTGCTCTTTAGAAACACGGGGAGGAATATAGTTTTTGTGATAGGGGTCCTGCTATGTCGTGTCACTTTCACTACTAATGGCAGTATCAGACTGGTTCAGAGACGGCAAGAACTGCAGATGCTGGAGTCAGAGATAACACAGTGTGGAGCTGGAGGAACACAGCAGGCCAGGCAGCATCAGAGGAGCAGGAAAGCTGATATTTCGGGTTGGGACCCTTCTTCCGAAAAAAAAATTCAGAGAAAATTCTGAAGAAGGGTGGTTTGCAGGAAAGTTTCCTGTTGTTCCTTTCAATAAATTGGTGCCTCTCATACTTGAATCTTGAAAAGTTACATTAATTCATGACAGTGTTTTATGTTTCTTTGCCAAAGTTCAGTAATTTTGTGGCATTGGAATGGAGTTCACAGAGCTGCAG
The DNA here is from genome assembly GCA_024137785.1 of Ginglymostoma cirratum. NCBI lineage: Eukaryota > Metazoa > Chordata > Chondrichthyes > Orectolobiformes > Ginglymostomatidae > Ginglymostoma > Ginglymostoma cirratum. The sequence goes on from JAHRHZ010000043.1 coordinate 28,854,554, forward strand.
CGACTCAGTATACAGTTGTGAATTGTTGCTGTACAGTTTTTTATGATTGTTCAGCTCAGTACTAAGAGCAGTTGTGCCCCATACATGATACCGAAAGGAGAGTGTCAATTTCTAAAGCTTAGAATCAGGCCTGCCTAAGAATAAGGTGGATTCAATGGCAGATGATGTGCCCAGTGATTTCCATGAAGTGACAAATAAGCAGGAAATGAAGCCTGCCAGCATATTACAAAGGCTCCATAGCAATCAAGAATTGATGCAAAGACAGATTAAAATTCAGTGCTCTTTGAAGGTAAAGATTATTAGGTAGATGAGACAAGGTCAGAGGACTGTTACATTTCCAATGTTATGCAATTATGTAACAGCGATCTAACTAATTTCCTTGTTGGCTACACTTTTCTCATCAATCATGATCAAACACATTCATCTGGACAACAGCTAATCCCTAAGAACTCTCGTCTTCAACAACCTCATCAAAGCATCATTGCGGTTTGGAGAGTGTGCTGTCTTGAGTCAGTGTGTAACCCATAGGTCATTGCAAAAATGAAAAACTATTGAGACCGCACCACATAGATAGCAGGGTTTAATGAATCAATGTGATGAGAAGGAATCAATGTTTCACTCTCATCTAGCTAATGGAAGGGCAGCTGCGGTGGGCCACATTCATGTTGTTATTATAAGCTGTCCTAAGTGAGTTGAGAGGATGGTGGAGAGAGGTGAGGGAACAAAGATCTTGGGAAACAACCACCTGGTGAATGTTTCTTGGACTACAATGAAAGAGACACTCCTAGAGTAATTGTTTCAAATATCCCTGATTGCATATGGCATATTTTTTCTAGATGTGGTGTTGCCACAGGAGTTGCCTTCATATGTAGAGCATGCTGTTTATTCTTTGAACACAGGAGGGACATTTTGGATGTTTTCCCAAGTACAATATTTTGATCTCACACAGCTCAAGGGCAGATACCAAAAGTTTTGGTTGGAATAAATGAGATGCCGTTGTCCTCATCATTTATCTGTAGTGGTATGTAAGAATCTTGGTGAAGATTAACTTCAGCCTGATACAACTGGAAAGGAGTTCAAAGGTATTTTGGTCTTCATATGTAATAATGTTCTGAAGACGAGTCATATTGGACTCAAAATTTTAACTCTGTTTCTCTCTCCACTGATGTTGCTGGATTTGCTGAATTTCTCCAACAGTTTCTATTTTTATTTCAGATCTCGAGTATCTGTAATACTTTGGCTTTATCCGGAGTTCCATATTTTTATTCAATTACAGCAACATCCCAATTCAAGTCAGGTTTGTGCCACCAAAGATCTGCCTCCAAACAGTTCTTTACAATAGACAATTCTTTTTAGGATGTAACAGCAGAGTTTCCTCTAGCTTTGGGATATCTGCAGGAATCAGTAGGGATAGGGAGGGTGTTGCATTTTGGGAAAATATTGCAGTAACAGAAGGAGAGTGTGATTCCAGACTCTACCACCCATCACTTAGTATCCCAAAAAGGTTAGTTTCATAGTGAGTAGAGCTCTTCATCAAAGGCCACAAGATGATTAAGTAGGTTACAACCATCAACTAATAACTATCTGACTTTGAGGGAAGGTAGGAAAGGCTTCTTAGGGTTAAGGTTGCCTGGCTTTAGGTGTTCAGAATCAAATGTATTCTCTGAATTTTGGTCATCTGATGACTGCATGAGACAGGTCTGTGTATTCACTGAAGGAAATATACAGGCAAGTAATGGCAGTTGGAATCCAGGCTAATATCTGGAGATATAGTTTAACTCCATCATGGAAGGAATTCAAATTCAGGCAGTAAAAACTAAAGTTCAAATCTAGTCTCACTAATAATGGCCAAGAAACTGCCATTGATTGTCATAAAAATCAATCAGTTCACTGATCTTCTTTAGGGATAGAAATTTTGGTCTTAGTCAGTCTCCAGATCCAAAACAATGTTGTCAACTCTTAACTGTTTTCTGAAATAGCCTGGTAAGCCCATTGGGGCAATTAGGGATGGGCAACAATTGTTGCCTTGCTTATAATGCCATCTTTGATCCCAGCCTAGAGTAGCAAATTTTTGGGATCATACGTCCCATTTAGAAGGCTAGGATTCTTCCCACTCTGTTCCCAGTATTCCTACAATTCAGAGACCTAATGAGTTCAGAGGCTTTCCACTGAACTGTTCAGTTTAATGGATTGGTTAGAATTTCTTTAGCTTGCATGCATGTGGGATTCCTTAAGCCATAGTTCCAAAACATTACATCTAAAGCTTTTTGGATGAGGAGTATGTGTTATCTGTCCTGATGGGGAGAAACTGTTGGGACATGAGAAACTCAAAGAGTGGGTATAAATTTCACATTAACTTGGAGTATTTGAAATGTGGTGATGAGTTTCCACATATTTCACACCAGGGTGAAAAAAAGATAAACTTAGCACATGGCACATGGACATTCAGGACATTGAAAAGGCTAGAAGGAATGCAGAAGGTACTGCATGGGTTTGTCCCTCACAATGAAGAATATTGTCTGACGATGAACGTCTGAGGTTTGAGAAACAGGGATTTATCTCTCTGATAGTTATGGAAACTGTGTTGCAAGTGACTACATCTGATATAGAGGGATCTGGCTTCACACACACTGGTGGAACAGCCTGCTAACACTTACTATCTAGATTCAGACATAAAGAATCCCGCATGAGCTGATGAGTATGCAAAGCCATTTCCAAGCAAGTGTCAACGGATATAAGAGAAAAAGCCTCAGTCAAATCTAATCCTGTAAAGTTCACATGAGCGCTACCATCACCATACATTAGTCAAAAGTAAGAACCCTGTCTGACCTTTCCCCCGACCTGTGTCAAAGAGTCTCGAGCCAATTATAGCATTGAAGAGTCACTCTGATTGAGAACAGGCAGGAAAGAGGAGTTGAGGCAGAAGATCAGCCATGATCATATTGCATGGGGAAGCAGAACCATGGCCAATTCCGGTCCTATTTTTCATTCTCTTATCAGTTTACATGGAAGTGATCATGGTTTGAAACTGGAGTCTTCCTATTTGATGTGGATCAGCTATTTAGCTAGTGGGACAGTGAACTATTAGGAACTTATTGACAAAATAAGGTTAGCTCATTCCAAATTACTTCAGCAATCCAATCTAAAATGTGATACTGACAAACAATATCACATCATATGTTTTTGTAGTATTGCACTTCTGGCAAAGCAATGGGCCTTGCCATTTATTCTCAAGTGGGTGCCCTTTCTCAAGATTAAAGGTCTGGTGGTCATGACCTACATCAGTCATTGCTGAAGTAATGACAATTATGAAAACTTTCCATTCAGTTTTGAATGAATCATTTGTAATCTAGGTGTTACATTTAAGTTCTTTATGTGGTTAGAGTATTAAACAAAGCTGAGTTTTAATTCATTCATGAGCTTCATTTTTTTTTAAGAAATGACAATTGTAACTTGATTATTAACAGCAGAAGGTCAGAGCTGCCGTTTCTTAAATCACAATTATAGTGGAAAAATTAGACAGGATTAGGGAGAAGCGAAATGGAAGAAGAGGTTGATAACACATAATTCCTCCATGTTTATCTGTGCTTTGTGCATTTTTCAAAAATGGCTGAAATAGCTTGTGATAAGGAAGGGAAATCATTGTTTTATCTGATTGAGATTTTAATTCATAGAGACAAGAAAAGCTAGAGGGGCGTGGGTAACTTAGATAAAGAGTTTAAAGATGGCACGATTAGCATATGAAGAGAGAAATCAGTACGGATACTTTCACTGGATTTGGGAAGAATGAGAGATGATCTCGTAGAAACCTGTAAAATTCTAACAGGAATGGACATGGTATGCACAGGATGGACATTCCCAATGACCACAAGTCCAAAACCAGGGGTCACAGTCTAAGGATATAGAATAGATAATTTAGGACTGAGATGACGAGAAATTTATTCATCCAGAGAGAAGTGAACCTGTGGAATTCCCTTCCACAGAAAGCAGTTGAGGCCAAAACACTGGTAGACAAACAGGAGGCTGGATGAGCACAGCAAGCCAGGCAGTATCTAGAGGAAAGGAGCGCTCAACGTTTCAGGTATAACCCTTCAAGGTATGTCTACCTTGGATTCCAACAGCTGCAGGTTTTTTTTGTCTCAAGGCCAAAACATTGAATGTTTTCAAGAAGGAGACAGATAGCATCCTTAGGGCTAAGCGGATCATAGTGTATGGGAAGAAATTAGGATGAGTTGGATGATCTTCCATGATCGTATTTAATGGTGGAGCAGGCTCAAAGAGCCGAATGGCTTACTTCTGTTCCTATTTGAAGTCTTGCTCTACTTTTGGGATAGATTCTAAGAACAGTGTATACTGGAGCCAACCAGAGAGCAGGCTACACTGGATCTGGGTTTGTACAACAAGACAGGATTAATTAGAATAAAAAAGAATAGAATTGTCATCTATTGTCATTTGCAAATAGTTGTGAAAAGTGTTTAAGTCGCCTATACTAATAGGGACGGGCAATAAATGCTGGCCAAGTCAGAGTTGCCCACATCCTGTGAGTGAATTAAAAAAATCAGGAACAAATTATGAACATAAGAACTAGGAGTAAAAGGAGATCATTTGGCCACTTGAACCTGCTCCTCCATTCAATAAAATCATGGCTGATATGCTTGTGTTTCAAATTCTGCATTCCCATCTACCCCACCCTGATAAGCTTTCATTCCCTTCCCTAACAGGAATCAGTCCATCTCTGCTTTGAAAATATTGAATGATTCTGCTTCCACCACCTTCTGAGGCAAAGTCCAAAGTTCCAAAGTTGCACAACTCTCTGAGAAAAAAGGAAATCTCCTCAGCGCTGTCCTAAAACCTTCAATTTTGAAACAGCGTCCCCTAGTTCTGGACTCACAAAATAAAACATCTTTTCCACATCTACATTGTCGAAAACATTCAGGATCATACTTTCTACAATCACTCACTCCTCAGTCTTCTAAGCTCTAATGGAGACAAGCTGCATTAACACATTACATTAAAATGTCAAATATTGGGCAGAATCTACCCAGGTTCTGAATGATGTGGGGATTGGTGAGAAAGCTGAGAACATTGCATGAGATTGGCAGTGAGGAATTTCTCAATGACAAGAAGGAAATCTGAATGCTTGAGGTCTCATGGACATGTGGGGACAGCGAGGGGAAGCCCCTGGCAGAACAGCGCTGATAGGCTGCACCCACATTCCCAGTGGGCCGGAGTCAGTGAGGGAGAAGGCTGCAACACCTGTTGATATGAGGCTCTTTAAAGGGAAACAACATTAGATATAGTCAATCCTTTTACTTTCTTTAGTTTTGTTTTTGGTGTGTGGACCTCTGACATCTATAAGAAGCGTTGATTTCCGAAAACAGAAGTGAATGTTTCAGCATGACAAGCAATGTGTACAGAACCCCAGGGAACCACTTAGAGGCTGCACAGCTTAGAGGAAATGTTACACATAGACCATGTGTTACGCGTGTAGTCATGTGGTATTGCACCTTTAAGAGAGTGGATCAGGTGATCTGATGGGGGAGCGAGGGGAGACAGTATGGAACCCACTGTAGAGCTGAGAGGATGCTCAATAAAATATTTCCTGATCACGTTTATCCTCTATCTATCCTGTGTTCCATTTGTGAACCACAAACATAACACTGTACACTGAACATCACAGGCCACATCAGTTCCTAATCCCTGGCCAAACTAATGCATTGGCTCCCTGTGTGTTGCACACCTCCCTGCCTCAGACATCACAGGCCACTCAATTCACACTGTCACATATGGATACCAAGCGTAGGGAAAGAATAGGGATGTTTTAGCACAGGGGCAATGGTGTCAGCATAAATCATTGACCTGTGTATGTCTTGTTCATCTTGCTTTCAAATGGTACAGCAAGCCCTCAGTGTAGATCTGTCAGTGGGCAAGGCACCTTCAGAATGCCAGAGCTCATCTGAGTGCATGGTGGCCATTGAAAGACAGTAGTGATACTGCATACCTGCTCAGTGCCGAGTTGTTATCATAGAATCCCTACAGTGTGGAAACAGGCCATTCAGCCCAAAAAGTCCACACCACCCCTCCGAAGAGCATCCTACCCAGACCCCTCCCCATAACCCTATATTTCCCTTGGATAATCCACCTAACGTACACACCCTTGGACACTTGGGATAATTTAGCATGGCCTACACACCTTTGGACTGTGGGAGGAAACTGGAGCACGCGGAGGAAATCCACACAGACACGGGGAGAATGTGCAAACTCCACACAGAGAATTGCCCAAGAGTGGAATCGAACCTAAGCCCCTATGAGGCAGCAGCGCTAACCTCTGAGTCAGCATGTGGTCCTTGAAGTAGGCCTTCATCTCTGGGTGGGAATAGTGTGTGGTAAAATGGTGGTAGAATTAGATGAGAGGGAAGCAGGGCGGGTTGTTAATGAGATAACAAGGTGTAGAGCTGGATGAATACAGCAGGCCAAGCAGCATCAGAGAAGCAGGAAGGCTGATGTTTCGGGCCTAGACCCTTCTTCAGAAATGGGGGAGGGGAAGGGGATTCTGAAATAAATAGGGAGAGAGGGGGAGGCGGATAGAAGATGGATAGAGGAGAAGATAGGTGGAGAGGAAACAGACAGGTCAAAGAGGCAGGGATGGAGCCAGTAAAGGTGAGAGTAGGAGGGGAGTTAGGGAGGGGATAGGTCAGTCCAAGGAGGACAGACATGTCAAGGGGGCAGGAAGAGGCTAGTAGGTAGGAGATGAGGGTGGAGCTTGAGGTGGGAGGAGGGGATAGGTGGGAGGAAGGACTGGTTAGGGAAGGAGGACAACTTGGCTGGTTTTGGGATGCAGTTGGGGGAGGGGAGATTTTGAAGCTTGTGAAGTCCACATTGATACCATTGGGCTGCAGGGTTCCCAAGAGAAATATGAGGTGCTGTTTCTGCAACCTTCTGGTTCGATATCCAACGCATCATCCTCCAACACCTCAGCCATCTGCAATCCGAATCCAACGCATCATCCTCTGACTCATCTTCCTTCACTTCGGCCTTCTCCAATCCGACCCCACCACCAAAGACATTTTTCCCTCCTTACGCTTATCTGCTTTCCGGAGGGACCACTCTCTCCATGGCTCCCTTGTCTGCTCCACACTCCCCTCCAGCCCCACCACACCCGGCACTTTTCCCTGCAACCACAGGAAGTGCTACACCTGCTCCCACACCTCCTCCCTCACCCCCATCCCAGGCCCCAAGAAGACTGTCCACATCAAGCAAATGTCCACCTGCACATCTGCTAATGTGGTATACTGGATCCGCTGTTCCCGTCGTGGCCTCCTTTACATCGGGACACCGAGCGGAGGCTTGGGGACCATTTTACAGAACACCTACGCTCGGTTCACACTAAACAACTGCACCTCCCAGTCACGAACCATTTCAACTACCCCCTCCCATTCCTCAGACGACATGTCCATCCTGGGCCTCCTGCAGTGTCACAACGACGCCACCTGAAGGTTGCAGGAACAGCACCTCATATTTCGCTTGGGAACCCTGCAGCCCAATGGTATCAATGTGGACTTCACAAGCTGCAAAATCTCCCCTCCCCCTACTGCACCCCAAAACCAGCCCAGCTTGTTGTCCCTCCCTAACCTGTCCTTCCTCGCACCTATTCCCTCCTCCCACCTCAAGCCCCACCCCCATCTCCTACCTACTAGCCTCATCCGGCCCCCTTGCCATGTCCGTCCTCCTTGGACTGACCTATCTCCTCCCTAACTCCCCACGTACTCTCACCTTTACTGGCTCCATCCCCGCCTCTTTGACCTGTCTGTCTCCTCTCCACCTATCTTCTCCCCTATCCATCTTCTATCCGCCTCCCCCTTTCTCCCTATTTATTTCAGAATCCCCTTCCCCTCCCCCATTTCTGATGAAGGGTCTAGGCCCGAAACGTCAGCTTTTCTGCTCCTCTGATGCTGCTTGGCCTGCTGTGTTCATCCAGTTCTACACCTTGTTATCTCAGCATTTGCAGTTCCTACTATCTTGGGTAGTTAATAAGGCCAGTTTGGTAAATTTGGTGAGAAATCTCACTAGGCCTCACAATGAAAACCCTCCAAAAACTTGACACAGCTTATACTTCGTCAAAAGAAATGTTAAATTCAGCCTAATGGCTGAAAAGTGCCAAAATAATCCAATCGATCAACTATTTTCCTTGGAGCTTTACTGGATCAGAAATAAAATTTTATTTGTAAACTTTTCAATGAATATTTCAGTTCCTAGGAGGTCACTTGTTAGTACCATAAAATGAAACAACTTCACTCTTGAACAGTCATTGAGTTGACAGATACACGTACATTGTGTGCCTGTACATTCCTGTATTTGTGAAATGTGTCTAGTGTTGACATCCCTCCATTTGCTTCTCTTCTTCTAATTGAGGATTCTCAATGGAAAGCCCATTGTGAAATGTCTGAAATGGTGACGAGAAAATAAACACTGTTGAAGGCAAATATCAAAGCAGATAGGAACATCAAAAATGCATCACAAAATACGTCAGAAAGAATCTTTAGCAATGAATGCTAATGTTATCCACTTTTAAATTTTCTTCTGCCCAGTGCATAGCAGCTTTGGGCACCCACTTTATAAGATCCATAATGTGAAATTATGTAAACAAGATGTGAAATTATGGAAAATATGATGAGTAAGTTGATGAAGGCATTTTCAACTCAATAATATTGATCTACCAAATATGATTATGTGCTTCCAAATTTGGTAGAAGATGCAACATTTACCGGAGAATGAAGGAGTTGCAAAAGGGATTAGGATGGACCTGAAAGAAGCTAGGTCAAATTTTCCTATCTCAATTATCTTCCTCACCACTACATCTGTGAAAATGATTGAAAAATACAAACTTAACTCTTGAAATCAAACATAGAGGATGGCTCTTTCATTAAGTTTCTACAGAACATTCAATATCTTTTAGAATTATACCTCAGCAAAAGTGCGCACCATCAAAATTAAGATGAAGAATAGAAAGGAAAACATGGACATGGCCCCGATTTCCACAGCTCATGTTTCAGTGATCGATCCAAGATGGTAACAAGACAACATTTTTGTATGAGAGAATAAAAATGTACAATTAAACATCACTTCTTAAAGCCATCAAAGATATTCCTGCTTCACAATCACTTTCCCTTTGGCCTCACACCATCCTCCAATCCCCACAGCTGACTTGCCGAGGTTACCAATCCCACAATGCTTTGCTCAATGGTCATAAAATAAGCGAATCTGAAGCAGGAAATCATTCAAACTCCATCTGTTACTGATGGGCTGCACACTGAAACGTGACAAATGTTTTCCAAACAAACATTATTCTGGGATCTAGATTTTGCCTGTATCAGGACTTTTTTTTAAATTTTACAAGCTACACATTAAAGCTAACCAATTTGCAAATTCTTGTGGCAGAGTCCACTAAATCATTTATTGAACAACTTCATCTGCAAAATTAAATGGGAATTGGTAAACAAAAATTTTAGCTGTTCCAATTTTCTAACTTCCTCTCCCAAGTGTAACAAGGTAGAATTTCTTGTTTGGTAGTCTCTGTCTGTTGTTCTGGCCAGGTTGCTACTCTTCATGATTGAACCTAGACCACACAGGACGTGGATTTTAACAGGCTAATTCAAGCAGGAAAGAGAGATCTATACCTATGAAGGAAAGCAATGACCTAAAATGACATATGCATCCAAAGTGAAAGGTAATAACCTGGTAATAAAATTCATCTCACTCTAAATTATTACTGCTTGTGCTAAAATTACTGAATAGTATAGCACAGAATGAGGCCATTCATTGCCTCATGCTTTCCAATTCTTTCAAAGATCAATTCAGATAGAGCCAGCTCCCAACTCGTTCGCCTGTATTTTCTCTTCTCAATTATTTATCCAAATCTATTTTGAAGAACACAATTCCAAAAAAACTCAGTTCTAAACTATGAGACCTAGGACCCTGCTCATCCCTCTGTGACTGGTTACTCAACTTCCTGACCCGCAGACCAGAACCAGTAGGGATAGGCTACAATACGTCCTCCACAAGAATTCTGAACACTTGTGGCCCGCAAAGCTGTGTACTGAGCCCCTTACTGTACTCCTTACATACTCACAAGTGTGTGGCCAAAATTAGCTCCAACACCATTTACAAATTTGCTGATGACATCACTGTGTGGTGGGTTGGATCTCAAATAACAATGAGACAGAGTACAGGAAAGAGATAGAGAGCTTAGTGGCATGGGCTAAAGACAAGGATCTCTCCCTCAATGTCAGCAAAATGAAGGAGCTGGTCATCGACTTCAATAAGCAGAGTGCAGGACAACATTTAAAAGGCATCTGGATGGGTAACATGATTAGGAAGGGTTTAGAGGGATATGGACCAAATGCTGGCAAATGGGACTAGAGTTATGAAGGGTCTAGGCCCAAAACATCAAGCTTTCCTGCTCCTATGATGCTGCTTGCCCTGCTGTGTTCATCCAGCTCTACACCTTGTTATCTAGATTTATTTAGGATGTCTGGTTGGCAGAGAACACAGAAGAGATTTTTGACAATACTTCCAGGGATGAGGGGATGGTATTGAAGAAACTGGGATTCTTCTCCTTAAAGCCCTGAAGGCTAAAAAGAGATGTGATACAGATGTTAAAAATATGACAGTTTTGGAGAGAGTACATAAAGAGAAACTGTTTCCAATAGCTGAAGGATCAATAACCAGAGGACACATTTAAGGTGATTGCCAAAAAAAAACAGATGCAACATGAGGAAAAGCTTTCTATACATCCGTAGCTGGAATGTGGAGTGTACTGTCTGATAGAGTAGTCAGTAAAAATTTAGTGAGTGGGTGGGGATTGGTATAGGACTGGGTAATCATGTTGGCAGTGACGAAAGGCAGCTCCGTCTGGTGGAAGCCATGTTGCTGGGGCTCTGGAAGTAGATGATTGAGTTATGCTGCTAATCAGTGAGCTGCTCCACTGATTACATCGGCTAACAGTTCTTGGATAGGCATCCATAAAAGATTCTAATGCTCCTACTAGACCAGAGGGCAGTTCTCTCATGAGAAAGAAAAGATTATTGGCGATTTAACCTGAGGGCCACTATAGTTCAGGCAAGAGGAGAGATAACCCACGCTGTTGGTGTTACTCTATACCTACTCATACAGTTTAAGTTCAATGCATTGTCGTTCCAGAAACCAGAGTTTCCAGCTCCATAATCTCTTCAGTACAATTGTTGCCGTATGATGCAGTTTCATTTAATGCGGCTGAAGGTTTAGGAAATTGTATTGTAGCTCTGAGGCCTTTCCAGTCTAACTCTGGGACAGTCGAACTATAGTTTGCATCGCAATGGCTTCTGAGAATTGTCAGAATTGTGGCAAAATTAGTTTGTGCAAACAAGGCAACCTTTAATTGCCATTGTTAAAATAGTAGAAAGCTAAATGTTGGATTCCAGTCCTAATGCCACACGGATAATTTATGCTTTTGTTAAGTTCTGCAATGAAAACTATACAGACCTTCAACTGTGTTGTGTAATAAACTGTAATCCTCTACTTTAATATGATTACTGTAAGCTGGGTAAACTTCATACGCCCTCAAACAACTGGGCTTTTACTGCAGTTCTAGTACTGGGATCTAATAAGACCAGAGCTGAGAAGTTAACGAAAGGGGATAATAAGTTTCTGTTGGGCTGAGACTCTGTCTTGGAGGAAGTTAATATGAATTCAGTAAAACGAAATGCACAGATGGCAAATTTTGAGTGGAGGCCTTAGGATTAATCCTGAGAAAGTTCATCTGACCTCTAATTATTATCCCAAGCCTTGTGATTCTACCTGACACAGCAGAAGATCTCCTCCAACGAGTCTAAATATTTATCCTGTCGTACATTAAAAAATGGAGAGCACAATGGTGGTAATTCTTCATAAACAACAGAATCTTTAATTAGCTTCAAGCTGGACCCAGAGCGGCGATGATGATATGTGGTTATGCAAAGATGTGTTTATTAATTAAAATGCACCAGAGATATTTCAAACCATGGAAGATATAGGGAGTAATTTTCCCCTCCCTGGTGTAACATGACAAACAGCAAGATAGGGGAAATATAGGCAGAATGAAAAACTCAGATCCTCGACATCAAGAAAATATTTTTTGAATTTTCCCCTCAAGCCTTCAATGGCGACTGGAATCTATATTTGTGTCTTATTAACGTCCCAGCTTGCCTTATTTATTACTGAAGAAAGAAGCCTGATATCAAAGCTTTCTCTTTTGATTAATTCAGGGCAGAATCACAAGAAATCCGAACCTCAAAAGGAGTAACAATTTACACTGCTCGAGAAGATGGAGCTGATTGGTTGGCAATTGGATTCTGAGTGGTAGAAGTGTTGCCATGAAAAATGCGCAGACGCCTACGAACCTACATACTGGGTAGAACAGTTAACCAGCCAATATTGTTTAAGTTCCAACCAGGCAAGTCAATCTTATTGGTCAAAGCATTACTATGGAGTTCAATAGGGAATTGCTACTCCCCCAGGCTTCTATTTTTAGTTCAAAAGGTGGCATACGTGTTATTGCCATTTCTATTTGCAAAGGACACTATTCTGTAGCTCCTATGTAGCTTCTAGCATGCGTAAGTGAGCTATACAGCAAGTCCAAGTGATTATCTTAAATTGGTTATTACTGAAACTCTTGGCAACTTTGGGATTGTTTGTTAAGTGTTAATCCATCACAGAAGCACATCTCGTGTTAAACACTATGTTCTGAGTTTTACAATCATGGGCCTGCTTCATTACAGGCAGAAGTCTGCCTGTTGCAAACAGCTGAAGGGTGTGTAGTTTAAATCAACCTACCAGTCTTTGTAATGGTTAATCTAAATACCCGGCATCATGGCATAAGTAGGTGGCTTGGAAAATAATGCCCCATCATGAGACAGCACAGTGGTGGGGAGGATGGGTGAAAGTTGAAGGCTAATTATCAAATGTTGGCTACATTTTTTAATCACATCGCTTTTAAAGCACATGCATAAAAAACCCAGCAACATCTTCAATTGGTCAGCATGTAAACTTTATGCCCCAGATGTGTATCATTGAACAGATGATTGTAAACTCCTGTGCCTAGCATCAAGAGCATGTATTATTAAATGAACATTCTACTAACATCTGAATTTTGCCTCTAAGTCTTATTTGGATCAGGAGTTCTACATAATTGGGAAATATTGAAAGTGATTCAGTCTATTGCAGTTCCATTGGTGGATTGCAATTACGATTGGACCCGTTCAGTGGTTATCTACAGAACAACAGTCAACTTTTCCAGAGTTATCTCCTTTCCAAGTGTACTTATTTACTCTTTTTTACATTAGGCTATAGGAATGGAACAATGATCAGCTTGAGTACTGTGTAACTCCTAGACCTAGTACAAGATTGAAAGATGATATTGATTCCCATGCCAAATGAGATGCAGAAATCATGATGCCTGTTAAATCTGTGTCCATTGACTGTATTGCAAACAGTTCGTCAAATTTGAGCTGCCTGCCATTATTGGTCATGTTGTATCATTTGCTCTATTCTCTAAAATAGCCGATTTTCTTCTCAATAACATCCCTCAACATTGTTTGTCCCAGCTCACCTGTTGCTAAAACTCTCATCGATGCTTTTGTTATCTTTAGATTGAGCTATTCCAATGTGTCCCTGGCTTGTCCGTCACATTCTACCCTCAGTAAGCTTCAGGTCACCTAAAACTCTGTTGCCCGTGTCTTAACTTGTAGCAAGTTCCATTCCCCTATCGATTTATTATGCTAGCTGACCTACATTTGTTCCTAACAAAACAACACTTATTTATTAAAATTCTCACCTTTGTTTTCCAAACCCTCCACAGCCTTTGCCCCTCATTATCCCTGCAATCATCTCAAATCCCAGAGCCCTCCAAGATATTTGCTCTCCTCAAAGGTTGGACTCTTCTACATTCTCAATCAATGGCTCAGTGGATAGCACTGCTGCCTCACAGTGCCAGGGACCTGCGTTTGATTCCACCCTCGGGTGATTGTCTGTGTAGAGTTTGCAAGTTCTCCCCGTGTCTGCATGGGTTTCCTCTCACTGTCCAAAGATGTGCAGGTAAGGTGGATTGGCCATGCTAACTTGCACATAGTGTCCAGGGGTCCGTAGATTAGGTCAGTTAGCCATGGGAAATGCAGGGGTTTGGGTTTGTGTGCGTTGCTCTTCAGAGGGTTGGTGTGGACTTGATGGGCGGAATAGCCTGCTTCCATACTGTGTGGATTCTAAGATATTTAACTTTTAAAGGGGGAGGGCCTTGGTCTACAGCTGCTAAATATTGCCATCCATGAAGAGAGGTTAAGAAACATGGCAAAAGGAAATGAGAAATACAGAGAGGGGAGGGGTAGGAATTGTTTATTTTTGAATGGATTCTGTCAAGATTTAATTTATGCATTTTGATTTAATTTTGCATTTTGTGTTGACTTTTCCTTCTGAACTGTGAGGGAGCGGATGTTTGCTGTGGCCAACATTCCCTTTAATTTTCTTACCATTGCGCGGGCTGCTGAGGTCCGTGTACAACAATAAATCCCAGAGCTGAAATGAGTGCTGCGATCGAGATTCTGATGCTAATCACTGTGGCTGGAACCTTGGAGTGGGATTTTGATTCTAGATCAGTTGGGTATCCTGGGTGAAGCATTGGATCACTCTTTAATTACTTCAGTGCACAGAACGTGGATGGATAAGGGAAGTATCAGGTATTAAACTGGTACGAACAGACACTACACTTGATCTCAGCTAAAGCATGGGGCTCTCTTATGGTGCAGTAGTAATGTCCCTGATCTGGGAAGCCGGGTTCAAGTCCCACCAGATCCAGAGATGTGTAATGACATCTCTGAATAGGTTGATTAGATAAATAGGTTAAATTAAAATATATAGAATCTGGGCGGAAAGAAGTTATTCATGCTGCAGTCTCCCTTACTGTTCCTGTTCATTTTCAATGTCTTCCTCCATTTCATTCTTTGCTCTTTTGTCTCCTTATAGTTTGCCATTTCTCACCTGATAGTGGTGGTGAGGACTGCTCTCTCTTATGATAACAAGCCTGTGCAGAATACAGCACACCACCAAATAGCTTGAGACCTGCACAGCTCAGTATTTATAGGTTTCCCCCAGAGCAGTCCTATTCAAATATTGATGATGTGTTCGGCAACATTCCTAGTGGTATCGTGGCTTTCATTGTATATCTATTATGTCAGTGTGTAATGACACCGGACCAAAGTCATAAACCAAGCTTGTCATAAGCAATTTCTTGTTGCCCATGAAATAGCCAGCGTCACATTTGATAAATCTTGGCTGATCACAAATCATTTGCAGACCTTGAATGCTTTAGACTGTGGGTGGAGCTAGTGAGTCAAGTGAGTGTTTCTTGACAGCCTAAATTCCAAAAGACTAGCTTTGCTGCTCCTGCTGATGACTGTTGAAAGATCTAATGTTTGAAGACGTTTTAAGCCACTTAACTGGACTGTTTGCAATCTCTGCATTTCTCTGAAATAAGATAGAAGTCAAGTCACCATTGTCCTACCAGACAACAGGGCTGCTGTCTCATTAGAGAGAGATGATTGGTAGTGGTTTGACTTCAAGACTTCATTACATCTCAGGTGAGGAGGGTGTGCGGGAATGAGAGGACAATACTTCATAGTAACCTTAGCCAGTGTTGAAATTGAACCCAAACAGTTAGCATTACTCACCAGCCCCATCCCAGCCATGCAGTAACTGAATCCAAGCATAACAGTAACCTTCTGTCTGGGTGTGGTTGTTCAGTTGGAGTTTATTCAGATGACTGTTGCAGAATAAGCAAAACGTGACTCATGCCAGGAAACAGGCATTCACCTGTGTCGTCTGTGGCCACACACCAGCTGCAAATTAACAATGTGGTTCAAATGTGTGGCAGAGTTCATTTGAGGGACAGGGAAGGAAATGTACGTCTAGGTTAATTATACTGCACAATGGGGAAGCCTATGCGCTGAACAAAACTTCTGCTCACTTCCCCTGCTGATGAAGCTGTTTCTCTTTTACGGTAGTTTTATGCAGCATTGTATATCAAGCTGTGAAACTGGTGTCTCTAGCAGCAGCCTGAACGGAGCTAGATGCATTCCAGTTCAGAGGCACAGTCTTCTTCACAACTACTGGCAAGTTTGTCTATGCTCTACTTTGAGATTGGAGTTGAGAGGGCAACAGCTGGCAGACTTCAGTGCTGACTTCTTTGGTGAAGAACAGGCCCCTCAAACACTGATCATTAGAAGATGACAGCTATCTAACTATCCTCTGTGGATATGGTTTACTATTGAGAGCTTTTCTCCCCCTCCTTCTCTTCCTCCTTCGAGCAGTTTATCCTGCTCTGTGTGACCTCTCTTCGTTCTCCCAGTCATGGTCAAACTCAAAAGGTTGGTCCAGCAGGTCTTTCATGTCTGTAGGTAACTGGTTTCAGCAAACACCTTCACCTCATCAAAAAATGGCTTTGAACATCAGCCAGATCATTGCCTGTAAACTGTTGAAAACGTAGAGAGGAATGGAGATGCATTCAGTTGCATCTACAGCCAGAAAAAACTACGCTTGGTGAGGAACCCTTTTACATAGCATGGTTTTCAGTGGCACTTCATTGTAATTTAATATAGTGTTCAGCTTTGTGAGGTTAAAGAAGGCATAAGCAGCAGTGTAGAGCTTGTAAATGGAAATGCTGGTGTTAAATCAGCAGTGTAACTAAGAAACGTCATGAACTATGGTGGCTGTTCGATGCACACATTCAAACCCCTTTATAAATATAGTATCAAGTGTAATTCTCACCAGAATCACAGATGCTATTTTGTGATCTTTAGGAGGCCTTGAGAAGTACAAATAGGAAACATTAACATGTGCTATTTAGTTCTCAGTGACTCATTGCTGAATATACTGCTTCCATAGATTTTTGGCAGTAACTGTTCAAACTCAGTTCTACTTTGCTTTTCAACATGCCATTTCAACTTTGTTTGGTGGAAATAAAAAAAAATGATTTGGAGATTAGATTACATTGACATCTTGATCACTTATATTTTTAAAAATATCAATTGGCAGAGAAATGGTAGAATACTCTGTAGATTTAACCTTTCGGCTATAGATTTTGTAAAAAAAGTCAATTTGATACTGATCTTGAGAACTATAAAGCTGGGCAAAAAATGTTTCATTTCAGTCAATAATTAAATCTCTGAATAAAAACTGAAAGAACTGCAGATGCCGGAAATCAAACAAAAACAGAAATTGCTGGAAAAGCTCTGCAGGTTTGGCAGTATCTGTGGAGAGAAATCAGAGTTAATGTTTCAAGTCCAGTTGTAGAAGCCAATGGTCAAAACTTTCAACGGTATTTGTTTAAAGAAATGTCACCACGGGCAGTACAGTGGCTCAGTAGTTAGCACTGATGCCTCACAGAACCAGGGACCTGGATTTGATTCCAGCCTGGGGTGACTGTCTGTGTGGAGTTTGCACATTCTCCCTGTGTCTGTGCGAGTTTCCTTCCACTGTCCAAAGATGTGCTGGTTAGGCGGATTGGCCGTGCTGAATTGCCCTGCGCTGTGCAGGCCAGGTAGTTAACTATGGTAAATGTGGGATTATACGTTTTGGGTGGGATGCTGTTTAGAGGGTTGGTGCAGACTGGATGGACTGAGTGGCCTCTATCTGATTCTGATTCTATGAACAAAACAGTCAAGGGAACCTCTCAAAAGTGCCGCTCAAATAGATTTGCCAAGACATTTAAAAGTCAGATTTTTGCTCTTTTCACTCTGTCTATTGATATAATCCTGATGTTTTCCATTATTGGACGACTGTTGCATGACTGATTTTATAGCCATCCATTATTATAGTGGGGACCCTTCCGTTTCATAGTCTGATAGACAGCTACCAGTGGTTGTGGGGTCTTTTGAGGGAGATGACAAGTGAATTCTAATGTGTACCATAAGGAATTATGCATTGACTGACATGTCTGCTGTTAGAAGGTTTAATTTACTTAAAGAAATGTAGTAATTATGAATGAGAATATTTTCTTCAAAATAGTGAAGTCTGCAAAAGATACTTTATTTTATCTCATATTTACATGGATGCAGAGATCTGCCCATGTTTGATACAAGAGAGTTGGCAAAGTAGGTTGCAGGGGAAAAAGGGATGGAGACAGCTTGTGTTGGATAAGGCTGAAGATACAGGAACTGATAAGAGGCTTTACAAAGGGCTGTTATATGAACAGAATTACGCTGAGCCATTCAGGTCGGCTAACAGCTAGGACTGCGGGAATTCAGTAACCACTGTCTCTACCAATTAAAGCATACATTTGGACAAAATATTTGGGGTTGATCATGTGCATGGATAAGTCCAAATAAGGCATACAATTGGCACAAAGACCTAGGTATAAAGCAGCCTAGAAAACCCCTGATTGTTCAGCAGAACTTCACAGATTCATGCTCCAAGAGGACCCTACATCAGGAGGTGTGGTAAGACAACGAGCAGAGTTTCAGCCTGGCCGGGTGCCAACTCTCCTGGGTAATAACATTTGGGGTTAGTTACAGAAATCAGGGTAGTGAAAGGCAGTGATTGAGATATCTCTAATAGTTAAAAGTGTGTGTTATTCGTTTAAGTACTTAATAAATTAATTGAGTTTTATAGACCTCTATGTGTTTTCACTGTGTCTTCATCTATATATATCATGTTGTCTCTCAGAGACAGGCAACAGTTGACACTAAGTGGGGTTGGGGCAATAAAGGGCTTTCATGGCATGTTGAGGAACACAGTTTGTTATAATGTTTATGAGGGGCTATGAGGAATTGATGGAGGATGTTGTTTGACACTGAGGGTATTAGGGGTCATTTTGGAGGAAGTGAGTTAGCACTAATTATATCAGGAAGCATAAGCACCATTTGATGGGGATACGTTAACAAATGGGAGACATGAGGAGCAGGTGAAGGGCATGAACTGGCATGTGTTGGTGTGTATGGTGCAAGGGGAGAGTGTATGAGGGATGACGGTAGGAGGAGTTTTCATGTTTTGTTACAAATGACAAATAACGGATGTTGTTTCAAATTAAACTTCAGCATAGTGTTAGTGCCCTAAGCCAGATGATCTATGCAGGCTCTCTCAACACGCAGCAGCCTCTGCGCTTTTTCTGGGGTTGCCCAGACTGACTCTCAGCACACCCTGCCATCAGGGAATGATAATTGACCTTCCCGACCACTTCTTCCACCATCAGGTTTACAAAGCCAGCAATGGTTCCATCTCTGTACTCCTGAGTCAAGAACAAAAGCTCAGGCTTGTGTCGCATACTTCAAACTTACTTAGAGGTGCTAAGATAAGGAACACTTGGAGGTTTAAGACCTAAACACTGATCAGATGCAATTTTCATGTGCTTCTACTTACAGCAAGTTTCCAGATAGTTCAGGGGCTGAGTGTGAGGGTGGACAGAACTTTGATGTGGTTTTAGAGGAGGCACAGGAGAAGAAGGTTCTCTTGTATCCATTGTCGAATTGATCAGACAAAGCAGACACCTCTTCTTCCAAACTACCCGCATATAGCATAGAACAGCAAATGATCCCAAAACAGTATTGCACTACTGGTACCATTGGTGTGGTACATCACTGGTCTAAAACCTACGACTTCAACTCATTACCCATTCCCTTATTCCTTGGTCAAGGCATCCTGCTTTTCTTTAGTTTCAATAGTAAAATTAAATTATACTGATGTAAGTTATGTGTACAGAGGGAATGATACATGTTGTGTAAAACCCATCTTGTGACACCAAGTACTTTACCAATTATTAGCAAGGAAATCAACTTGTCTAAATCTCCAAAGAGGAGAAGGAAGCTGTTGATAATATTCAGTAATTCAAAGAAAAGACTAAAAATACGTATATTACTATTTGTTTCTTTAAAGCTGAACATTCCTGAAGATGATGCAAATATATCTTATAAATGCTAATGTGTTTCACAATACTTTGCATTCTTGCTGTAATCCCCTTTATAAAAGATAATATAATGTCCTCCATACTATTCCTGCCTCTTTTAGAGGCTTGCCCATTTCCGTGTAGTGTCTTTTTGTTTTCCCAGTCATGTTCAATTCTCAAAGGACTCCTTGCCAAACTACTTATGGCTAGAAGCAACTTGTTTTAGCACAAGTTTCCAACTGAAATAGGAATCTACTTCCACGCCAGCCAGACCACTCTCTGTGGACTATTTAAGCAAGTCATCAACATCATGAACTGGACTGTCTGCCTGGGAAGTTCTGTGTCACTGGTCATGGGTTCTGTGGTTCTTCGAGTGGTTGGTGAGCCGTGTCCAAGAGCTGCACCTCCAACTACACATCTGGCAGATGTTTCCAGGAAGAGAAGTGGTCCTCAAGATGGTCGGCATTCCGTTCTCTGGATTCCTTTTGCATCTATCACCTGGTTGACAGACATTCTTGTAGAACCTTGTCCCTTCATACAGGATTTTCTTCCACGTCAGTCTCTTCCAGAACAAACATTGACATCGACATGCAAGCCCGAAATATACATACAATGACACCTGCAGTTTGAAGGAGAAACCGGGAACTATTTTGAATGCAAAATACTGAGGGAAGGAATGAGAAATTTCAGTTTGCTGTTGCCATTTTCAGGTGTGCATGTTTGAAATAAGGTATTGGCCCAACTGTAGGATATCAAAAATGGCAACACTGGTGCACACTGATATCACAATCTGTTGTTCTGCCAATAGTTATAAAGTGCATAAGTAATATCACCTCCACCAAGAGGTCATTCTGTACTATTTCCATCAGAATGGAGGGTGTGTGTGCATTAGGCCTAATTTTTATGGGTTAAGTTGCTGCTAGTCCCCAACAAAACAATATTTAAGAGCCTTAATCACGTGCCTCTAATCACATATTTTTGCTTGATATTGTCTCACCTACTCTTTTCAATTTTCCTGGCTATTTTTGCACTATGGACCTTGGCCCTTTAGTTTTTCAATTCAAACAAATTTCAGTGGTTTTTTTTCCTGGAGATGTGTAGAAAGTCAAGAGTTTCCACTAGGCCTTTGAGATGCTTGTTACCATGACAACAGCAAAAACTAGCATTCATATTTTGCAGTACCTTAGCTGGATATTATAAATTCAGCCGGGGGAGTTAGATTAGAAGATCTTTTTCTCAACTGCTACGTCTGAAAAGGAGAGGAATTGGGAAGAGATCCAATGTGAAAACAAATTAAAACATATTTTACATTCTGTTATCTGCACTTTACTGACCATTGCCTTAAGACAAAAGCCTTCATTCAGGGAAACCAGTTATGCTAATACATGTTTTTCTCTTAATTAATATCAAATTTAAGAAAATTATATTTGATGCTCTTGTTGAGCAATTAAGTCCCTTCAAGGGAAAAAATTTCACCACAGCAACATAGCTGGCCTAAGTAAGATGAGCAAGACCATAATTTAAAAGGGAGAATAAGAAACAGTCCAACAGCTCTTTAAATATCCCACAGAGAAGCAAGCTACAAATGGACACTCAGTGGTACATGGAGCTGAAAGACTGCTTAGGGCATGGAGAATAGCTGGGACACAGGCTGCAAACAGCACCACTGCTGTATTGTTAGTCCCAATGGATACAACTGAAATGTAATAAAACCTTGTTTCTCAGCAAAAGCTAACAATCCAAGTACTAAATAAGTTTATATCTGAGTCACCACATGTATTTATATCCCATTTCATCCACAAACTTTTGAGTTTGCAATATTTATTATCTGAAGGATAGGTTGCAGCAATTTGCCTAGACTTCTTTGGCAGCACCTTCCAAATCTACAACTTCCAACAGCTAGAAGGATAAGGGCATTAATTGCAAAATGACACAGCCATCACAATGCTCCCCTCCAAGCCACAGCCCACTCTGGCTTGTAGATGTGTTGCTGTTCCATCATTGTTGTTTGCATAAAGTCGTGGAACTCTCTACCATTGTGCAGGCATATCCTGACTTATGTTAATGCTACAGCCTCCTATTATGTTGGGTCTCACAGTCAGTATGTCAATTGTTCTCACCCAACGTTATTACTGGACAAATCGCATTTCAAACTGAAATCTGGCTTGATTGTTCATAGTTGTTTTTGGTTTAACAACATAGTCTTTCAGTGAAATAAAAAGCGTAAAGCAGCAGATTTGGCTTCAACAATAGAACAGAAGTTTATTTTGCAAAAAATAAAATGAAAATACAATAGAATAAAATAAACTATCAGTATATAACAACATATTACATTAAACTGTTAGCTCCGTTTATAACTGAGAGAATTCCCACCTCTTTGGTGTTAAGCGAACTGTGGCTTTAATTTCCCATCATGAGAATCTGATAGTTCTACCTGGAGCTTTATACAACTGAATTTAGACTTTCTCAGCTTCATATTACTACTTCAGGGTTTTAACCAAATACTTCTGGTCTGGAACTATTAAACTAAACTGCTTACAGAGGTAACATCTTTCTTAATAGTCCTAAAACTGGCCCATTCTCAACAGCAACTGTTTAACACATCTAGCTTCAACCAAGAGTCTGCAAACTGCTCCAAAATAAAATTGTCTTTCCAATCTATGGTGGTTTCTTCTAGGCACCCAGAACAAATCCAGAATCTTCTATTTGAAAGCCAAATACACTACATTGTTTGCCTTGTTCACTAGTAAACTCCCCCAATGTAAACAAAACCCTATTACTCTCCAGAAAGTCTCTCTACAATACTGCATTTTGAAAAAATCACCACAGCTATAGGAGTATTTATTAAACCTCTTCAGATACACAGGAAAGTCATATGCCATGGATTCAAAGTTCAAAACTTAAACAATGATCATATATGTAGAAGTCACACACCTTACCTCACACAATGTTCCTTCAACAGATATGCTTATGATATCATCACTATAACATAGTATGTGAACTGTGGATATAAAGATCTCATACTTCAGCTTAGCCTGGCTGTCGCACAAAATATAATGGATCACCAGTTCAATGCATTGGCAGTATCACACTTCGGTGCCAATATACAAGCTTATCTTGATTTTCAAAAGTCTTCTAATGATACGCAACAATGGAGCATCGGCAGGATAACGAGTTTGCACAGATCTTGGTCTAGTCAGAATTCATGAGATTCAAACCACGTCCACTGTGATAGAACAGATCACAAGTAATGCAATCAAAACAGTCAGCTTTCTGCAAGGATTTGACTTCAAATGAAGGGAGGTATAAATTACGTACCATCTGACATACTGAGCAAGATATCCCTCTTCAGACACACAATGACGCTCTACGACCTTTAAGATATGGGTGATCTATATCATATTATGGCTCCAATATCCATGCTCACATGGTCAAACATAATGTATGATGCACACAAAAACTGGGGTGAGGGGGGCAGATGGACACATCCATCCCCCACCAGGATGGTAACAGGGTTCTTGGCTTCTTCCTGGAGCAAAGACCTGAACCGTCCCCACCCACTACCACCATCCTCCGCTTGACTGAGCTCGTCCTCACTCTGAACAGCTTCTCTTTTAACTCCTCTCATTTTCTTCAGGTCAGAGGGTTAGCTGTGGGTACGTGAGTGGACCCCAGTTATGCCTGTCTCATTGTAGGGTATGTTGAACTTTCCTTGTTCCAGTCCTATTCTGAGCCCCCACCCACAACTCTTTCACCAATATATTGATGGTTTCATCAATGCTGCTTCCCTCTCTCGTTTAGAATTAGAAAATTTCATTGATTTCGCTTCCAATTTCCATGCTGCCCTCACTTTCACCTGGTCTAACTCTGACTCCTCCCATCCCTTCCTTGACATCTCTGTTTCCATTTCTGGGGATAAACTGGTCACTAGTATCCACTACAAATCCACCGACTCTCACAGCTACCTGGACTATGCATCCTCACACCCTGCTTCCTGTAAAAACTCCATTCCATTCTCCCAGTTCCCCTGTCTCTGTCACATATGTTCCAATGATGCCAACTTCGACAAGGCAGCTGTCGAAGTGTTCACCTTCTTCCTTAACTGAGGATTCCCCAGCACTGTTGTTGACAGGGTTCTTAACCAGGTCCCGCACTTCTACCCTCACCCCCTCTCTTCCCTCCCACAACAGTGATAAGGCTCCCTTTGTGCTTACCTACCATCCCTCCAGCATCCACATCCAGAAGATCATCAGCTGCCATTTCCATCACCTTCAGTGAGATGCCACCACTAAACATATATTCCCCTCCCCTCCCTTGTCTGCATTCCACAGGGACCGTTCCCTCCGGGATACCCTGGTCCACTCTTCCTTCACTCCACAGCCCCATGGTACCTTCCCCTGCAACTGCCGAAGGTGTAACACCTGCCCATTTGCCTCCTCCCTCCCAGGTATCCAAGGGCCCAAACATACCTTCCAGGTGAAGCAGCGCTTTACTTGCAATTCCCACAATCTGGTCTACTACATTCGCTGTGCACAATGTGGTCTCCTCAACATTGGGAAAACGAAGCATGGACTGGGTGACTGTTTCACAGAACACCTTCATTCTGCTTGCAAAAAAAGACCCTGAGCTTCCAGTTGCCTGCCACTTTAACACATCACCCTGTTCCCTGGCTAACATCTCTGTCTCTGGCTTGCTGCAGTGCTACAGTGAAGCTCAGCGCAAGCTAGGAGAACAACACCTCATTTTCCACTTGGGGACCCTGCAGCCCTCTTGACTCAATATCAAGTTCAATAATTTAAGAGCCTGAACTTTCCCATGTCCTATCCCCCAACCCCACAAACCAGGCCTTGTATCACGTAGTATACCATTATTAAGTAACTATTGTTAACTCATAGCGGTCTCCATTAACAGCTATTCACCTTCCTAGCCAGATCCTTGCCCACTCCTTGGTCTGTCCAACTCTTCTTCTCTCTCTCTGGGCTCTATCCCTACCTATTGATTACTCCTTACCCCCTACCCCCACCCTATCTTCTGCACATAAACCAACATTTTCCTAGCTACCATCAGTTCTGAGGAAAGGTCATCGGACCTGAAACATTAACTCTGATTTCTCCTCACAGATGCTGCCAGCACTGCTGAGCTTTTCCAGCAACTTCTGTTTTTGCAATTGTCGAACCATTCAGAGACACAAGACATTCTTCTTTAAAGATACAGGAGAATGAAAGATACACAATGAGTGAGCAGGTAGAGCCCACCAAAACTGTGCACTAGACAGAGAGTACAAGTCAGAAATCCAGATACTCGGATTCCCTGTTCTACAGTTTGATCAACACCCATGAAAACATGGGAGCAAATTACTGCAGGTGCTGGAATCTGCACTTAAAACCAAAAATGCTATTAATCACAGCAGGTCAGGCAGCATCCATGGAGAGAGAGACAGTTCATGTTTTGAGTCTAGATGGCTCTTCATTAGAGTTGATATTCTGAGCATAATAATAACCTAATAATACTGGCAGGAAACTAACACAAAACTGCTCATTTTAGATTTCAATGGAAGACATTCCAAATTACAGGACATAAATGGGTGGCTGGTCTTTTCCTGTGAATTTTTCATTGGTGCATGAAATTAAAATTGTGTTCCTGTAGCATGTCACACCAATACACTGATAGGTACAATTACATTAACAGGTTAATCATATTGGGATATGCCTGGTATAGATGCAAAATATATAATAACCTGCACTAACATGGCAACCAGAGTAAAATTCTGAAAAACACGAAGTAAGATATATTCAAATAAGTATAGAAATATACCACAAATGATAACTTGCTTGAAACATAGTTCGATAAATGGAGGAACTGCTTAAAATGTAATATACTCAAACTAGTTAACAATAGAAATCAGACAAAGGAAGGCAAATGCAGATAAGATAGAAAATGACATGGAATTAAATGTTTCAACATCGCTAGAAAGGGAAGAATTCAGATGCTAACAGGAGCACAAAGAGGCAACTTCGAATGCAGCCAGAACAGATAACCAGAACAATTCACAGTAATAGATGAGATAATGACTCAAGACAGTGAACATTTTTAGGCTGACAGATACAATAGATACAGGACAAGGAAAGGCAAAAGAATGCTTCAACTGATGTGACACCTTTTCTAGCGCAGTAGATAATACGCATTGCAAAGGTGAATAGGTAGTAAAGCAACACATTTAACAAAGTTCATTTGTGTTGTTATTTGGCTTAATCTTTCAAAATGCCACTTAAAAATGATATACAATACAACTGTATCCTTGAATGCTGGTTTTGGCAAAAGATTCCAAGCTGCTAATCAAAATATATTTCAAATGAAATAACTTGGTGACTGAACAATAAAAAACAACCTACTGCATTTGCAGTAAAAGGAGGCATTAACAAAAAAAAAGACTTGCATTTATATAGCACTTTCTGTAACCATAGCATTTCACAAGCAACAAAGTACTTTTGAAGTAAAGTCACTGTTGACTGTGCATATATGCACAGCAAGCTGCCACATACATCGATGCAGTAATGACTAGGTAATCTGTTTCTGTCCAATTGATTGGGGAATAGATATTGACTAGGACACTGTGGAGAAATCCTCTGGTCTTTTTGAAGTAATGTTGTGGAATTATTTGCATTATCTTAAGGATGGTATTTTGGTTTGACATCTCTTCCAAATGATGGCAGTTTGCCTGAGCAGAAACCCACTACTTTAAACTTTTGCGCACAAGTCGCGGAGCAAGACTGGAAGTCACAACCTACTGACTCAGAGGTGATAGTGCCACAAATTGAAACACAGATGGCATGCTCCCACAGCAGGTCACTGACCAAGTTCACTTTCCGGCGTTTGCAGGAAGATCTCTGGTTCACTCCCAGTCTATGTTCTTTGCTGAGGTCAATTGTGAAGGCAATATTGAAACTTTAATTAGCCGTTTATCATTGAGGCGAATTAATTGCGTGGATCTCCTGTTCCTGAATCTTCTCTAATTTCTCTGCTGTGAGTGGGTAAGTATGGGTCTAACAAGGATTGAGCGTGCCCGTTGAGAACTGTTAACCAAAAGATTATCAGTTTACAAATTTGAGGGCTGAAGTTTACAAGAGTCACAGAAATGCTGTAGCATAGGAATTGCGAGATGATAAAAGACAAAACTCAATCTAGTTTACACTTTACCATTCATCAATTCATTTAAAAGGGCAGAAAATCAAAGTCTGCATGCATTAAACCCAATCAGTCCCTCATGTGACTGCTTTGTTCACTATGACAGCTGGCTGAAATCTCACCGTATTGGATAAGATAAAGTAACGGGGTGGGGTCTGCTGGGTAGTACACTACCTTTACACATCCAGGATCTGGGTTTGTACCATTTTTACATCTCTGTCAGTTTATCTGCAGATTCTGAAGAGCTTATCTGCAATGAATTTGGGAACATGAACAGAATTCCCAGCGTCCATATTGGCAATGAAAGTTTATTTGTCAGTTAAGAATTTCAAATTGGTGCCAAGTGTGTTGAATAAATTGAGAGTGAAGTTATTAAATTGACAGCACTCAGCAGGCAGCGTGAGACCAACTTGCCTGGATAGTCTGTCAGAACAGCTACTGTACAATTCCAATCACTCTACAAAGCAAACTCTATCAACATTGTCAACTGCAAGTTCCGTGCAATAGATAACTGATAGGTAGGTTGCCCTAGAAAAGGAAGGATGAAGTGAGCAGGAATATAAGCAGTGTACTGCAATCGGGGCATGAGAATTCATGAGGCAGGTTTACATAGATTGGCCTTGATTGTTTAGGAATCTGTCTGCATTTTCTAGCGCAATAGAAATGTTATCTGTAAAGTGACCATTAATTCATAGAATACACTGAGTGCTTACAGGCTCTGAATTAAAAAAATTAAATCCAGTCGAATGATGTAGATCATTCGACATAGGAATGGGCCATCAAGCTTCTGCATTCAATAATATCATGGCTGTTCTGATTGTGGCCTTAACTCCATTTTCTTGCCTGACTTCTGTAACCAGAGATTCCCTTGTCAGTCAATGATCTGAATATATTCAAAACTGTGTTAGTAATTACATCTGACTCTTCCTCATCTCTGACTTTAATGGTTGACCTCTTATTTTATCGAAGATTGTAAATCTCTGGAATTCTCTTCTACAGAAACAATGAAGGCTGGGTCATCAAATATATTTAAATTGTATTAGATAGAGTGTTGACCTAAGATGGAGTGCTGGGTTATGGGGCGGGTGGAGGACTTAAAGGTAATAAAAAGTAATTAATCAATTAATTACAGGTTTTCCTCAATCACCACATGAAGCAAAACTGCATCATTGGAAACATTGGTCCCATAGAAGCTCATGTGAATGTTTGGGTTATGTTTCTGGCTGTCCAGTATGGACATCTTTTTAACACAGCGATCCTCCTGCCTGCTGCACATCCTTTCACTGTGAAGTGAATATGACCTTCTCCATTTCCATGACAGATGAAATTGATCATTGCCATCAATGGATAATCTTTGTTGCCATCCTTTTTGGACATTTGAAACAAGGATCATGTACATTACGTGTGAGATTTGCCAACAAATATAAAACAACATAGAGAAAGTAGTGAAGATGGGAACAGTTTCAGGGATAGCTGGATGGATTGGACAGTGCTTATCGAGGCTTAGAAAAAATAAACGCTGTGCTCTGTGAGGAAGGAACAAATGTCACTCATTCATTAAAGGCCACCTCTACTATTGCTTCTAAGTCTGTCAACGTATCAGTGATCAATATTACTCACATCATTCCAATAATGAGTGTGAGATTTGTGGTAATGTGTAGTGAAGTAAAGTCCATGTTAATGACGAAACCACCTTATTTGTAACAGCATTGATTGAGGAGCATCTATAAATCATTAATTAAACACAAAGCAGCCATCATTTCCTATTAACCAATTTCCCTCTATTGAATGCTGAAAATGATGAAGAATAAATGTGAAAAGCCCAGAGAAGAAGTGGAAACACTTGGCCATAAAATCTATGAACACATCCATGCAATAGATCCAACTAAAGTTTAATTTTAAATCCCCCTTTAAATATATGACCCCTCACTGGGTGGTGGTGGTGGTAGGATTGGAATTAGATGGGGGATGTTGGTGAGCATGGAGGTACCTTTTTACAGAGACTGGTGATTTTCAAATACATAACTAAATGGCAATTGCTCACTTTATGCCCAGGTCGTAAGTGTCAGGTGATTTTTTAACTAAATGGCAATTGCTCACTTTATGTCCAGGTTGTAAGTGTCAGGTGATTTTTTTTTTTCCGAATTACTGTCGATGACTTCCCTGTTCCATCCTTAACCAATGTCCACATACAAGCCCTTACTGGCAGGGTTCACTATCTGGTGACGAGGAGCTGAGTTTTCTCCTGTTGTCGGTCCAGAGACACTGAAGTCAAAAGCAGCATCCTTAGCTCCTCCACACCTCACCTGGGATCTTCCAGTCCTGTCAACTAGATTTTTAGTTCACAATGTTAAGCACATGATTGCACAGTTCACTCCAGGAGGCAAACTTATTTAATACTTTCTGAAATATGTGACATTCTCTGAACTGGATGATAAATCTCTAATGTAGTTTGATGTGAACATGTTAAACTTTTGAAATCTTATTAAATTCATTCCACGCTCTGTTGAGATCTATTGTATTCATTCTAGAATGTGTAAATACTGCAAACTATAAAGCACCTTCAGGAATGCTGTCAGACTTGCAGATTCCCTGTTGTGAATTCCAAAAGAGCTGCTTTCAACATGAAAGCATGGACAAAATTTCATTACACAACCAGAAAATGTATTTGGTGTACAATATATCTGAACTCCCAAGTCGACTGAGGACAAACCATAGCAGATAGGCAATGGGAAGTTATATTACTGCAAAGTACATTGAAATAAAAGAATTCGCTTGTTTGAAGGATTATAAGGAGCGTGAGATAAATGAGAAATGACTGGTAAGCTCAGACGCTTTGCAGTGCTTACCCAATTTAAAAGAGGTTTTAAGATTTATGGAGGCCTTATCTGTTGTGCAAAAATATTCATGGACCACAGAAGTCATTTTGATGAAGCACTTGGACCTAAGAGATTAGTAAAGTAGTAAAATCACATAATTATGACAACCAGATTACGCAAAACAATTTGAAGTTTTAATAATTTAGAATCAGAAGAACAGACAGTTTTCGAGCTCAGAAAGGATTATTAATTCCCTTGTCAATGCACCCTTGTGTGAACATAAACTATCACTTGTAATCCTCTCCAAGTCAACCATGTTTCAACCCTGTGGCCGTCCATTCTTTGTTTTTTGTGTCAAAGTATGAATGTGTGGAATTTGCAACTGAGGCAGGTTCTATCTTGGCGCCTCATCTGAATTTCTTACCAAACATTTGAGAAAACAGTCTGACTTGCCGCTACAGCAACGGTAGAAGCTCAGTATTAAAAACAAGAAAAGAAAATTTTTTAAAAATTTAGTGTTATTTCCCAAATACTTGTACTAATGAACACCATGCATAAACATTGTAATTCTCAGCTCCTCTTGCTGTGTCAAACCACTTTATAACTAACAAAGTACTTTTGAAGTGTAATCACGGTTCGAACACGGGAAACCCAGCATCCATTTGTGCACAGCAAGATCCCACAAAAGCAATTTGGTAATGGACATGTAACCTGACCAGTTTGCTGATATCCTCCAGCAGTTTAGAACTGCCCTCCTTTTAACATCCTACCAATTATTGTGTCTTGGTGATATCTTGATTATATCTCTATGTTGAAGTCCAAATTGTGATAATACATCACAAATAGCAAAGGCCCCAGCACGGAGCATTGCAGAACTCCACTGAAGATGGAATTCCAGTCACAGAAACACCCCTCCACTATCACCTTTTGCTCCCCACCTCTCAGCCAGTTTTGGATCCAATGTGCCTCTTTGACTTGGATCCAATGGGCTCTTACTTTCCTGACCAACTGCCATGAGTGACCTTATCAAAAGCCTTGATAAAGTCCATCAAAAAAAAATTCATTTGGGATGTCAACATTGCTAGCTGGCTAGCTAGTATTTATTGCTCATCCCTAGTTGCCCTTCAGAATGTGATAGTGAGTTTCCTTCTTGAATCATTGCATCTATAAGCTATAGGTAGGCCCACAATGTCATTATGAATTGAGTTCCAGAATTTTAACCCAGCAACATTCAATGAATGGGAATATATTTTCAGTTGAGGATGGTGAGTGGCTTGGAGGGGAACTTGCAAATGATGGTGTCCCCATGTATCTGCTGCTCCTGTCCTTGTAGATAGTGTTGATTGTGGGTTTGGAAGATGCTGTCTGAGGATTTTTGGTGAATTTATGCAGTACACCTCGTTTTGTACACACTGCTACTACTAAGTGTTGGTGGTGGAGGATGTGAATGCCTGGAGATGCCAATCAAGAGGGCTGCCTGGTCCTGAATAGTGTTGAGCTTCTTGAGTGTTGTTGGAGCTGTACTCATCTAGGCAAGTAGGAATATTCCATCACACTCCTGACTTGTGCCTTGCAGGTGGTTGATAGCCTTTGGGGTATCAGGAGGTGATTTACCTGCCACAGGATTCGTAGCTTCTTGTGGCCGTGATAATTATATGGGCAGTTCACTTCAATTGTCATGTTTAGACCATGTCAAATGCATTACCCTCACCAACACTCCTAGTTACCTCTTGAAAAGGTTCTGTTTAATTTGGCAGATATATTCTCCCCTTATAAAATCTATCCTGCCTATCCTTGATAGTCCTTGTAGGATTCTTGAGCCCTGTCTAACTGTGTCTGCCAAAGAGCAGTTGCATTCTGTTCCTCAGAATTTTTTTTAATAAATTCCCAACCACCAACGTTAGACTGACTGACCTGTAATTTCCTGGTCTCACGCTTCTTCCCTTTTGTAATAAAGGAACAATGTTAGTAGGTCTCCAGGCATCTAGCACCTTACCTATGGCCATTGAAGATTTGAAAAATTACTAGCAGGGCCCCTGATATCTCCATCACTGCCTCCATTAACTGCCTAGGGTACATTTCCTTTGGGCCTGCAGGTTTATCCACTTTGTTAAACCTGCTACTACTTCCTCTACCCTGATGTTTATACCTGTGTTGTCCTTTTCCAATTGGAAGGCTGATACAAATTATTTATTGAGGGCTGTAGTTATATTTTATGGGTCCACACAGAGATTGCCCCTACAGCCCATAATTCCCTTTTCATTCTCTTGCTCTTTGTATATTAAAAAGAAATCTCTTAGGTTTTTTCCTTTATTCTATCCATCAATGCTCTCTCATGGACTCACTTTGTTGTCCTAATTTCATTTTTAAACTTGCCCCTACACTTTTGATACTCCATTAGGGACTCTGCTCTACTGGGGGTCAGTGAACTCAGTTGGCTTCATGGTTGGTTTGCAATACAGAGTAAAGTCAATACCGCGGGTTCAATTGCTGCACTGGCTGAGGTTACCAGAAAGGACTCTCCTTCTCAACCTTCTCCCTTACCAGAGTCTTGGTGACCCTCAGGCTAAACCACATCTAGTTCTCTTTCTCTGAGGAAGCAGCCCTCAAGTCTGGTGGGCCTAAGGTGGCTTTACCTTTCTTGAACCCTTGGTATCTGCCATAAGCTCGTCATAAGGCAACCTACAAGCAAAAAAAGGCCAGCGAAAAAATAAACAAAGGCAGATGCTGATCATAGCTTAGACTTTGTTTATTTCTTAGCCATACATACATCTGTTGCAAAGCTGTGGTGAAATTGCAAGATGTCCCAGGCTACATTATTCAATTATTGGAACTTGGAATAGAACTTTCTATTTATTTAATATGGAACTGATTTGTGAAATCACACCGAATGGAATTTTTTTCTCACCAACAAGAGATGGAAAATACATTGCATGATGACACAAAGATCAAATAAGACGACAGCTGGCATGATTATAGCGCATTTTATGTTTTAATATTTTGCATCTTGAATAAAACCCCTAAGTGCATTTATTACAATCAAAGCAATGACTTGCACTTTATGATAACAGGTATGAACCTCAAAATATTATCTGTAGTCTTAGCACCTAATTCCAATCTATAATCTTACAGAGAGAACTGCTGCAGAGACAAAATAACTGCAGGTATAAATTCAGTAGCTGGCTGGCAAAATCCCTGAGTAGGACTAATGGGATACAACAACTAAAAGTATCAATGAAATTTCAAACAAACGGGACTGTGGTCTCTCATGATTGCAAAGATAATAAGGGACTGACCACCCCCTGTTCAATGCAAGCCATACCCGATTGACGATATTCCCAGCTGCAGACACGTTTTGTGCTTTTCCTCTTTGAAGAATACACAAGGATAGGAATTAAAAAGCTTGTTTCAACTCGACTGGAGTGTGCAAATGGGACTCAATGCTGTACAGCCTGGGGTTGAGAATTAGCATTGCTGTGAAAATCGCAGGTGAAAAATTAAGCCTCAATCACCCCTGTGTTTCAGGCAAAGACAATACCTCACTCTAACTGTTGCAAACCAGTTAATTAAACAATCAAGACAAAGAACCTTCAATCATCCCACAAAACTAGGTATCTCAAAAATCAACTAATCAATTATAAACATCAATTGTACTACGTCCAACCCAATAACAGTTGCAAGGTTGTCTTTACTACTCTTTACAAGTAGTCGTCTAATCTGTATTATGCTTTTTTTTTGCTTTTATCTCACTGGGCTTGTCTCTTATTTTTAACCTGTGTGTATGTGTGATGCATTAATATTTCTTCTCATGTGTCATAATTAATAGACTCATTCTTTTTAGTCATTCATGAAAGCCTGGTAAAATTGACTTCTTTCAAAACATAAGTTCATTTGGGTCTGGGAGAAAGATATTCAGAAGGGGAGGGACTTATTTTTAAAGTAACTTTGTTGTGACCATCTGAGGGGCTAGGTGAATAAACAAAAGCGAGCCATTTCATCGCTCCTTGCCTGATAGCTTAACAATTTGAGATATCCTGTCTGGAACGGTAACAAGCTGGGGAACCTTGCCTAGAGACTGCACGTTGTACTCTAAATGGATGATTTACATAGAGACTTCTTTAAAAATTCTAAATTTAATCTTATCCTGCTATACTGAACCAATACGTAGCAAGGATAGTTTACGTCATTCTGATTTCAGTATTGCCAGTAATGGGTACCACTGAAATATAGAAGAATGCAATAGAATTGATATAAGAACACTCATACAGAATAGTCATTACGGTACGGGAAAGGACTGTTTTGAATGCTAATAGAACAAGTTGTCAAGTCATGTGGGAGATCAATACAGAATGAATTTGCAACCAGCAATACCACAAAACCAACAACTGGTAATTTTATTTTATTATTGATCATGTTCGTAGGAATAACGGTCCTGACAGGATTATCCTTCCAACATTAAAATTATTCCCTCTTTCTCTCCTATCTCTGTGCATGTCTTGACTGAGCTCATCCTGTCCATGAGAACCCCCTTGACTATCTTCACTCTATTTCCATGAAAAACTGATTACTCAGCTTCCCTTCCTAGCTCCTGACTGAGCTGATATTACAGCTGTTTAGGTATTACCCCTTTGTCTTCAAACCTGACGTCATCACGCATTTACTCAGAAAACAAAATTGTCACCCTTACAGACTGCCAGCTCATCTCCAAACCCGTGTTCATCTTTAAAGGCCTCGAATATTCTATTATCTCCTAAACCTGTACTAAGTATGGACAGATTATTTCTCTGGTTAGGAGGTCACTGACAATGTGGTTATCATATTACAGAACTGTGAAAAACGTTAAGAACATGGGAGCAGAATTAGGCTTCATGCCCCTCTAGTCTGTTATAACATTCAATGAAATCGTGGCTGATCTATGACATAACACCATATACCTGCATTTACCTTATATCTTTTAATAAATTTGGCAAACAAAAATCTATCAGTCACAATTTAAATCTAGCAATTGATCCAGTGTTAATTGGTATTTTTAAAAGAGAGCTCTGAACCTCTATAATTTTTGTATGTTGGAGCATTTTCTAAATCAACTCCTGAAATTTTGGTTCTAATTTACTTACTGCCCTTAGCCCCCAACTCTCATACGAGTGAATATTGTTCTACCCAATCTACCCTATCTGCTACATGTTCATATATTGAAGCTTTAGATCAAATCATCGGAACATTCCAAGGAATACAATCTTAATTGACATAATCTTTCCTCATAGTGAAACACTTGAAAGGAGGGTTGGTCATATATTTACCATGACGGAGAGTGTCTCTGTCCTGGTGAAAGTGACAGAGGTGGCCAATGATAATAAGTCCCATCTCCAAACCTGGTAAACTCCATCTTTGCAGGGCAGAAATTTGTGTATGCACTTTGTATGGAGGCAGCTGACAAATTAAATAGTCATCTGCTTCTACTGTTTGGATATCCAGAGTACTCCTTTGGAGATATAAAGTACTCTTTGGATCTGTTCCCAGAACAACTTTGGAAGTGGTAAGCTGCCCTCTGATCTATTTAAACTCCCTTTGGAGTTGTTGAACATAACCATAAATAGCATAAACTTATGTTTGCCCAGCCCATTTGAACCATTAACAGACCTGTCAGATTCAAATGTCAGAGCATTAAAGGCATGTATCTAAGGAACCTGTCAAACGAGACTGTCAAAACTGTTAAGAGGACCTGCAAATAACACCTGTTAAAGGGAGGTAATAAGCTGTCAAACCATTAATACAACATAGAACAGTACAGCACAGTACAGGCCCTTCGGCCCACGATGTTGTGCCAAACTTTTAACTGAAACGTAAGATCTATCTAACCTCCACCACTACCTTATACTATCATCCATATGCCTACCTAATAGCTGCTTAAATGCCCCTAATGAGGCCGGCTCCACTACACTCTCCAGCAATGCATTCCACGCCCCTACCACTGTCTGAGTAAAGGACCTACCTGTGACGTCTACACTCACTTTAAAACTATGTCCCCTCATAAAAGCTACCTCCACCCTAGGAAAAAGTTTAAGAGTTTAAAAAAGTTTAAAAATTTAAGAGTTGTGCCCTTTCACTATTTGAACAAATGTCTGGAGTGTTAAAAGAAAATGCTTGTTTGCAATTTTATCTTTCCTCTATATAAACCATAGTTACTGATGTATGGCAGATTTCATAACAACCCATTATCACAGTGGGGTGCCTATTCTTTCTACACTTTGATTGACATCTACAAGTTGTTGTTTGAAGTGGCACCACGCATTCCAGTGCTTTTTTCTTGTTACCAGGGATTGAACATTTGAAGGAAATAATTGTTTTATTATTGTTTACTTAGTTGAAGAAATGTCCATATAGTAAATGAGTTTTTGTGATTGAGAGGAATTATTCAATGTAGTGAAGTCAGCAATAGATACTCGGAACTTTATTTTACAGAACATTGTTTTGCCTCATCTCTGCACAGGTCCAAACATTTGTTGGATACTAGGTGAATTGGCAAAATAAGAGCAAAGGATGATGGACAGTGATTCAGATTAGTATGAGTTGGCACTAAATTGGCCTAGGGACCATAAAGGGCCAAGGGGTGGTGGAGTGCAATAGGTTGGCATGGATTAAGGCACTATGAGGTGGGGAATCAAAGCTCAGCATGGAGGCCTCGGGTCGGCATGAATTGCCATAAATGTGGAGGGTGAGCATTGCAGAAATCCTCATGCTTTATTCTTGTTTTGATTTTGAACTTTGGACTCAATGCTAGATCCAGGAGGCAGACTTTCTACCCGGTATTTTACTGTATCCGGCAGCCTCCTCAGTTCTTCTCTGGTCAATCACTTCTAATCCAGACCATCCCCCATTGGATTGGGGATGGTAGTTACCCTGTCTCTGCATACTGGACATGTGAGTGAAAACCCAGGCCAGTGTTTCTCAGGTGTGAGGTCCATTCTGACTGTTCAGAAAGGTA
Source organism: Ginglymostoma cirratum (assembly GCA_024137785.1). Taxonomy (NCBI): domain Eukaryota; kingdom Metazoa; phylum Chordata; class Chondrichthyes; order Orectolobiformes; family Ginglymostomatidae; genus Ginglymostoma; species Ginglymostoma cirratum. The sequence goes on from JAHRHZ010000043.1 coordinate 28,891,485, forward strand.
TGAAAGATTCCATGGAGCTATTTTGAAGAAAAGCAAGGGACTTAGTCATGGCATTCTTCCTGATGATTATCATTCAATCAACGTTGCAAAAACCAAGTATCTGGTCATTATCTTATTGAATTGTCGGAGCTGTGCACAATTCAGATCCTACCTTTCCCATCTGACAAGATTGACCACATCTCAAAAGTATGTTAGTGACTATAATTGAAATGCCTGACAATCATGGAAAGAGTTCTATAAATGTAAGATTTTTCTTTGTCCTCATCTCTTCAAAGATAAAAATTACCTCTCTCAGATAGAAGAGAAATGCCTTTCACACATAGGATTGCACGAAACCTTTGTATCTTTGAAGGGAATATTTGTTAAATATTTGACGTGGCAAGAGTATAAGGCTATGGAGATGAGAACTGGGCAGTGGCATCAGCCCAGGCAGAGAACTAGGCCAAAAGAATGGTTTTGATTTTCTGTAATTCTTCACAGTCCTGTTATCTGTACAGAGAGGAACATTTTCGCTGAATTAAACCATCTCAACATCAGCATTTTATTAATCTTGCTAGAACCATTTAACACAAGTATTCTTCAACTATGAACTTTCGAAGCTAGAAAGTAGTGATTTCATGGCAAATAAAAAGATAGAACTAACAACCAGCTGTAGGGATGAGTCATGAGCTGCATTCTTGGATTCAGGATGAGCAAACAAATTGAGAAATTTCCATATATATTTCAGTCTCAGTGAATGCTAATCATACTGTTTGATCAAGAAAAAATTAGTGCTATTCAAGCAAATTAATATCAGTCTCACTTTCTTTCCAGTCTCACAGTACAACGTTCTAACTGAAGGTAACCCACAGACTCTGAACAGAAACAAATTGAAACAGTCTTTTGATCTTAAAGATGCTTGACAAGTGGCTTTTAGCCGGCAAGGTGTGCTTAAAATATAATTTTGGGAATGAATAAAAAGACAACTCACAGCTCAGGTAGTTAAAATGGTAACTCAAATCATCTGATCTTCACCAGAACCCACCTTGTCTGACATTGATCAGACAGAAAATGCATTTAAATACATTTAAAAAGGCCAAGCCCAAACTCCCTCAGCAGAAGAATGCATACAGAGAGCAGGGTAGTGACCTCGGTCCAGTCATTTTCAGCTCCTTCATCAATGACCTCCCCTCCATCATAACGTCAGAAATGAGGATGTTCACTGATGATTGTACAATAGTCAGCACCATTCATGAGTCCACAGATACTAAGGCAGTCCATGTTCAAATGCAACAAGATCTGGATAATGACCAGGCTTGGGCTGACAAATGACATGTGATATTCACGCCACACAAATGCCAGACAATGACCATCCCAAGACCAAATTTAACTACTTCCACCTGACACTCAATGGCATTACCATTGCTAAATTTCCTACTATCAACACCTGGGATACATTGACTAGAAACTGAGCTGGTGGTAGTCAAATATATGTGGCTAGGAATCCTGTGGCAGTAAATGCATCTCCTGGATCTCTGAAGCCTGCCCAACATCTATACAGCACAGGTTTGGAGTATGCTGAAACACTCTGCATTTCTTTGGATGAGTGTGACTCCCAGCAGCACTAAAGAAGTTTGACATTATCCAGGTCTGGATAGCTTGGCAGGTGTGCAGGCTGATGGGATGGCGGCAATTTTGGGGAGTTGGATTACAGGGTGTTTTCGGGACATGGGCTGGTGTGCCGGGGGCCTGGTTGAGGATACAGGCTAGTGAGTTCAGATTGGGTTGGGCCCAACTGGGGAGGTAGTTGACGATATCAGACATAATCGAGGGGGTAGTCGGGAGGGGTGTTGGATAAGTAGATGTGGGAACAAATGGTGAATCAGAATGTCAATATAAGGGATTAAGGGTCAGTAACTCAGGGGTTAGATAAGGATATTTCTGTCTACAAATTCTGAGTAACAAACAGGTAAGTACATCAGCACTGTGTATATTCCTAACTCAGAGTTATAAATATTGTGTCTTATGTCAGCTCTCCCATAACACAGAGACTGGAAGATCTGAGCCATTAGATTGTAAGCTCCTTCCAAAACAGAGGTTTATTTCCTCTTTTTGGAATTAATATTGGTCATTGAACTCTCTGAAAAAGATGTTACATGATGCAAGGTCACTTTCTGTATTTTATGTTTAATTTATGCATAGGTTATGTGTTATCATGTATAATTGACTTCTCTAGCTCAGAATAGCTCCACAGCTCAGCAAGTGCAGCTTTCCGTGAGATGACTTCATATTTCTTTGGATAGGAACTGGTCAGTAGATCAAAAATACACCCTGTGTGCATTGGTCTCAATGTAGTCTTCCATAAAATCTGTAGTTGATAAAGCACATTTTATATGATTAAGGTTTAAATTAGTGTCTGCTGTCACTTTAAGATGATAGGGTAGTCCCATGTCACTAATTTCCAATAAAACTAAGGCTGTTCACCCTCTAGCAATGAAGATTAAGTGGAAATCCGATGGACGTGCTCATAATTATGATGGGCTTATGACTGAATAAATAAATAGAAAGAGTTTCTAAAGGCAGGCAGGTTGCTAAGCAGAGGGCACAGATCTAAAGTGATTAACAAAAGTACCAGGGGCAAAACGAAGGGAAATTCATTCATGCAGCATGACCTTGATTTTCTTGCATTGGGATGACTCAGGATCCCCTTAAAATGTTTATCGGTCCCAGAATCCCAAAACCATTTCCTGGGAGTTCTTTTACTCCCTGATTTTTTTGCTAAATTAAACCTTAAACTTAAAAAATTGTAGTTATCAAAAACAGTTCATTATGGAGGGCAATAAGAGAACAATAGGTAAGACACGAACAGGTCATCAGGACCACAAACATATCCTATCCTCCTGCTGTAATTAGTCCAGAGGGATAAATTCTCTGCCATGCCATGCGATGTCACATTTATTGAACTATGGAGTTACCTTGAGACAAAGCATCAAGTGAGCCAAGTCTCACTATTCTTGGCTGAGAGCCCACGCATCCATACCCTGTTGAAACATTTGAGTCTATCCTTGGCTGACATGTTTATTTACAAAAGGCTAAAAGATTTTCACTACAAAGTATAGCATTGAGAAATCATATATGTATAAAAAAAAGCACTTTGGCCAATAGTTGCTAATTATTGAAGGAAAAATTGATAAGATATGAAATGGACAAAATGGCTTTTGGTTGGCATCCTGTCAGGTGCTTGTGACTGGGATCTTCAAAAAACAGTTCATTAAAGAGAGGACATGTAAAATCGTGAGATTAACATTGACATTGAATTTTTCAGGAGAACAGCATTTGAATTGTCACACTGGACCCTGAGAAAGCATATTCTCGAAAAGGTAGAGGAAGGCTCGGGTAGATTCTTTCTTTGAGCTAGCAGTACTCCTCTGAGCTCCAAACAAAAGCTAAAACAAAACCCATAAATGCCATGAGATACCAAGGTGTGGAGCTGGATGAACACTGCAGGGCAAGCAGCGTCAGAGGAGCAGGAAAGCTGACAGTAGTGTCCAGACCAAAGCATCAGCTTTCCTGCTCCTCTGATGCTGCTTGCCCTACAGTGTTCATCCAGCTCTACACCTTGTTATCTCAGATTCTCCAGCATCGGCAGTTCCTACTTTCTCTAAATGCCATGCATGTGATTTTTAGCCACTCCAACAGCTGCACAGTTCGGTGTTTAGTTAATTTAACCCACTTTAAATAAAAATAACTTCAATATTCTAAATGCACCAATGTCTACGACTCTTTCAATTAAATGCTCAAAAAAAAAGAATGAATTATCTTAGCGCAAGAGAGGGATGTCGAGAGGACCAACAGTCATACCAGCATTCATAAAACAACAAGGAAATGCTGTGAAGATGGAGATGAATCAAAGCATTTTCTATGTTTTGATTCCAGGGAAGGAAGAGTAGAATTAAGATCATAAGACATAGGAGCAGAAGTAGGCTATTCAGCCCACCAGGTCAGCACTGACATTCAATGAGACCGTGTCTGATAACCCTCAAATCAAACGTCTTGCCTTTTTCCTCATAATCCCTGATTCCCAGTTGGCTTAAAAATCTCCGTCTTTCTGAGTCTTGAATATACTTCATGACCCAACCTCAACATTCCTCTGCGATAAAGAATAAAGGGGAGGCAATGGATAGCTTCATAGTCATTTGTAACAAAGGACAAAATGGTGAGATATTATTCTGAGCCTATTCAATAAGAAAGATCTTATTGATTACAGCTGTAAAAGTTGCCATAAAAAACGTGCTTTATGTTGAATGATGACATTTGATTAAGCCACTGGCTGGAAATCTGAATGGGATGTGTACTTCCAAAGATTTTCAAACACAAGGACTGAAGGTGAATTTAATCTTAAAAATAGCTAGACCAATTTGCGCTACTATACATTCTATATTTGAATCCAATGTCTGAAAAACCCAGCAAAAGCGATGACCTCAGGGGAAATATGAAGGACCCCAATCTCCTGTCTCATTAGCAAGGCTTCAAGGCAATCATCTGAGGTATTCAACAGTTGGGACCAAACCATTAAACTTCATCACTTAGATAATTGGAGTCTGGCTGCGAGAGCTTTAGGCATGACTTAATGAAGTTACCCTTGGAGTACACTCATGATGGCCTTAATTAATTCTGGAGAAACTCGGCAGATCTGGCAGCATTTGTGGACAGAGAGCAAAGTTAAAGTTTTGAGGCCAGTGACCTTTCTTTAGAACTGATGTGTGTATAGAAATTCAAGCAAGGGCATCAAGTCTGCCAGGAGGTTGGAAGGGTAAGCAATGAAATACTTGGAGCTTCATAGCCTGATGTGCTGCCTTTTCTGTATCCTGCTGCACTGCATTTCTCTGAACAAATTTCGTTATAGCTTTACTCACGTGTTTATCGAAGCCTCTCCTCACATACCCCACTGGCCATCCAATGCTCAAACTCATCCTCATTCCATTGCCCCCTCATTCCCACTCCTCAGATCTTGTGTTACAGTGGGCCATGTGCCTGCCTCTGAGTCAATATCTCCAGGTTGAAATTCCATTCCTGGACTTGATGGCCAAAGATGTGCTTTCATGACATGGCCAAAAAGGCTGAGGGTTGAACTGCAAATTTTTTCCAACTTACATACAAATGGCAGGTGGCAAAAACAGGAGCTATTCCTGCTCAGGCTGAGTAGACTGGTCCGGAAGATTAAGTCACATGGGATCCAAGGTGAGTTGGTAAGTTGGATACAAAATTGGCTTGTAAAGGAGTGGCTTTTTGACTGGAGATCTGTGACCTGTTGTGTTCTGCAAGGATCAGTGCTGGGAACTCTATTGTTTGTAATATATATAGAAATGATTTGCATGAAAATGTTGGTGGCCTGATTTGTAAGTTTGCAGACGACATGAAAATTGATGAAATTGTAGATAGTGAGAAAGGTTGCCAAAGAATGCAACAGAATATAGATCAGATGAAAAGATGGGTGGAGAAGTAGCAGATGTTGTTCGTTCTGTACAAGTGTGAGGTGCATTTTGGGACATCAAATGAAAGAGGGAAGAATACAGTAAGTGGCTGGACCCTTAGAAGCATTGATACGTAGAGTAATCTTGGGGTACACATCCATAGCTCCCTGAAAGTGGAAAAGGCGGTGAAGGAGCATTCAGCATGTTTGCCTTCAGTTAGGGGCATTGAACATAAAGATTGGGAAACCATGTTGCAGCTGTATAAGACTTCAGTTCAGCCCATTTGGAGAATTGTGTGCAATTCTGGGCACCACACTATAGGAAGGATGTGAGGCTTTGGAGACGGTGCAAAAGAGGTTTACCAGGACATTGCCTAGATTGGAATGTACTAGCTATAAGGAGAGGTTGGACAAACTTGGATTGTTTTTGCTAGAGTGTCAGAAACTGAGGGTGAGCTCATGGAAGTATTTAAGTTATGAGGAGCATGGATAGGGTGGATAATTGAAGCCTTTTTACCAGGGTGGAAATGTCAAATACTAGAGGATATAGGTTTAAGATGAGAAGGGGAAAGTTTAAAGGAAACGTCAGAAGCAAGTTCTAAACTAATCCCATCTGCCTGCAAATGGTCCATATCCCTCTATTCCCTGCCTGTTCATTTGTCTGTTTAAATGTCTCTTGCTCCAGGAAGCTGGAGATGTCAGCAGTGATCTACATAAAAGCCTGAGCCTCCTGAAGCTCAGATATGATGAGAAAGCTCCACCAATATATTTGTAGACACTACATTGGGATGTTGCCCCCATGGGGTGGAATTACTGTGTCCATTGCTGGGGGTGTTGGTTCTGGTGCTGGTGGTTTGTTGCTCCTCTTGTTGCCCATTCTGAGCTGCAGGATAGAATAGTGTAAGCTGCTGCCACGTTAAGGCTGACAGTAGCGAAGAGCAGCCATAGCTGAGCGACGCAGCAAGACAGGTAAAATAACTTCCACAATGACCTGTCAAGCAGTGCACTGTCAGAACTACTGGTGTGAGTACCAGCACCACACCCTGGCATGGCTGACACTTTTCTGTCTCATTGTTTGAAAATTTCTTGGACTGTCAGCTGGACTAAAAGAAGCACTTCCAATTGTGCAGAGATAGTAAGAACTGCCGATGTTGGAGTCAGTCTTAACACAGTGTGGAGTTGGAGGAACACAGTGGGCCTGGCAGAATCTGAGGAGCAGGAAAGTTTACGTTTCAGGCCGGGTCCCAATGTCAACTTTCCTGCTCCTCTGATGCTGCCTGGCCTGCTGTGTTCCTCCAGCTCCACACTGTGTTACTTCCAATCGTGCACTTGTCTCCTTGACCTTATTGAGTCGAAGCCAGAATGGTTAGACCAAATAGTTGTTAAGGACTTATTTGTAAGACAGTTCTATACCCAAGAGCTCTAAAGGTATGCCCACTCCCCTGCAAACCTTGTAATTGGCGAGGTGATATAGGGCTCTCATTCTGATCCCACCTTTGCACAAGAAGCCCATAAGTTTTAGGAGCAGAAGTAGGCATTCAGCTCCACCATTCAATGAGATCATGTCTGATCTGAGAAACCGAAACTCCACTTTCCTGCCTTTTCACCACAGCTCTTGATTTAACAGACTAATCAAAATCTGCCTATCTCATCCTTGAATATACTTACTAATCCTGCCTTGATAACCCTCTGAGGTAAAAAGTTCTGTAGATTCACTGCCCTCTGAGAGAGGAAATTCTTCCTCTCTGTCTTTAACAGGCAACCCCTCATTCTGAGGTTATGTCCTCTGGCCTAAGACTCTGCCATAAGGTGAAACTACCTTTTCACATAGAACCCTGTACAGTGTGGAAACAGGCCATTCAGTCCAACAAGTCCACACTACTCTTCTGAACAGCATCCCACCCCAATTCATTCCCCTACCCCTACATCTCACCCACCTAACCTAACCATCCCTGGACGCTATGGGCAATTTAGCATAATCAATCCACCTATTCTGCATATCTTTGGACTGTGGGAGGAAACCCACAGAGACACAGGAAGAATGTGCAGACTTCTCACAGACAGTCACCCAAGGGTGGAACTGAACCCAGGTCCTCTGGCACTGTGAGGTAGCAGTGTTAACCACTGAGCCACCGTGCCATCCATTTAACCTGTCAAGTCCCCTTAGAGTCAAGTATGTTTCAATAAGATTGTCTTTCATTCTTCTAAACTCTGATGAGTACAGGGCCCAACCTACTCAACATGTCATAAGACCATCCCTCTTTTAGGGGGTTTAACACACTGCACACACATCTGAACCTATGTTCCCATGATGGATCAAAATCTACCCAGTTTGTGCTGATCTGAACTCTACCTTTGACAATTTTATGACTTGCTTTACCTTTTGTAGTTAGGATCATATTTTAAATTAGTACATTAAACTTCTTACCTGAGGAATTCTCTCCACAGAAAGCTTTTGGGGCCAGGTCATCAGATATATTCAAGATGGAAGTGAATGTGGCCCATACGGGGTGTGGAGAGTGAATGGCAGTGGGATACTGAAATTGCATGATCAGCCATGATCATATTGAATGGTGGTGCAGGCTCGAAGGGGCAAATGGCTGACTCCCGCACTTTTTTTCCATGTTTCTATATTTCTATGTTTCTTTAATCATCTGTAAAGTTCTGTGCTGTCATTCCATCTTCAACCTTGCAGCCTTTTCTGAAGTGAATGTCATTGAATAATTGCATGTTTGGTTCCTAAGTAGCTTCTAGTACTGTTTTTTTAAAAAGTAAGCCCTCTAATTTTTGCCCCATTCATTTGTCGGGAATAAATGACTGTGCATTTCCAGTAGTTTATCATGGAAACTCAGTTTCAGAAACAGGGCTGTCTTTCGTTTAAATTAGTTTGAATTCCTTCACTATCAGCTGTTCTGTAAAGTAGACTTTAATTAAATGCGAAATGCTGCTTACGACGACAAAAGTGTATTATACCACAGCAGAGAAGTGAATAAATAGGTAGGTTTCATTTGTGTTACTCCTTTGCTTCCTAATTGATAGGCTTAAAACGTGACATGATTAAGTGCTGGAATTATTAGTCCAACATCAATGCATTGTACCCACTAGAATTAAATTAGTTGCCAGTGATTCGTTCATTTTTAACTGCAAACTTTATGTTTGTTTAGTTTAGAGTTGATATTTTACTTTCTATGTGAATGAAGCAAATAAACAAAAATTGTGGAAGAGAAATATTAATTTTTCTTAGTTCATTTCCTCAAAACATTCCTCTGAAAGTTGCACATGTGCCAGCAATTCTTTAGTAGAGTGCTTCCCGAACCATTTCCTGATGTGAGTATTTTCACACCCTGCACAATTGGATAATGTGAAAATTCTGAGAGTTGGAGATACGTTCAGCTCCACCCAATCTGTTGACGCTACAGAGCTTCGGATGAAGAATTGAGGAGACCAGCTCTAGATTCTGATAGAGGTGGATATGTTCATTCCTAGCTCTTGATAACCTTAGTAAGTACACCTAACCAGGCAATATAAATTGTATCTATTATTATCATGCAACAAATTGCATCTTCTGGTTAAGAAAAATTCCTCTTCTTGATAAAAAAAACCCTAATGGTTTATCCTGTACCACCATTAATCAAATAGGCGCTGCTACCCAATATAGAACGGAAGGTTGATGGTACCAATCTACCCAAACCATTACCTTATCATATTAAATAAAAAAATAACTGCAGATGTTGAAGATCTGAAACAAAAACAGAAATTGCTGTTGAAACTCTACAGGATCTGTGGACAGAAAGTAGAGTTAATGTTTTGAATTGGGTGACCCTTCTTCAGAACTGAACTAGACTTGAAACATTAACTGTTTTCTCCTCACAGTTGCTGCCAGACCTGCTGAGTTTCTCTAGCAATTTCTATTTTTGTTTCATTAGCTGGTAGTGGTTGGTTCTACAAATTTATAATGTGGTGATCAGTGGTGGTATCGTTGCTTTACTAAGTCAAGGTCTCAACAGCGAAAAAAAAATCCATTGTTCGCAGGAGGAAAAGAGTTTCAAAAGATAAATTAGTTTCTCACTTTAACGATGTTACTGCTTTAAGAATACGCAGTGAGTCAGCAGGGAGTGGTTGAGTTGAGAAGCAATCTGCAGAAATCATGGAAGGAGCAGCAGGGTAAAAGTATGACTTCAGGCTTAAACCTTCACTTCAGTGCTGATAAGAGATAGAGGAAACATGGTGGGTGAGCAAATCAGTAAAAAGATTCTTCCCACTTGGTAGTTATAAAGTCCTTAGAGTAGAAGGATCTATAATGCAGCCTTGATTTAGCACTTGTGCAAAGTAGCAGTCTGGGAAGGATAGAAAGAAATAACAACAAGCAGTTAACATTCACAATGAGCATCGCCACTTACTGCAAACATCCTTACTACTGAGCTAGGAGGCCCAGGTTCAAATCCCACCTGCTCCAAATATGCACAATAACATCACTGAACAGGTTGATGAGAAAATATCTCCACTATGTGGAATGACTACTGTCACGATGTCAAAGGCTATTTAATGAGTGTATACTGATGCTGCAGCATCCGTAATGACACTGAACACATGTAATGCAACAGAAGGGCAATTCAAAGGATTTAGAAGACCTGACAGAAGAAGATAGCCAGAAGAATTTTAAGACTGTGTTAACATCTGGAGGTACATAATTTAAATTATAGATTTGGGAGGAAGATTTATTCAGATTATAGCCACAGAGTGTATTTGAAAAATCAGACAGGGACGTGCATTGTGTATCAGTCTACACTGAACCAGTTTCAAGTGAATAAGTTCAGAAAGTAGGGTAACCTTCATTTTACCCTCAGAAGGCAGGAAACCACATTTCCACTGAAAGATGGCAGGAAATATCACAGCAAGCAGTGCGGGATACAGCATTGCTATTTAATGAAACTGCACTATTATTAGAGGAGGCCAACAATACATTTCTATAGCGCACTGTTTAAAAAGTTGTGAGTATGGGAAAGAATACATCATTAGTATACTACAGTGGTTAAGTCCTTGAACAGTTTCATAAAAGGAGAATTAAAATAGCTTTGTTATTTTGTAAAATTGATTACAAAGAACAGCAAATTCTGAAGAAGCGTCTCGGCCCGAAACGTCAGCCTTCCTGCTCCTCTGATGCAGCTTGGCCTGCTGTGTTCATCCAGCTCTACACCTTGTTATCTCTGCTACAAATATAAAACAGCTTTACAATAGTAAGATTAAATAACCGAATGAAGAAACAATGACAGGTCTAATAAAACTACCTCAACGAATCCAATGTCAGTGAATTGCCAAATAGAATATAGCATTGAATGTCTTTGAGAAAACAGTTCGTAAGATGCAGAGCTTCAAAATTAAATGCTAAATCTCAAGCTGAAAAATAAATATACTATTGCCTTCAATAAGATCGACATCTAATTATGTTAGAAATCACCAAAATATAAAAGAATACATAAATTCTTTTGAAGACATTCCAACAATTTTTGATAATTACTTAAAGTGGAGAACAAACTTGAAGGGCAAGATTTAATGGAAGAGTTCAGCATTCAGGGGAATTCAGAACTGTTCTGAAGAAGAGTCACATTAGATTCAAAATCTTAACTCACTTCCTCTCTCCACAGAAGCTGCCAAACCTGTTGGGTTTCTCCAGACCTTTCTGTGTTTGTTTAAAAGGAATTTCCTGCTCATTGCTTGCAGTCACACCTAATCCATGGCAGCCATTGTTGCCTCAGAGGTCCCAATCCCAAGATTGATTCACAGTTGGGAAGCCCTGCTCTAGTTCCTCACTGAAATTATGTTTCTTCATGTATAAGGCTAGTCAGTTATTTGGCTAACATATCACAAAACTATTCTTTTAACCTAGAATGTGCTGTTCGGTTGGGATCATGCACACAGAGGCTTTGCTCGCTGAAGTTATTGTGTTTTTTCATTCAGACAGAGTAGATATTTCTGAATTCTCATGTGTTGTGCTGTTAAAATCTCAACCCTGATATTATATTACATTGGAACCCCCTCCCTAACGCTACAGTCGATGTCTCTACGCTGCATGGAGTGCAGCAATTCAAGAAGACAGTTTACTACCACTTTTTCCAGGCAATCAGGAATGGACAATAAGTGCTATTATAGCCAGCAATGCCCACAGCTCATGAACAAATAATAAAAAATAATAAAGGCTATCTTCAGTCGGTTTCAATGGAAGGCAAGTTAAAAACAAATATTGGTAGAGATCACAGACAACACAGTGTGGAGCTGGAGGAATGCTGCAGGCCAGGCAGCATCAGAAGAGCAGGAAGTTGACGTTTTGCGTTGGGACCCTTCCTCCGAAATGGGGAGAGGGAAGGGAGCTCAGAAATAAATAGAGAGTGGAGAGGTGGGACTGAGTAGGAAGGTGGGATGGTGATAGGTGAGTGCAGGAAGGGAGTGGTGGGGATTGATCAGTGAGGTGGGAGGAGCGGATAGGTGGGAGCGAAGATGGACAGGTTGTGACAGGTCAAGGAGGTGGGGATGAGAGGGAGGGTTGGACATGGAATGAGGCTGGGCTAGGGGTGGGGAGGTTTTAAAACTGGTGAATTCCATGTTTAGGCCACTGGGCTGTAGGCATCTGAGTTGGAATATGAGGTGGTGCTCCTCCGGTTTCCAGGTGGCATCATTGTGACAGTGGAGGAGGCCCAGGATGGACATGTCACCCAGGGAGTGGGAGGGGGAGTTAATATGGTCGGCCACCAGAAAGTGAACAGAGCGCTGGTGCTCTACAAAACAGTCTCCAAGCCTCCGTTTGGTCTCACCGATGTAGAGGAGGCCACATCGGGAACAGTGGATGCAGTAGACCATATTGACGGATGTGCAGGTGAACCCCTGCCTGATGTGAAAGGTTGGTTTGGTGCCTTGAATGGAGGTGAGGGGGGAGGTGTAGGGGCAGGTGTAATACTTCCTGCAGTTTCAGGGAAAGGTGCTGGGGCTCGTGGGGGGTGTGGAGCCAAGGAGGGAGTCGTGGAGAGAGCAGTCCCTATGAAAGGCTGATGGGAGTGGGGAGGGAAATATCTCTTTGGTTGTAGGGTTGGATTGTAGATGGTGGAAGTGGTGGAGAATGATACGCTGGATGTGGAGGTTAGTGGGGTGATATGTGAGGACAAGGGGGATTCTGTCTTTGTTTTTGTTGGAGGGATGGGGTGTAAGGGCAGAAGTGCAGGAAATGCGGTTGAGGGCATTTTCGATCACCAGAGGACGGAAATTACGGTCCCGACCTGAAATGTCAACTTTCCTGCTCCTCTGATGCTGCCTGACCTGGCCTGCTGTGTTCCTCCAGCTCCACACTGTGTTATCCCAGACTCCAGCATCTGCAGTTCTTGCTATCTCTATTGGTTGTGATCAGTTCCTTTGTCCTGTATCTTGAATAGAATGGAAGATAGGCGAGGGAGTGGAAGGGAAGGGTTAACTCTGAAATGTTAAATTGTTGCACTTATTTTTGCAACGAAAAGCATTGCCCACAAAACAATTCATACATTCTAATTTTTATATCAGTTTGGAAAATTTAAGCATCATAAAAATATCAACAATGCTATGAAATATGCTTTACACTTTGTGTATCTGGCTGACTTTGCAATAGTCCTATCCATTAATTTTTCTTTCGTTAATTTTTCATGTGGCACCCTAAAGACAATGAAACATGCAAACTAGTGCAAATCTGCCACCAACTCTACCAGCCAAATATATCTCATTTTTTCGCACTACGTGAACTTTTCCTGTCTTGAAGTGCTGATGCTTGCCGTGATATTGTCCCATAGGAAATCACACCAAAGATATCATTGCTCAACATGAATAGATATACATTTGTATAGTAGGCTAGACTGAGCAGGAGCCATAATGGTTCATTTTGACCTTTTTATCCCCAGAGTGGCTTTGGTTAAGTGTACTATCTCTGCTGCTACTCCACTATGGCTCAGGGCCAAATTGGGCAAATGCAGTTAACCAATCGCCTTCTTATTTGGTTAGTTACCATAAGATGAAATCCACATATTAGTGGATATTTTTCAATGTGCTGGGAGCAAGTTTGGTGGAAAGATGGTATGAGTGGGAGTTGAGAAGGTTACAGAAAATGCAGTCTTAACTACACAGCTTACTTTTCCTGCTTTGTTATCAGGCAGCCTGACTTCTGGTTGGACACAGAGTACTCCAGGAATTGATGGATCTCATCTTCAACCACTGAAGAGTTTAATCCTGAAGGGACAGCTGATTCTTGATGCTAGTGGGAGTATCTAATCCCAGAAGGAGGTCTGATTACTGAGCCCACTTTCAGCGCTGGTAAGTTTTTGTTTTCTATTCATTTGTGGGATGTGGGCATCGCTGGCTGGCCAGCATTTCTTGCCAATCCCTAGTTGTCCTCGCAAAGGTGGCGATGAGCTGCCTTCTTGAACCACTGTAGTCCTCCTGCTGTAGGTTGACCCACAATGCTTCAGGTCAGGGAATTCCAGGATTTCGACCCAGCGACAGTGAAGCAACAGCGATATATTTCCAAGTCAGGATGGTGAGTGACTTGGAGGGAACTTGGAGGTGGTGGTGTTCCCATATATCTGATGCCCTTGTCCTTCTAGATGGAAGTGGCCGTGGGTTTGGAAGGTGCTGTCTGAGTATCTTTGGTGAATTTCTGCAATGCATCTTGCAGATAGTACACACTGCTCCTTCTGAGCGTCGGTGGTGGAGGGAGTGAACGCTTGTGGATGTGGTGCCAGTCAAGCAGCTGCTTTGTCCTGGATGGTGTCAAGCTTCTTGACTGTTGTTGGGGCTGCACTTGTCCAGGCAAGTGGGGAGTATTCCATCACTCCTGACTTGAGCCTCGTAGATGGTGGACAGACTTTGAGGAGTCAGGAGATGAGTTACTCGCCGCAGTATTCCCAGCTTCTGGCCTGCTCTTGTAGCCACTCTGTTAATGTGGTGATTCCAGTTGAGTTTCTGGTCAATGGTAATCCCCAGGATGTTTATAGTGAGGGATTCAGTGATGCTAACACCATTGAATGTCAAGGGACGGTAATTAGATTGTCTCTTATCGGTGATGGTCATAGCCTGGCATTTGTGTGGCACGAATGTCACTTACCACTTGTCAGCCTAAACCTGGATATTGTCTGGATGTTGTTGCATTTGAACATGGACTGCTTCAGTATCTGAGGAGTCACGAATGGTGCTGAACAATGTGCAATCATCGGCAAACATCCCCACTTCTGACCTTATGATGGAGGGAAGGTCATTGATGAAGCAGCTGAAGATGGTTGGGCCTGGGACACTACACTGAGGAACTCCTACAGAGATGTTCTGGAGCTGAGATTATTGACCTCCAACAACCACGACCATCTTCTTATGTGTCAGATATGACAACAAACACCGGAACGTTTGCCCCCGATACTCATTGATTCCAGTTTTGCTCCTTGATGCCACACTCAGTCAAATGTGCCCCTGATGTCAAGGGCTGCCACTCTCACCTCACCTCTGGAATGCAGCTCTTTTGTCCATGTTTGAACCAAGGCTGTAATGAGGTCAGGAGCTGAGTGGCCAGGCGGAACCCAAACTGGGCGTCACTGAGCGAGTTATTTCTGAGCAGGTGCTGCTTGATAGCACTGTTGATGACACCTTCTATCATTTTACTGATGGTCAAGAGTAGACTGATGGGCCGGGTTGGATTTGTCCTGCTTTTTGTGTACCTGTCATACTTGGGAAGTTTTCCAAATTGCCGGGTAGATACCAGTGTTGTAACTGTACTGGAACAGCTTGGCTCGGGAGGCAGCAAGTTATGGAATGCAAGTCTTCAGTACTATTGCCGGAATGTTGTCAGGGCCGGTAGCTTTTGCAGTATCCAGTGTCTCAAACCTTTTCTTGATATCACTTGGAGTGAATCGAATTGGCTGAAGACTGGTATCTGTAATGCTGGGGACCACTGCAGGAAGCCAAGATGGATCATCCACTCGGCTGAAGATTGCTGCGAATGCTTCAGCCTTATCTTTTGCACTGATGTGCTGGGCTCTTCCATCATTGAGGATGGGGATATTTGTGGAGCCTCCTCCTCCAGTGAGTTATTTAATTGTCCACCACCATTTACGACCGGATGCGGCAGGACTGCAGAGCTTAGATCTGATCCATTGTTTGTGGGATCACTTAGATCTGTCTATCACTAGCTGCTTTCACTGCTTAGCATGCATGTAGTCCTGTTTGGTGGCTTCAACAGGTTAATACCTCATCTTCGGGTATGCCTGGTGCTGCTCCTGCCATGCCCTCCTACATTCTTCACTGAACCAGGGTTGATCCCCTGGCTTGATGGTAAAGTTTGAGTTGGTGCTATGCTGGGCCATGAGGTTACAGATTTTGCTGGAGTACAATTCTGCTGCTGTTGATGTCCCACAGCGCCTCATGGATGATCAATCTTGAGTTGCTAGATCTGTGCAAAGTCTGCCCCATTTAGCACTGTGATAGTGCCACACAACATAATGGAGGTCATTATGAGAGTGAAAATGGGACTTCATTTCCACAAGGACTGTGTGATGGTCACTCTTACTGATACTGTCATGGACAGATACACCTGCAGCTGGCAGATTAGTATGGGTAAGGTCAAGTATGTTTTTCCCTCTTGATGGTTCCCTCACCACCTGCCGCAGACCCAGTCTAGTAGCTTTGTCCTTTAGGACCTGACCAGCTCGATCAGTAGTACTGCTGCCGAGCCAGTCTTGGTGGTGGACATTGAAATCCCCCACCTGGAGTAAATTTTGTGTCTTTGCCATCCTCAGTGCTTCCTCTAAGTGTTGTTCAACATGGAGGAGTCCTGATTCATAAGCTGAGGGTGGACGGTATGTAGTAATCAGCAGGAGGTTTCCTTGCCCATGTTTAACCTGAAGCTAAGAGACTTCATGGGGTCTGGAGTCAATGTTGAGGACTCCCAGAGCAACTCCCTCCTGACTGTATACCATTGTGCCGCCCCCTCTGCTGGGACAGGACATATCCAGGGATGGTGATGTCTGGGACATTGTCTGTAAGTATGACTACGTCAGGTTGTTGCTTGTCTAGTCTGTGAGACAGGTCTCCCAGTTTTGGCACTAACCCCCAGATGTTAGTGAAGAGGACTTTGTAATGTTGACAGAGCTGTTTCTGCCGCTGTCTTTTCTGGTGCCTGGTTTGATGCCAGGTGATCCGTCCAGTTTCATTTCTTTGAGTGTTTGTAGCGATTGGTACAACGGAGTGGCTTGCTAGGCCATTTCAGAGGGCAGTTGAGAGTCAACCACATTGCTGTGGGTCTGGAGTCACATGTAGGCCAGACCAGGTGAGGGTGACAGATTTCATTCCCTGAAGGGCATTAGTGAACCACATTGGTTTTTCCTGACAATCGGCTATGATTTCATGGTGATCAGTAGATTCTTAATTCCAGGCGTCTTTTTGAATTCCAATTTCACCATCTGCCGTGGTGGGATTCAAACCCAGGTCCCCAGAACATCAACTGGGTCTCTGGATTAATAGTCTGGCGATAATACCACTAGGCCATCGCCTTCCCACGTGTCTGATCTTTGAAAAACTCAATCATTATTTATTTACCATCTCTGATTTGGGTAGAGATGACTGTAGTTTCTATTTGTGTAACAAATTTTATTTACAGATCTTTAAAGAACCTTTCCCATCTTTACATCTAGCTTCCAGCACTTTCTACGTCTTTATTTTTCTTTTTCTTTATTTTTCTTTCAGTCCACGTCTAACCAATCAAGCACAGTGATCATCAGCAGTAAACAGGCTTAGATAATTTAACACAGAACAATTGAACCAGTGATCATGATAGGAAGGTGTAGTACAGGGTGAGGTGTCTGATGATGGAGGACCTTGGGGCAAGGGGCGGAGAAGCACTCCTGCTCCCCACACCACAAAAATACTTGCTGTAAAAATACTGGCCTCTTCCCCAGGGCTGTTCTCAACTTCATGCAGCTGCTGGATTGCCCAAACCTGGCCAGTTCCATATAAACCTGCAAAGCAGGTTAAATCTGAAGTCTCCAGCCAATTAACATATTGGAATTGTCTTCCTGACAGAAATAGAATTTTGTCTATCCAACCCTTACCCATACCTGCATCTCATCCGAACAATTTATCCATAATAAAATCCACTCTGCTGTATTTTTCATTAAAAAATGACTTTGTTGTTGAGCAGGATAATTATATAAACTTAAAAACTGTTCCTGCCTATTCCTGTAACTTTTTTGTGATGAATAGGGCAGTCTGTAGCCCAATGTGCTGAACAGAAAGAATTTTCTTCATCAGTGAATATTCAAGAAGCATCTGATTCATCTTGTGACATCCATTTCTGTCATTAAGTAAAAAGAACTGGAAAAGAGCTGTAATAAATAACTCAAACTCAGTACACATGTGGCAATGAAAGGACAGTTCATCTTGTGCGAAGAGAAATAAGCTGAAAGGACCAAAATTAAGTAGGCAATGCTACATGTCCTGTGACTTAATAGGATACAGACCTTGGTTTTATCGTGTGGGACTTGTCTGATTATGCAAACTGCATCAGTGAGACGGAATTTTTAAAGCCTCAAGGGAACAGTGTTTCAAAAGTTACCTTTCATTATCCTTTTAAATTGTTTTAAATGCCTCTCAAATAGTTTCATAGCTTTTACTATTCCCCCATCCTGGTCCTGAAACTTAAAACTGCCCTTTGGGTTTTCAGATCATTGACACAAAGTACGATCCACTTTGTTTTAACATTAACATAAGATATCTGCAGTTATGTATAGGACAAAGTAACTGCAAATTACTGACTCCAACAATTTTTGGAAGAGTTATCAGTCGGGTTTAATTAGGCTTGTGCATCTGCAAAAGCAGTGAGTGGCTGTCAGTGTTAACTACAGGCATTTTCGTGTCTTATTCCATAACTAGTATGTTAAAGGAGCAGAACAATGCATTTCTTTAGCTTTTTGTGAAAGTGAAATGTGAACTTCACAGCAATAACACAAGACCAGATTTACAGAAAGCAAAAGTAAATTTGTTTCTTTTGTTTGCACATTCTTTCCGAGACTATCAAAATCTGTGTAATTTCTTATCCCTCTCAACCTCATTTTCATCCTATGATCTACAGCTTTATAACAAATACACCATGGCCATAAATATCTTTAATTCTTGGAGTTAAATTCTCCATCAAGCATAGATTCAGCCTTTTTAAAAAAAAACACATTGCAGGAATGCATAGGGTTACGCTGTGGCCATTTGTAAACTTGAGGGCACTAAGATGAATGTAAAACAGAGTGATCATTTGTGAAACAATATTGCATAAACAGGTGAACAGCAGCTTAACTGGGAAGAAAAATCTATCATTCGGAATCCAGCTGGGGCTATGCCATATCTGGGATAACAGAAAAACTGACATTCGTAGTGAAGGTACATTCCCAGCACCAAAAAAAAATTCTCTCTTTTGCACGGGGAATGATGAAAAGTAAGTACATGTCATGAATCAGGAGTCATTCACTTATGACCTATTCCTTATTCTTTCATGGGTGAGTGTCATTGGCTTGGCCGGTATTTATTAATTGTCCTTAAGAGGGTAATGATGACATATCCTCTTGACCAGTGCAGAACCTAATCCTTATCCTAACCCTAGATTCCAGGATAGTGACCCAAGGCCAGTGACACATTTCCAAATCAAGGTAGCATGTGGCTCAGAAGGAACTTGTAGGTGATGTTCCCATGTGTTTGCCACCTTTGGTCTTTCAGGAGATAGAGGTTGTGGGTTTAGAAGATGCTTGTGGAGGGGACCTGGTAAGTTGCTGTAGCGCGCCTTGAAACTGGTACACACTGCTGCTATGATGCACAGAAGAGGAGGGGTGTGAATGTTTAAAATGGGAATAATGGATCTTAGCAAAAAGGTGAAATGAAGGAAAGTGCAAGACAAACATGAGTAAACATAGATGGGTAAAGCTGTTAGTATACCATATATCCAGAAAACGATTTGTACTAACCAAATAAACCAAAGCTGTAGGTCTATTTCCTTGAATAACTTAGCATGAGTGCTTAAAGCTTTGTCACGTCTCACACCGTAAAATGTCTTATTTTCCTTGTAACCTCATTCTGAACAAAATATTGTCAGATGAAAATGGATTTCAGCATACTGAAATAGAAATGTCTGTTGACATCTGTATCTCCATTGGAAACTAGCTGTGCTGGTGAGCCATGTGTCCATCAGATGCTAATTCATGCAAAGATGTCAGCTGACACATATGACAAAACATGTTCACTTAATTGTCCCACCATCAAGGGAGTTTTACACCAGCTGAGATTTCAATATATACTGTTGGGCAGGTGTCATGCATAAACATCTTGAAGGGCAGCTAAAAGACTGCAGTTCACACCCTATCGACTCAAATGCTAATATTGACTGATACCTTGATAGGCTGTCTGAAGGAGAAGAATCTTATTTAATGTGTTGTATCGATGTATGCTTTTGGAACCGTATAAATGCTGTTGGTTTCCTTGGTACCACCAGGACGCAGGTTGATTAACTATTTCTTGTAACACTGTTCCTACACTGCCTACTGCAGGGAGGAGAAGAGGATTGTAATGAACTCAAAATGCATTTTGTGAGATGATTTATTGAAGTGGGAACCAAAATCATGATTCTAATTTCTTTCAACAGTGACTGATTTCCAACTTTCAGTGTGAGCAGGAAACATCGTTTTGTCTTACCTGCGATACTCGGGTGTTTAAATTATTGTCCTCACAGCACTCTACTCCACACCCCAGGAATACTGGTCTATAAGACACACATATTATTATTTTTATTTTGCTTTTGGATATTCGTAGAGGGTAAAACAGTTATGTCTTCTGCTGAGAGGATGTTAGTCAGCCACTCATTATTTCCTCTTGTTAAGTCTCTCTATGTTTGAAGTTTCATTGACACTGTTCAGGTGTGACAATCCATGCTTCATATGGCACTCTGCCAGACTGACTCTGAATTGGCGACAGGAACAAAAACAGAAGTTGCTGGAAAAGCTCAGCAGGTCTGGCAGCATCTCTGAAGAAAAAAACAGAGGTAACATTTTAGGTCCAGTGACACTTCCTCAGAACTGATGGTGGCTGGGAAAACATGCTGAAAAAAGGGACGGTTTGGGGTAGGGATTAAATGATAGGATAGAGCCTAAAGAGAGAGAAGAGCAGTTGGATAGACAAAGAGTTAATGGGGACTATTGTGACTAACAGCAGGTGGTGTGTGAGGGCAGGCTATGTGGCAGCAAGGCCTGGTGTGTGGGGTAGGGGTCTGGAACATGGCATCCATAGGTTTGTTTTTGTCTCTCTATAACTGTGCTTTTTTCTCTTAAAAAAATGAAAACACATTTTGGAGGTAAATGTAAAACATGCCTATAAGTACTTTGGGAATCTGATTCATCATCATAATGCAGCGCCTAGATGTCTCTCAACCAGGTGTTCTGCCTCAGAGTTACAAGAGGTAGAAAAAGGCTTTTATTCCAAACAATGGTGTAAGTGAAATGCTTCTTGGTCAATAGGTAGTTTTGAACAGAGGCATAGCAACCTTCCAGTCAGCCGGTCCGTAACAAACAGAACAGTGAAAGGAACATGCCTCTGTAGCTCAATCTCCCTGGCTTGGCAGATCTTAGCCATGAGATAATAGGAACTGCAGATGCTGGAGAATCTGAGATAACAAGGTGTAGAGCTGGATGAACACAGCAGGCCAAGCAGCATCATAGGAGCAGGAAAGCTTGACGTTTTAGACCCTTCATCAGAAACGTCAAGCTTTCCTGCTCCTATGATGCCGCTTGGCCTGCTG